>JADKLZ010003886.1:27498309-27514340 GCA_021533235.1 Biomphalaria straminea
AGAGTGATGGTTAATGAAGGCAGACTGAGAGTAAGAGGAGGCAGACAGAATGATAGAAAAGAAGTAGGGCACTTTTGAGCTCCAAAAGTGCTAGGGAAAGAGGAGCGCAGTTTAACGTCATGTCTCAGGGACGCTAAATATCTATACATAATGTATATATATATATTATCAATATATATATATTATATATATAATTATATATAAATATTATATGTATATATTATATATAATATACAGATTATATGTAATATATAATATATAATATATATATATATATATATAATATATATATATATGGGTGATTTTTAAAATTTTAAATAGCGACTTTCTCATGTCTCCAAGAATAATGTAAGATAACAAAAATACTCACAATATTATCAATTTCTTCACTGCAACATGTATCATCTAAATCAAATTTACCAGGCTGTCTTTTCTTTACTGTTAAAAGAGAAAATCTGGATAAACTATTTTAAAAGTTCAAACGAGATTATGTTAGTCCTTAAATAAATTGCAATGTTTAAGACTGGTGAAGGCACCAGTAAAGAACTTAAGCTATATTTAAAAAAACAAAAACACTAGTTATTTGCATCAATATGCTCTTCATTTAACAAATACTTATCACAAAACATAAGTGGTATATGTTATTCTTTTACATCCAACCATGTAACCCCATGGAAAAAGAAACTATATATTAGAACAGGAAAAAAGACACCATAAGCTACAGTGAACTTCTGAAGTACCAGGTGCAAGGCTTTTGGTTACAACTAATGAACTGCCCATTCTTCTTTCTAATTCTCATTTTTATGTTGTAGCATTCAGATGACTAGATCAATGTATGAGATGAAATGCACAGAAATCAGGGAGCGCCCATATAGTTATCTTTCTATTGGGGTGTTTTGGGGCCAGTGTTTTGTTACGATCTCTAGGTAAAGAATGCAGTTTTAAAGGCCATGATCTCTGGTGATACTCCTTATGTGCAGATTTCACAGGTTCCAATTTTGAGCTTCCAGACCATATGTTGTCTCATTTTGAGGGAACTACTACCTTCTACCAGAGCGCCTCCATGAGTCGGATAAGGGAAAGACCCCTCTTGGATGTAAGGGTTAGCTGTGAATGCCAAATAAACAGCCGCGGACCAACTGGTTTGCAATCTTGAAGGATGAGGTGGAGTACCGGGTATTCCAGTGATTAGAATAAATACTAAAAAACATCTCAGAAATCCAGGGAAATGATTGCAAAAAGCGATTTAGGGCACTCTAACTCTAAACCCGGGTAGATGAAGCTCGTTAGCTAGGGATAGCAGTTCATCTAGGACAGTGGTTCCAAAGTTTTTTGTCTTGTAGACACCTTGCCATGTTTTCTGCTTTTCGGAAGACCCCCTTCTCAACTTATAACTTTGTGCAAATTCATCAACATTTTTTTAAACAAATTTCTAACTGTAGGTAGTGAGTTGGAGAGTGAAAAGTAATTTAAAAATATACAACTACGGATATTTATATTTCATACAGGAATTTTTTATTACATAAATTAGTCTTTCCAACATTTAATATTTAATAATTAATGCATTAATTAATATGCCTTAAGTATTTGTAAAAAGGATTCGCTAAGAGCAGTTTCTTGTGTATTTCTTAATCTTTCATGTGTGGCTCAAATATTGAATCTGAGGAACTGTTTTCATTAACAGGAGAAGCGAAGGCGAGTTACTGGAGCCTAAACCAGTAAGCTTCGAACAGAGAATGCTCATTAGCCTTGGCTTGCAATCCTCCTAGCAGAAGGGAAACCGAATTTAAAACTCTGCTGTCTTGCAACTAGGTTCCAGGTTGGGGCTTGCCTTGTTATGTTGGATGCAGGCTTGCGAAGGGTGTGACCTATCAATCTCTAGCTTCTCTGAAGGATATCTACTTCAATGGGCTGCTGATTTGTTCTTTGCCCAGTTCTGGCCAGCGGATTATAAGAATCTTCCTCAGGAAGGTATTCAGGAAGGTATTGATGAATACCTGGATTTTTTTTCATGGTGGTGATGGTAGTTCCCCAGGTCTTTTCTCCATAAAATAGTATTGGCTTAACAATGGTGTTAAAGAGCTTAATCTTGGTGGTGGTGCTTATTTTCCCAGATCCTCAGGTGTTCTTCAGCTGATGGAAGGCTGTTTGAGCTTTACCATGGTACCACGGTTTGGAAGCAGATACCAAGCAGATGGGCAAGACTATGGGACAGTTGGAGAGACTCGTCCAGAACCGAGATGCCTGGAGGAAGATGGTTGGTGGCCTATGCCCAGAATGGACCACATGCATAGATGAGTTGAGATGGTGACCATTAGACAGTTTTGTAGAACACAGTTCTACACCTTGTCAGACCAAACTGTATTTACGTCTTTTGCAAAGATTTATATAAGAAGCTTTTAATTGTATAACTCAACCCACCGAAGCGACCTTGAACTGTATTGCTTAAAGAATTTTTTTTTAAATAATAAGTTATAACAGATGTAGGTTTGTGTAAAACGGCCGATAAAATGTTTGACATTTATTGTTCTCAGATAATCCTCCAGCATTTCAGGTTTCATATCATCATATAAAAAAGTCACTTGTTTGACAAGGAAGGAATAATACCCAATTTTAAATATGGTAATTAATGCTGTACTGTCTGCATTTCTTTTTTTTTTTCTTCTAAATATTAGTTACATGTAGACAAAATTAAACTATTTAAAAAAATATTGAAATTGAAGACAACAATTTTTTATTTGAATAGCAGGGTAAATATTTAAAGGATTAACGAAGACACTAATCATATATTAATGTACATAAAATAATTACATTAATGAAATGTGAAAATTAAGTAATGACCTGCTTTAAAAATTCTATTATCGTAGACACCCGTGGACATCGCAATTTATTTTTTCATTTTCGTAGACCCCATGGAAGTCTTTGTAGACCCCTGGGGGTCTATATTGACCACTTTAGGAATCACTGATCTAGGAGATAAGTGATAAGAATCAAAAGTTTAAACAATTTCTATAAGTTTAAACAATTTCTATACATATTTAAAATCATTTATTACAAATATATTTGCATTCTTATTAGTGTAATTTGTAATCACACCTGATTTCTTAAGTTATCCGCGGCCCTCATAAAACTTTTCGGCCTGCCATATATGGCCCGCGTGTTGTAATTTGCCTACCCCTGGTGTAACGCAGATTTTGGCTAGAACCTTCCTTATTTTTCTGTTTAGCAATTTTAAGAAAACAGCTGGCATTTTAACACTTGTCTCAACATACGTATAGCCAGTAAATTTAAGTATATTTTACATTTTAGAAAGGCCTGCTAAAAAACTTTTGGCACATGAACTGTAATATAACTTTTCTACTCCTTCCTGTCCCCCCACCTAACAAATTTTAAGTAATTTTGACTGTTCTTCTGCTTCTCAATTCAATATTTTATAAGTTCTAAATTGCATTTCCTTCGGACACCCCCTACAATTAGTTTTGCTCTCTCAGCATTGAACCACACTTTTGCCAAGTACATTTTTTTAGCATTTCTTCTCCTATAGGTAGTGAATACAACGCACTTTTATTAAACATTGAAGTGAGAGGGCTTTCCAGAGGAAAAGCTTTATCAAGACTTTACGAGCTTTGACCCCTTTCTATATTTTTTTTCTAACTTGTAACAATAAAAATATAAAGGACTATAATTACCCCTCTCCCCCCAAATTACTTTGGCCAGTGAATTCTAATATTATTTCATAAACTGTTTGTGTGTGTGTGTGTAAAGCATTTTACTTCTCAAGAGAAAATCTTTTCCCTTTGTATCTTCTTGTGTAATTAAAGAGGCCAACCCTTATAGCACAGCTGCGATCATAGGTAGGGCATCCTTAATCACCAGGCGCTGTTGTACGTTCAATCTTCTTTCTACTACTGCTGTGTATGCCATCTGCAATTTTGAAGAGTTTCATGTCAGGTTTGCATTTATAAGTATAGCTTAGAAGTTGATGCCAAGCGGCTCTCCTGCCTTCTGATAGAATGTCTTGTGGAAGTTGACATTTTGGTATTCTAGGAATATGACCAAGCAATCCAAGGCATCTGCTGCTGATAACAGTGTGGATGTCCTGGTACCGTGCTCTTATCAACACTTCCTTACTGATTTTTTTTGCCACCTTATTTTGAAGATTTGCCTTAGGCATTGGAGGTGGAAGATATTTAGCTTTTTTAATGCCATGATTTGGTTGACTATGTTTCACTACTGTATAGCTAAGTGCTCATCACAAATGTCGGGTAGAATAGGGCTTTGGTATTCTTAGACAGCAAAGTATTGCTCCACACTCTTTTCTGTAACTGTGCCCATTGTCTTGGCTATCCATGTATTATACTGGGTCACGTACACAAAAGTTTATCTATGTATTTCATAATTTAGTAAGGCCACTTATCCAAATATAGAATCTGGGTTTTTAACAGAAACTCCTACTCTGGTTTAACCCAGGGAAATCACCTTGGAAAGTCCAGCGGCCATTTTGGATTGTTCTAGAACTTTGTGCACACGACCCTAGTGAAGTCTGATTGGTTGGTTTTTGGCAAGCTACGCGGGATAAGTGTGGGTCTTGTCAGTTGCGCGATAATTCTGCTAGAAGTCAGTCATATATTTGTAGATCTAATATTTTGAATAGAAAGTATGTCTTTGTTCAACTACATGTTTTATTGATATATATTTGTACATAGCTGTACTTATGTTGGATTCAAATAAAGGTTCCTGTATTTTATTATCAAAATATTACTCAAGTGAATTCTAGATCGTCTTCGTCATAATCGTTCAAATAATACAATCCCCGGCATCACAATCCTCCATCTATATTGTGACATTAAGTATCACTTCTCTATCCTCCCAATGCGAACTATCCCACTTAACATCCTTCAGCTTCTTAATTCAATATATAAGTATTTCATAAACTCTATGCTCTTAAATGGAAAATAAAACTTAAACTATACATTGTTTAGAATTCAGATTGATCCTTAATAGTGTTATTTATTTAAAACTACCCATCACTGTTCTAGACTTAAAACACCTATTAAGAGGTTAAAATTTCATATTTTTCATCCAATGAAGTAGGAAAATTAATGATAGGTGAGTGGATGAATCAGGGCCCTTGTAATAGACCAGAGGAATTCCTTTTACCAGTTTTTTTTTTTTTATTAGGCTTTAACATAGTTCGGCTCCATACTATCATAGCTTGCTTTTAGATATACTTGAGTATGCTCCTCTGTTAAGTCTTTAGGCATATAGCTGAAGTTAAATGATAAATAACTTATAATTTATAGAACCAAAAAATAGCCACATGAAAAAGCTCTATTTATTGTTATGGCTTACCTTTTCCTATTAATTCAACATGCAATGTATCAATATCTGCATTCACACTCAAAACTTTGGCTTCCTGTATTTGTTATAATAAAAATATTATGAATTCGAAAATTGAAATAAGAAACAATACTTGTGAAAGATAAAAATTACCTTTAAAATACTAATAAAAATATATTGATCTTCACTTTTATCAAAAAATTGTTACATCAGTGACCCATCAATCCTTTTTTAGCCAGAGCTATATACTTTCTGCCAAAGTTTTCAGGGGACCTTTAATCACAGCAAAAATACATTTTTTTTTTTAAATTAAATAGTAACAACTTTTTTTTAGAAATCAGAAATGTATTGTAGATGCCATAATTTGAAAGTAATTGATAGGATATTAGCAGACTTGTATGTATTTTCCAATATCAACTTCAAATTGTCTGGTTGTATGAAAGCAAAATTAGTTTGTGAGGCAATTACATAACCATGGATGCAAGCAACGGAACCTCATTTTGCCTGCAAGGGGGGGGGGGGTCGGCAACCCTAAAAAACCTGCAAGCATGATGCCTCTTATATCTTCACGACATAAATAAAACATTAGTTTTATATATATAAATAGAAATAGAAAATGGCGTGAAGCAGGGCTGTGTACTTGCCCCTACTCTGTTCGCTATCTTCTTTGGCGTAATGCTGGGTCAAATGAGGCAGCGATTGCATGAAGACATCTACATCCGGTTTCGTTGTGACGGCAGCGTGTTTAATCTCCGACGTCTACTATCCCACACAAAAACAAAGGAAATGGTCATAACGGAGCTTCTCTATGCCGATGATTGCGCCCTGCTAGCTCACAATGAAAATGACCTCCAGAACGCGGTAAACGAATTTGCCTACGCTGCCGCCTCTTTCGGTCTATCTATAAACCTCGTGAAAACAGAAGTCATGTTCCAGAAGTCACCCAATGAAACATACTCAGCCCCAAGGATCACAGTAAACGGGCATCCCCTTAACGTGGTAGACCACTTCACATATCTTGGTAGCATAGTGTCAAATGACGCCTCACTTTCAAGGGAAGTTGATAACCGTCTGGCCAGGGCCAGTAGCGCTTTTGGACGCCTTCAGGCGAGAGTTTGGAAGAACAAATCGCTCCGCCTACCTACAAAAATAAATGTCTACCAGGCGGTGGTTCTCTCAACCCTTCATATGGCTCTGAGACATGGACACTATATAGAAAACAGCTAAGACTCCTTGAGCGCTTTCACCAAAGGTGCTTGCGCTCCATCATGGACATACGATGGCAAGACCGCACTACAAACAGCGATGTCCTTGCGAACGCCGGTATAGACAGTATAGAGGGACTTCTTATGATCCGACAGCTACGCTGGGCAGGGCACGTATCCCGTATGGGAGACGAACGTATGCCAAAGGCAGTCTTTTTTGGTGAGCTAAAAGGTGGCCGACGTAACAGAGGCGCCCCACGGAAACGCTTCAAAGACCAGCTTAGGCGTCAACTTTCCTTGGCTGACATAGAGGAGAGCACCTGGCTGCATGCGGCGTCGGAACGAGACAGCTGGAGGTCACTCACAAAGGCCGCGGGATACACATTTGAGACCAAAAGAAAATCTGCCGCCGAGGACAAACGCAGACGACGAAAAGAAAATCTAAACCGACCACCTGCGGACAATGGTTTTGCTTGCCCTGGATGTGGCAAAATATGTAGGTCACAGCTGGGACTGCACAGCCACGGGAAGCACTGTATTCCTCACTAATCTTCGGACTCGAAGACAAGCCTATTATTATTATTATATATATATACAGGGTTAGTAGCACTTTTCCATGACAAAATTTAGGAGATTTTAAGAGGTTTTCTTTTAAAGGATGAATTATATGATATTACATATGTGTGTGCGTGCCCCGTTCGTTTGTGTCATAGATACTAAGAGTCATGGTGGGCATTTGAGGTAATGTTTTATTCTAGTACTAGACATATTTTACCCGCGGCCCGCTAACTGTATATCACTGAGAGCTGAGAGTGTTATGTAAACAATTAAACGAAATAATAATGTTATAAGTTAAGGAATGCGTAAATGTAAAATAGTATGAATAAAGCTTTTAAAATAGCTGATCGACTTAAGTCCATATTTTCAAATAAAAACATTTGCTTGTAGCCCTACATAGATCTATATTTGATTAAAATTAGAAATAAATAGACTTAATTTTGTATGTTCATGTGTTAAAGAATTAGGTAGATCTTGAGTTAAATATAGATCTAGATGTAAATCTAAACTATACAGTAATCTAGAGTTAAATATTGGCTTGGATAGAGTTCATTGTGCGCATGCGTGACCTTTTTAATTAGATGTACGCTATGAATGAAACACGGCTTCGCGAACGAACGTATGAAAAATGCTTTCGAAAAACAAATTTCAATGTTAATTTGATTAAAATATGAAATGAATGGACTATAATAAGTGTGTTCATGTGCTAAAGTATAAAACTATCGTTGCGAAGAGAAGTTCTATCATCTTAGAGTTTTAGACCTAGGGACGTGACCTCATTTCACGTTCGCTGTGCTAGGAATAGAGCGATGTGTAACATTTCGTGAAATGTCTAATGAACGAATGTGCGTAAGGATATCTACGCTTGCTGATGTAAAGAACGAACTTATGTAAAAAGCCTTTTGAAACACAAATTTGAAGCTTAATTTTGTTAAATAATAAAATCATTAGACTATATTTTGTATTTTCATGCGTCAAAGTAAAAATCTATAAGTGCAAAGTGTATTTCTTAAAATTAGATCTAGATCTAGATCCAGGTCACTAAAATTCGCAGACCTTTCACAGCTGTGTGCGAATTTATCTTCACTGAATCTATCGTAGATCTAGAATCTATAATAGACTTTATAGATTTTAACAATAAATCACTAAAATTCGCGGACTTTTCACTTTTAACTAGATTCGAGTGATTTAGCGTAAATCTAGAGTCTATATCTAAGTCACTAAATTCGCGGACTTTTCGCGGCTCTGTGCGAATTATCTTCACTAACTCTACCTTAAATCTAAATTCTAGATCTAAGTCACTTAATTCCCGGACTTTTCACAGCCGTGTGCGATTTGTCTTCATTGACTCTACCGTAAATCTAGAAACTAGATCTAAGTCACTAAATTCGCGGACTTTTAACGGCTGTGTGCGATTTTATCTTTACTAGCTCTGATGTAAATCTAGAGTCTAGATCTAAGTCACTAAATTCGCGGACTTTTCACGGCTGTGTGCGATTTTATCCTCGATGACCCTACAGTAGTAAATTTCGTAAAACTAGAGTCTACACTGAGATCAACAAGACAATACGATCACGCGAGTTTTCTTTTAAAAATGGAACTTATAACTGTGTCAAAAGACCGGACGCATTTTTTCCGAAAATGGAAAAATAATAAAATCGGAAAAAAATTCGGATTTTTTTTTCCGAAAATAAATGTCGGGAAAATTTTGGATTTTTTTGCTTGAAAATCGGATCAGAAAATTTTTTCGGAATTCCGAAAATTTTCGGAAAATTCCCATCACTGTAACGCGAAGGACCCTCATTCCAGATGTCTAGACCAAGATTAGATCTAGACTCTAGAGTACTCTAGACCAAGATCTAGATATAGGACTAGTCTCTATTGACTCTATATTATATATATGCATTTGTCAAAACCGAGCCTCGGAGTAGATCTAATTTTAAGTCTCTAGGTCTAGAACTCAGATATAGGTCTAGATCTAGTTTAAGGCTTTACCTTTATGTGTTGATCTCTATAGATTTAATTTAGTGCTATAGTTATCTATTATATATATATATAATATAGATCTAGATCTAGTTAAAAGACCAGATCTAGTCTATTTTTAATAGCTCCATTCGATGCCACAATTTGTTGATATTAGCAACGGATACAGCCTATATGTGATGAGCTTCTATACATTTATTACAATTATAATTATTAATTAAATATCTTGAACCATTACGTTTTTATGAACTGTAAATCCTCTTTAATTTGTATCAATCACTTTTACATAATACGTTTTAAAAAAAATAGGTTTACTTTCAAAGACATGACCCCTTAGAAACAAAAAATACTTACAGATTTGTTACACATTAACATTTCATTAACGTAGGGATATAAATTATTTTTTAAAATTCGGAATAAAAGAAGGTGAAAAAACAATAAATCTCTAATGGTTAACATCTTATTGACCCATCTCAGACATTTTTCTTACAAATTATACCATGTAGATTTAATAAAAATCATTTTTCTATAACGACTCATGTGTTGCTAAGGACCATTTTGGTACATTCTAGCAGACTACGCACACAGGCGAAATCGCTATTTTATGCGTCTTGTTCGGTTTAAAATGGGGAGCATGTCAACACTTGTTTTTTAAATAAAATTTACACACTCTTTAAGAGAAATAGACGGGCTATTCAATGGTGACATTAACTAAACGATTATATATCGTAAAGAAATTACATTTTGTTTTTTGTTTTTTAAATTTCTTTATATAAAAACAATGTTAATCAATTAGCTATTGGTACCATTGTAAAGCTCGTTCATTTTTCTATAAAGTACATATGTTCAAAAAAAAATTCATTTGTTGACGTACTCCCCATTTTACGAAAAAACAAATAAGGTATAAAACGATCACAGCTGCTTGCACAATTATTCGGCGCGGTGATGTTACGCTTAAAGGATTATCACCCTTATTTTTTAACCTATAGGAAAAACAATATATATATTATTAAAGGGCTTTAGATAACCTTTCTAACGGTACCATTTTTACTGTAATCGGATGTTTATTCTTTAAGATATGGCAGGGTGAAAAACGCCTAAAACAAAAAAAATGTTACGCAATTTTTTGAAAGTGCGATTTTTGCTTCGGTTTTGGGTCCCTATTCTATTATAGATCTAAATCTCTTAAATTTGCGGACTTTTCACGGCTATGAGCGAATTATTGTAACTAGATTCTAGTGATTTAGCATAAATAAGATAAATGCAGAATATTGTAGAATCTATCGTATTTCTAGAGTAATCTAGACGTTAGATGTATAGAGATCATTAAATTGACTAAAATTCACGGAGTTCTCAGGTTAAGGGCAAATTATATTCACTAGATCTAAATTAGATCTAACTCTAGATACCGGTATGCTTCTATTGTCTACTAGCATAGATAATTTACGGACTTTCCACGCGAAGTCACTCTTACTGTTACAAAAAGATTTTAGGTGAGGGAGGGCCCGAGGGGTGTAGCCTACACATTCGGTCTGGTTTCATTTCTTCCTAGAAGATGTTATGCCGGCAGATCAAACTTACTAGAATTAGATCTACTTACTAGCTTAAGCGTTGCATGCCGGCGCCTTACGGATTTGTTTCTAACTTTTGCTTACGTTTTTAATATAAAGTGAAAGTACGAAAATAAGCGCATGCGTCGTAACTTAAGAAATGTAACTTCCAAACTTTCTAAGAATTCGACTTATTCATTTGTAAGTTTGAAAGACCAAAACGCTATCGCAAGTGAAAAAAAAAAGTCCGATACCGAGCCGGCAATCGGTCGGACTGGCGTTTGCAGGCAAGCTTTTTTTTTTACTTTGATTTTGCCGGCATGCCGGCTATAGCCGGCGATCAGACATCCATGCATAACACAGTATTCCACCATCTCATCAGAAGTTTTGAAAGGCTAGATATGGACATCACTATTTAAATTTATTCAACCTTAAGTTACTTTAAAACTTATGAGTAAACTTACCTTAAAACTAGACAAAGTGGGATTATAGTTTTCACTTAGTTCTATGACCTAAAAAATAAAAATAAAAAGAATAGGGCATTTATTGTTTATTTCTTGTTGAAAAAAATTATGTGAAATTCAAAAAATGCCAAACTCTACTGGTAACCTAATCAAGCTATTTATAAATTAATATGTCCCAAGCCATGACTATAAACCACACTCCTCTTTGTTTGGCACTTACGAAGCTCAAAAGTGCTCTACTTTTACTACTTCTTTTCCGTCATCGTGTCTGCCTCCTCCCTACCTTAGTCTGCCTTAATTACCCATTGCTTTGTCTCCAAATCAAAAAAAAAATCTCCATATAACTTGAAACCAGTCTGTCTGACATGAACTGTGACAGGTAAGGGGGGATAAAAAGATCCTGGTATTTTGAGTATCAAACATGCCAAATACAGCAGGTGACAGAGTATAGCACCTGTGTAGCCCTGGTTAACTCATTCTGGACTTCTAAGTAGAGATGGGAAACGAACCGAACCCAAACAGAACGCACCGAACTCGAACCTCACTTATGACCGAACCGAACCCAAACTTCACTTATGACCGAACCGAACCCGAACTTTGAAACTGCTCGGTACGAACCGAACCGAACGAACCCTCCTTATCTTAACCGAACTAATTTTGCAATTTCAACATTCTTTACTTTTTTTTTTTTGTTTAACAATCTAAAAGGATTAGGATAACCAACTCTAGTAAAAAAAAAAAAAAATCTTAATCCACACCCTCTCTGACCATAGTGTACATAGACTTTTAACAACCTGGTCAGCTAGACATAAACATCTCTGTACGTGTGTAGTCGATGATACAAGACTACCCTGCATTTTTTCATTACGCGTTTTGCAATAGTGTTTGCTTAATGTGGACTGGTCAGACAAGAAGATAACACACTGGCATGGTTAGTCAAGCATGTTCGTAGATCTATCTTTACACTAAAATAGTTACACACCCTCCCGGCCAAGAAAGTAAATAGATGGTGTGTCCGACTGATTTTAACATGACCAGATAGACGTACACGTGTAGGTCTATATAGTGTACTGAGTGTGCAGTTTAACCGTTATGCAATAGTGTTAGTTGTATTTTTAGTGGTCAGACAATAAAATAGAACATCGGCATGGTTAGTCAAGCATGTACTTTGCGCTATAATTTAGTTATACAGGTCAAATGTTTCTTAAAACTCCAACGATTTTGTTTCTATTTCTTTGGTTACTAGATCTAAATGGAAAATTCTAAATCTATGTTATTTAATGAAATTTTAAACTTTACCGGTATAAGTAATATTTTACGTTATATAGCCTAATAATAAGCTAATATAATTATAAAAAAAAGAGTACCATTCTTTTCTAGGGTTTAAATTCAATGCAAAAAATACAAACACACATATTAACTTAGACATCTTTTTTTAATTTTATTGTACGTTAACGTTTATGTAAGAAACATATTTCTTATTACTGATTTTATTTTAGATAAATATTTCTACAATATTAAAACAATAATTTCATATCATCGAACCGAACCGAACCCGAACTTTGGATCTGACCAAACCGAACCGAACCCGAACTATACTCGTTATTGAACCGAACCGAACCCTAACTATACTCGTCATCGAACCGAACCAAACCCGAACTTAAATCTGATCGAACCGAACCCGAACTTTAAAAGTTGGGTTCGATTCCCATCTCTATTTCCAAGTGGCTCATCCAATGCTGAACTCAATGGCAGGTGCTGAATAGACATAAAAGTACATGGGAAAAACAAAAATCACAGAAAAACTTCTTGCCCCAGATGTAAGTCTGGGCAAGAAATGAAAATTTGAAGAAAAAAAAAAGGAGGCCATGAGAGGCTGTGCTACCTGGGCATCATTTCTAGTGGTCAGGTGCAGGGAGGAGGGAAAAGCCTGACAAAAAATGAGCCCTTTTCTCATCTTCAAGGCCCTAAGGCAGTAAGTGGGAGAGCCTTAAAGTGTGATCAAGCTTGAGATACCATCTGAGCTACTGGTAGAGGTTGATAGCTGCACTCTGATGGGCTTCTACAATACAGGGACTATGATCTGGAAGTCATGCCACACAATAGAGTCTGAACCTCAGCAGAGGTGTAGTCAGCTATAGAGACCTGCTGGAATGTTCTGAGAGAGAAAAGTAGAAGGAATTAGAGTCAACCATGCCCAACACATTACCAGGCATAGTGATGGTGAGGAAATCAAACGGCCACTATTATCCTCACACGAAGAACAAGGACACTGATACAGTACATTAAGGCAGGATAGTACCAGTTCCAGTGACGTCCTGCGTACCTCACCCCAAGTACCAGGATAATGGCACAATAGTCTGCAAGAAGAAAACTTTATGTGCTAGATGTGCTAGGGGTGGTCTCAAGGACAAGGGCTGCACAGCCCAGTTCAAGTGCCCAAACTCTTACACTGGCCACTCAGCATACTTCAAGGACTGCCCTGGTGAAAAATGGATATCCCTTCAGCTAGGCAAAATCAGCTGTGTTGGCCATACCCAAAGACAAAGACCTATGCCCAGGCTGTGGTTAAGACAGGAAAGTTCATGGCAACACAGACCCCACATCTCCTCCTCCTACTCAGTAAAACAGATTCTATATGCTTGCTGATGAGAGCTTGGAGAATGAACAGCAGAAGACACACCACCCCAGAAGAACTTAAAGACAACATGTTTCCCTTTAGCACGAACGAGTGTGTGATGAAGTGACCAATCCTAAGTCTGGACATGGTCACAATTCCACAACATGTCACCTGGTTGCAGGTGGCTTCAGAACAAGACAGCTGGAGGTCATTTACAAGGGCCACAGGATACGCATTTGAGACCGAAAGCAAATCTACTTCCAAGGAAGACATAGTTAGCAATACTAAAATCTAACTTGACAATTGGCGACTGGCGGGTAATGGTTATAACTATGCTGGAGGTGACAAAATATGTAGGTCGCAGCTGCATCATCATCGAATTTTGTGAAGAAACAAAAAGGACTATTGGACTGAAAATCATTGGTGTACAAAATAAACCATGATGGCGATGTCATAGTCCCCCAAGGGCGCACTGTGTTAACTATCCCTCTCCATGTGTTAAGTGGCTGCCTTCAGTAGTGAATGGCAGAAGGCGACGTTTGCTGGCAATGCAATCAGGACGTCAGTGCAACAAGATGAAGGTCGACTGGAGGAGAAGACGAAAGCGTCATTTACTGAATGCGATGTGGATGGCTTCGTCTAACTCAAAAGGCAAGCCCAGTGTCACCCCACCGATCGACCCCCACCTGCGTCGATAAACCTCCAACGCCCATGTCGTGAGGTAGATTTTGTCTGGTAAGGACAAATATGAGAAGGGGGCAGTGTTATAACCCTATTAGAGGCGCGAAAGGGTTAACTGTAGGTCCAGATGACACACATGAACTCAGGCGATGAACAAGGGACAGTACTACAATTACAGGCAACTATGACCAATGTTATGGTCATGTGATCGAAAGCCTGGGTGTACGAGAGACAGAGTGTCTACCATGAAGTCGGTCCTGGCGTAGTCCTCAAGTGTTATGTACAAGTCCATTATTAAAGTACCCGATTATTTTGGAGCATCCTCAAGTGTTATGTACAAGTCCATTATTAAACAGTGATGGGAACAGACTCTACAAAAATTTTAGGAAATTTTTGAAATTGTGTTACCCCCCCCCTTTTTCGTTCGTTGGTGTGATAGATTGTAAAGACTAAGACTAAAACTGCTTTATTGATCCTTACGGAAATCTGTTGTGATTACAAGGACTCTTTTCTTATATAAAGACAACATAACAGAAACATAAATACAACAGACACAACATACACAAAGTCATGCATTGATCAAATCAATTATTGACAACATCCCACTCAGAACAGAATAATGTCTTCAGCTGAGTTTATGTCCACAGAAAATGCAATGACAGTTATATTTTAATCAGGTAACAACTTGACTGTCATCCCAAAACCTCAAACAACCATTTTTGTTCAAAGATTTATTAAAGAACATTAGAAATGGTTATTATTCCATTGTTTTAAAATAAGAAATCTTCATAGAGATGCCTTCATAATATATGTATTCTCTCTCTGTTACGGAAAGGTATATTCTTAGTTCCTATGTGTATCTCATAGATACTAGAACTTAAAACCTCTTAATCAACAGAGCCTGTAGTATAAACCTATTTCAACTATTTGTATATTTAATTGACATTTGATTACTAAAAATGGGGGGTATTAGACTTATTTACATTTTTTTTTCAAGCAGAATTTCTTTTTCAACTAGATCTATAGGCTATGTAGTTTCCATGGCTTTCACGACCAAATAACTTTGACGGACTTTTCACAGTTGTGTGGGTAATATTTTATTAAATTTACAGTAGATCTAGACTCTAGATCCAGGTCACATAAATTCGCGGACTTTTCACGGCTGTGTGCGAATTATCTTTAATGAATCTATCGTAGATCTAGAATCTATAATAGACTCTATAGATTTTAACAATAAATCACTAAAATTCGCGGACTTTTTACGGCTCCAAGGGTTAGTAATTATGTTCACTAGATTCTAGTGATTTAGCGTAAATCTATAGTCCATATCTAAGTCACTAAATTCGCGGACTTATCGCGGCTCTCTGCGAATTATCTTCACTAACTCTACCGTAAATCTAAATTCTAGATCTAAATCACTAAATTCGCGGACTTTTCACAGCCGTGTGCGATTTATCTTTACTGACTCTACCGTAAATCTGGAAACTAGATCTAAGTCACTGAATTCGCGTACTTTTAACAGCCGTGTGCGATTTATCTTTACTGACTGTACTGTAAATCTAGAAACTAGATCTAAGTCACTGAATTCGCGGACTTTTCACGGCCGTTAGCGAATTTATCTTTACTGACT
>JADKLZ010003886.1:27514350-27542520 GCA_021533235.1 Biomphalaria straminea
AATTCGCGGACTTTTCACGGCCGTTAGCGAATTTATCTTTACTGACTCTACTGTAAATCTAGAGTCTTATCTTATATAATACAGACGTTACTTCAAAAAAGAAGATGATTACGTCATCTAGATCTAAGTCACTAAATTCGCGGACATTTCACGGCTGTGTGCGATTTATCCCACTGACTCTACAGTAGTAAATTTCGTAAAATTAGAGCTTAGATCAAGATTTTTTCGCCGTTTTTTTTTTTACTATACACTAGGCTTTTTTATAATGAAATTCAAGGTGTTTTCCAAGTTTTCAAGGTGGCTACGAACCATAAAAAGTATTGAAATTAAAGAAACTAGATATCTTATGTGGAATTAGAATACATCTATCTAGACTGATTCAAACCACTTTAGTCACTCTAGTCTACACTGAGAATAACAAGACAATACGATCACGCGAGTTTTCTTATAAAAATGGAACCTATAACTGTGTCAAAAGACCGGTCGCATTTTTCCGAAAATGGAAAAATAATAAAATCAGATTTTATTTCATTAAAAAAAAATAATAATAAAAAAATTCGGATTTTTTTTTCCGAAAAAAAATGTCGAGAAAAATTCGGATTTTTTAGCTTGAAAATCGGATCAGAAGAAATTTTCGGAATTCCGAAAATTTTCGGAAAATTCCCATCACTGATTAAAGTACCCGATTATTTTGGAGCTCTTGTTGTCAGGTTCTTGATGTGTTGCGTGTTTAGCAGTGTTTACAGAACGCCTAATTAGGAAAGAGAGAGAATCGTAACAATATTCTTCTAGCCAGCCATTTACTCCTGAGCTGTCAGCTCTTTTGCAGACTGTGCCAAGGAAAAATAGTGGCTGTTTTCTTCAGCACTGTCATATAGGGTGTTGGCTATAATGGGCTGTAGTGGTAGTAGGGTCTGCCAAAGGTGGATTAGGAGGGGGCATTCAAAAAGTATGGAGGCACAGTCGCTGAGCGGTAAAGCGCTTAACTTTCAAACTGGGGCCCGGGGTTCAAATCTTGGTGAAGACAGGGATTTTTAATTCTGGGATCTTCGGGTGCCTCTGAGTCCACCCAGCTCTAATGGGTACCTAACATAAGTTGGGGAAAAGTAAAGGCGGTTGGTCCTTATGCTGGCCACATGACACCCTCTTTAACCGTAGGCCACAGAATCGGATGACCTTTATATCATCTGCCCTATAGAACACAAGGTCTGAACGGGGAACTTTACTTTCCTTTTATTCAAAAAGGATATGGTTTATGGTTTCATAAGGGTGGGCGCAGTGTCTACAAAGGGGCAGTTGTTTGGGATTTATTTTATTGAGATGATAACAACATATCAACTATTTCAACATTGCAAAGCTTGAATATCAAGAATACTAGAATTCACAGGCCAAAAAAAGGAATGGTTCTGGAAAAATAAACACACACACAGCCCATGGATATCAGATATTGTATATATTTATATATATAGAAGTCCCTTTTTTGTATTGAGAAGGGGTAATTACATAATAAAATAAAATAAGAAAATATCGATTCAATTTCATACCTTAAAAGCAATGAAATCACCAGGTTGTGGTTTTCTTTGAAGATGTTCATAGTCTTTTTCAAGCAAAAGTGGTGCACTAGGGGCATTTTCAGATTCTTTATTTGATGTATTAAATTGCCTTGTCCAGTTTTCGGGCTACAAATAAAATTTTATTAAAAAAAACTGAATATAAATGATGTCAAAATCTAGAAAAGAATAAATTATATTTATGGGAACTTTAACCAATGAGTAACATATTTGTTAGGTGACCATACGTTTGGGGAATAAAAGTAGGATGCAAGCTAATAATGAAAATGGAAAGTGGGGACTTTGTTCTTGTGTTGTTGATGTGTGCTTTCATTAACACATTTGTCTATACATCAGACTACTTACTTAGACTTAGGTCCTCCCGCGACGTTCTGTGCATTGGGCGGCAAGCTGTCTCCACAAAGATCTGTCATTGGCAATGTGTGAAGCCTCCTCCCACATAATGTCCACTGTTCTGAGGTCCTCCATGAAGGTGTGGCGCCATGTAATACGAGGACATCGCTTTCCTCGTATTGGCTTCCAATGTTATCGCAACTCTTGGTAATCATAATTTATTTTGTAGGAGAACATGTCACGCAAACATCATGTGATGCTCTGTCACAACCTCACTAAGTGTTAAACTCCCAGTTCAGCAAGGATTTCCTTGTTTGAAACTCGATCTGTGTAACTGACTCACAAAATCCGTCTCAGCCATTTTTGTTGAGTCTTTTCTCAATTATGACAGATGACTTCCATGTCTCACATGCATATGTTGCAGTTGGAATGACGATTGTGTTGAGAAGGTGCATTTCTGTTTCGAGTCCAATGGCTTCACAATACCCGGTATGTGAAAACTGCACGGTATAAAAGTACCGGTAGTTGTTTGTTTTTTTAAACTTACAATTGAAACCAAGTTCGTATTAAAATTCTTTTTGAAAACAACATCTGAATCTGTATTCTATTCCATGAGTTGGTTAATAAATGGAAAATCTATTTTATAATGATCCATTGATACTTTTTCAATCGTGACCTTAGATGCATTTTTTTCCCAATGCGTGAATCTATGAATGAAGCTTGATTTATTAATGAAGAAGCTAGCGAAATTTTTAATAAGACTTACTGAAGTTTTTCATTGAAAAGTTGTGTAATTTTTTAAAAATCTGCTTGCATATATATTTTGAAAAATTAGATGGTTCACTTTAGGAAAAAGAAAAAAGTAGCTGTAAATTTGATCTTAAATATCATGATGTCCGATTTTCATTTTCTCTTTTAGTTTCTGAGATCTTAACAAGCCACACAACTAATACCCGGTAGCGTCTTTTCCCCTTTTGGGGGCAGCTAAAAATTGTAAATATAATTCAGACTCATGCCAAAATCAAGATCATCTTTCAATAGTTTTGTAGAACAAATGATGAGCAACATGTTAAACTCTTATTGTAAATTGGGGTTTGCTGTATTTCAAAAGGGAGTTGTATAGCTCATTTTTGCTAAGCTCTTTAGTAAAAAATAATTTTTTTTTTTTTTGAGAAACAGGAAGATTCATTGCTTGGCGATGAATTAAAGCAAGATTTGTTTTACATGGTAGGCATCTAATGCAAATGAATGAAACCGACCTCCCACTGCAAGGACAGAAATTGACTACGGCACCATCGATTAAATCATATTAATAATAATGGCAATGTCTTCGATTCAAAAGATTAAGGATGCGTGCAATGTTTCACATGACTATGCAAACCTAATCTCGACATGCATATTTTTTTCGAATCTCATGCAGACCAATTCGCTGTCAAACAGTGGCCTATTTTCGTATGGCTCTGAGACCTGGGTGCTTTATTGAAGCCATTTAGGGACAGTCCTTACTGAAGATGGCGCATAAGATGGAATAAACCTAGTCAGATATTAAATCTATTTAAAGTGTTTTACAATCTCACATAACTTGTTTGTTGATATATAAAATACTTCTTAATGATTGATTGATTTTGATTTTAGGCACATCTGCACAATTTAGGTAATGTCGTGCCCACAGTCCCTTATGGACTACTCTCCCTCTACATAGCAAGGGCTAATTCTATGCACTTAAATCATTAAAATCAGGGTCTATTCACAGTTAAAATAGTAAAGGTAGTAAAAATTTAATCATTTGGAAAAAATTTAAAGTAAATAGTACATGTTCACAAATTCAATCAGATCTTCGCAGACAACCCCACTTCCAGGATAAAGCCCAGTACCTTCCCAGGGTCAACATTGATGAATAGTGTTTTTAAGTTAGTGGTTCTAAAATATTTCTGACATCCTGGTATGTGGGTCAGTCAATGAGGATATGTTCCACGGTGAGGCGAGAGTCACAATACTCACAATGTGGGGGCTCCTCTCTCTTCAGCACAAAAGAGTGCGTGATGTGGGTGTGGCCTATTCTAAGTCTGGACATGGTCGTGCTACCACGCCTTGTCAGGCCCTTAGATGTATTTGTATTTTAGGCACATCGGCACAGTATAGGCCATGTCGTGCCCGCAGTCCCTTAAGGACTGCTCTCCCTTCATAAAAAAAAACAAGGGCCAAAGTCCATACAATTAAACCATTAAAATCGAGGTCTATTTACAGTTAAAATAGTACAGGTAAAAATTAAAAAAAAAAAATTGGTAAAAATCTAGTGTAAATAGTACTTGTCTACAAACTCACAAATCAGATCCTCGCAGACAACCCCACCTCCCGGATAAAGCCCAGTACCTTCGCAGGGTCGACAGTATCGAACAATATTTGCAAGTCATTGGCTATACAAAAACTTCTCCCTGACATCCTGGTATCTGGGGCAGTCAATGAGGATATGTTCCACTGTGAGGCGAGAATCACAATACTCACAAAGTGGAGGCCCCTCTCTCTTCAGCACAAAAGAGTGTGTGATGTAGGTGTGGCCAATCCTAAGTCTAGACATGGTCGTGCTACCACGCCTTGTCAGACCCTTAGATGTGGGCCGCCACCTGGCATCAGCCACAATCTGCCTGAGTTTGTTGTGAGTCTCAGCATCCCATCGGTCCTGCCACCCTCGAAAGGCGGCAGAGGCAATACTTGGTCTCGGGTCCGAGTAGGGAAATTGGGTTCCCGACAATGTTTGATTTAGGGCTACTATCTTTGCTTCCCTGTCTGCGGCTTCGTTTCCTTCTATGGCCACATGGGAGGGGACCCAGATGAAGGTGACATCCCTTTGATCAGCTGTTTTTTGGTCCAACAGCTTTAGGCACTTATGTAAAAATGGAATGTCAGTCTTCATCCGCCCCAAAGCTTGCAATGC
This sequence comes from Biomphalaria straminea, assembly GCA_021533235.1. Lineage (NCBI taxonomy): Eukaryota > Metazoa > Mollusca > Gastropoda > Planorbidae > Biomphalaria > Biomphalaria straminea. The sequence goes on from JADKLZ010003886.1 coordinate 27,519,190, forward strand.
AGATTTGGGTTTAGGTTTGGTTTTAGGTTTTAGGCACATCGGCGCAGTATAGGCCATGTCGTGCCCGCAGTCCCTTAAGGACTACTCTCCCTCTATAAAAAGGTCAAAGTCCATACAATTAACTCATTAAAATCAGGGTCTATTTACAGTTAAAATAGTACAGGTAAAAATTTAAATATTTGATAAAAATCTAGTGTAAATAGTATGTGTCTACAGACTCACAAATCAGATCCTCGCAGACAACCCCACCTCCCGGATAAAGCCCAGTATCTTCCCAGGGTCGACAGTATTGAACAGTATTTGTAAGTCAGTGGCTATAAAAACCTTATCCCTGACATCCTGGTATCTGGGGCAGTTAATGAGGATATGTTCCACTGTGAGGCGAGAATCATAATACTCACAAAGTGGAGGTCTGTCTCTCTTGAGCACAAAAGAGTGTGTGATGTAGGTGTGGCCAATCCTGAGTCTAGACATGGTCGTGCTACCACGCCTTGTCAGACCCTTAGATGTGAGCCGCCACCGGACATCCGCCACGATCTGCCTGAGTTTATTGTGATTCTCAGCCTCCCATCGGTCCTGCCACTCTTGATAGGTGGCAGTGGCAATACTTTGTCTCAGGTCCGAGTAGGGAATTAGGGTTCCTGACACTGTTTGGTTTAGGGCTCTCTTTGCTTCTCTGTCCGCTGCTTCGTTTCCCTCTATGCCTACATGGGAGGGGACCCAGATGAAGGTGACATCCCTATGGCTGGCTGTTATTTGGTCCAACAGCTTTAGACACTTGTGTACCAATGGAATGTCAGTCTTCATCCGCCCCAAAGCTTGCAATGCAGATTTGGAGTCAGAGCAGATTATAAATTTTCTCCTTTCTGATGCTTTAACGGCCATAAGTGCAAGCGACAATGCATGCAGTTCGGCCGTAAAGATGGAGCATCCATCAGGGAGTCTACGGGAGATTGTTTTGCTCCGAAAGGAGCAGGCACACGCGACCTTTCCTTCCATTTTGGATCCGTCAGTGTAGATGGTGCCACAATCTCCGTAGCTCTCCTGCAGTTCCCTAAAGTGGACTTGTAATAGGGTTGGGTCTGTGTTTTGTTTTTTTTTTTAAATTAAGGAGGGATAAATTTAATTTGGGTCTACTAGTTAGCCAAGGAGTGTATTGTGGGGTTTCTATTTTAGAAATTTGGTCAATGGGTGGGGTTAAATTTTGGAAGGATTCTCTCATTCGAAGGCCTAACGGCTGTATGACGTTAGGCCTTCGAATGTATAGTTCAGCATCTGTGGGATGGAATACGGGGTCAAAAGCAGGGTTCGTGGGGTTGGATTCTAGCTTTACTATGTACTGCATTGCAAGCTTTTTCATCCTTGTGTCCATGGGGAGCTCTCCAGCCTCCACATGTAGAGTTGGGATTGGTGACGTGCGTGATAAAATCCTCAACATACAAAGAACACTCTATGCCAGAAGGAAAGCATTTATGATGCTGTTAAATTTAATGTTGGGTGATTGACAGAATGCTGCCCTGGGGTACAACCATTTCTTTTTCAAAGGTGTCAGAGGCAGAGATACCCACTCGGACCTGAAATTTTCGGTCCTCCAGGAATTCTGCTACAAAGCGGGGAAGGTGTCCCTTAAGCCCCATAAGGAAGGCAGTGAGGTCGCGTAGAATACAGCTACTAGATGTAGAGCATTTCTGGTGTATGCTTCCAGCCTTACCAGGTGGTCGGTTGGTGTCCACCCCTGCCGGAATCCGCATTGGTATTTGGAGATCACTTTATTCCTCTCTAGGTACCAGACCAGTCTACTGCGTAGTCGTCTCTGTTAAAGGAGAGCATAGATGCTGTGCATGTTGCCTTATGTTAAAACTTCCTGGTTGGTGACATGATCCCTATAGGAGATTACATTATGCGTCACAGGCAGCGTAGGTGGAAGTTATTTAATCTGTGTTCTTGATGCATGTAGACCATGATTTTTGCTCCCGTGGCCAATTTGGTATTTTCCCACACACGCTTGAAGAGTTTTGCCATTGTTGCAGAAGCCTTCTCTATTCTTTTTGTCATCTCAGTGTCTAAATCTAGGTTGCTGGCTATTGCTGTTCCTAAGTATTTGAATTCCTGTGCCACCGTTAGTGTGAGATCTCCAATGTGTATCACTGGTATTTCTGCAACATCCTGTGCCAGGATTTCAGTCTTGGAGAGGCTTATTGTAAAACTTTTGATAAGCAGCTGCCAGAACATTCACAAGCCTCTGCAATCCTTCTTGTGAATGAGATATGAGTTCCGTATTTTCGGCGAACAGCAGTTCCAGATTAAATAGCTTTCCATCGGATCTACTGTGGATATATACTCCATCTTCCAGGGATTTTAATTAAAAGCGCTGGTGAGTACAACTGACAAGAAGATAAAAAAATAGTGTTTGAGCCAGAACACATCCTTGTTGTACTCCGCTCTTGATGGAGAATGGCCTAGAGGTGGAACTAGCAAACTGTAAGGTGCCCTGTATATTTTCATGAAAAGCTGACACTAATTTCCGTAGCTTGTTTGGACTGCCGATTGTCTAATACGGCAAACAAGCCGGTTCTGCTGAAACGGTCAAACGCATTGGTCAAGCCAATAAAAGCTACAATTAGGGTCTGCTTTTGTTCTCTGCTTTTATCCTGTAGCCGCCGCTTCCTTTTTTCGCACCTATTGTCGGGGGACGAAAGCAATCTTTTTTTTTTTTTTTGGTAAGCTGAAAGTTGACATAACAGAGTTGCCCCAAGGAAACATTTTAAAGACCAGCTTAGGCGCCAAATTGCTTTAACTGGCATTAAAGAGAATGAATGAGACAGCTAGAGATCACACATTTGAGACCAAAAGAAAATCTGCTGCAGAGGACAGGCGTAGACGGTGAAAAGAAATTCTTAATAGACCACAGGCTGACAAAATATGTAGGTCATAGTTGGCATTGCCTAGCCACTGGAAATAATGTATTACTCATTAATCTTCGAACTTGAAGAAGACAAGCATAATTATTATAATTACATCTTCCAGTGCATGGGGGAAGGTAATGTTACACTCCAAACTAAGAGAAAGAGAGATCAAGTTGGGGGAAAATGTGTTTAATCTCATGCTCGACAGAGCACAGTTGAGTGGCCAGTGGAATGTCAACTACTGGTACCTAATATCATGTCACATCACAAAAGCAATTGAAAAATTACAGTTCTTCTTCAGAAAAGCAGTTATTTGCATCTATATGCATAGCTGTAGTTCAAGGTAAAAGTAGAAAAAACAACAACAAAATAACGATTAAGGATCTATAATTTTCTTCATCATCATCATTGGCCTCCTTCAGTCGTAGAACAACTATGGTTCATCTCGCACACTTCCTCATGTAGCTGTGAAGCCCTTTTTTTGGAAAGACCCTCCCGTCCACAAGTATCGCAGGTAAAGGTGGTCTTCGCTACAGTGATAGAGGAGCTGGCAATTTTCCGCTTTTCTTCCAGAGCTGAGGCCCATGCTCTTTCGCTGTCCATAGCTTTCTTGGTCACTGTCTCTCTCCATCTGGTTCGGTCTAGAGCTATGTCTTCCCACTGGTCAGTATTGATGTTCACTGATATAGGTCACGATTTATTACATTTATATAATGGGGGGCGACCAGTTTTTCTTAAGCCAGTCGCAAGTTGTCCGTAGAGGATGACTTTCGGTTTGCGATTGTCCTCCATCTGGCGAACATGTCCAAGCCAGCGCAGGCGGCGTTGTCTGAGGGCTGTAAAGATGCTGGGAATACCTGTTCGTGCAAGGATCTCAGTATTGCACACTTTTTCTTTCCATGTGATTTTCAAGATCCTACGAAGACATCGCAAATGGAATGAGTTCAGTCTTCGCTCTTGCTTTGCGTAGGTGGTCCATGATTCACTGCCATACAGCAGCGTGCTCATAACGCATGCCTTGTAGACTTTTGGTCGCTGTAGTTAGCTTCTGGTTTTCCCAAACTCTTGACCTGAGTCTAGCGAAGGTCGATGCAGCCTTCCCTATACGTTTTTTTTTATCTCCTCATCTAGAGAAACGTCATCTTGAATTGTGGATCCCAGATAGCACAATTCATTTAAGGCATCCAGCTTGTTATCGTCTATGAGGATGGAGGGTGGTGCTGTAGCAGGGGTTCCCATAACATTTGTTTTCTTTGTGCTATTAGTTAAGCCATATTCATTACAGGGCTGAGAGAAGCAGGACATTAGTAACTGAAGTTCCTCTTGTGAGTGTGCCACAACCGCTGCGTCGTCCGCGAAGAGCATGTCTCTTATGAGGGTTGTTCTGGTTTTAGTTTTGGCCCTCAGTCTAGCAATATTTAGAAGTTTGCCATCGAATCTGGAATGGTTTCGGTGGAATTATCAAATGCGTGGTGGATTAGCATTGAAACAAGTATTCCAAAAAGGGTTGGGGCCAGGACACATCCCTGTTTTACTCCGCTGTTTATATTGAAACTTTTGGAGCAGGCGCCATTGAACTGTACTGTACTCAGCATATTTTGGTGGAAAGAAACAATAATATTTAGCAGCTTGGAGCGGGACAGATAGGAGAATGATGTACCTCTTGACCCTTCTGTTCAATCCAGTCACGTTTAGCTCGCCGAAAGCCTCTCTTTGCTTTCAGATCTGCGTCCGTATAGGCTTCTTCCGCTATGCTGCAATCCTGTGATTTATTTTTATGGTCTCTTCTACGTTTGGCAACTTTCCTCTCATCGATCAATTTCCCTGTTCTGTCTTGTAACCATTGTTCCTTGTATGAACCTCGGATCCTTCCGATGACTTCTTCAGCGCACTCAACAGTGGTATCTCTGAAGTTGGCCAACTCTTCTTAAAGGGTCAGTATATCTGGCAAGAGCCTCGAAGCGGTTCTTTAGTTTCAATTGGAATTGTGCTGTAATATTGACTCTTTGGGCTTCTCTAAAATTGCGTGGCTCGTTTTGGTTGGCGTTTCAGTCGGAGATTACATTTACCACTGACAAGGTAGTGGTTCTGAGTTAATATTCGCTCCTCTGCGGTTCCGCACGTCTAATAGAAATGATAACCTCCATCGTTTGGAGATGCAAAAGTAATCTATCTTGTTAAAGGTTTTGGATGCGCAGAGAGAAATAGAGCACTGCCATTATCACTGATGTTTTCTGCAGAGCCATATGGCCCCGTTACGAATTCAAAGCCAGTTCTGTTGGGATGATTTTGGCGTTAGTCTCCCATCAGTAGAATTAGGTCATGACTGGGTGTTTCATCAAGTGTGGTTTGAAGTTGATTATAGTAATTATCTTTGATGGTATCTTCTGCATCCTCTGTATGGGTATATACTATGATGGTAGTGATTTTGATTTAATTTGCTTGTAGTCGAGGTGTAAAGATGCGGTCGCTGACTGGCTTTCAAGCAATTAGTGCTGAAGCTGATATTTTAGACATGATAATGCCTACACCATCAATGTGTTCCGTATCGTGTCCTGAATATATTATGGTCTAGCCATCATTGATTATTTATCCACTCCATGTCCACTGCATCTTGCAGATCCCAATGATGTCCAGCCGGTAAGAGCCAAACTTTTTTTTAAAGTTGGGCCAGTTTACCGCATATGTTCAGTGTTCTTAAATAAAGTCTATGTGCCTATAAGGGTAGGTTTCTTTGCTTTGAATGGCTCGCCATGGACGTCCAGTTGGGTTTGATCCAACACCGTCATCGGGGGTTGGCCGCCCTCGCCGAATGTATAGTTTTCTTTATGTGTCAAGATTGCCATTTCTGTAGCAATTGTGGTTTTACAGGGTGGGGTCGCTAGCCCCACCCCAAACCCTCCTCCTTTCTAACCCGGCCTGGGACCAGCAGATGGTGGAGTTAAAGGGCAAAGTTTTCAGTGCTGTTTGGTTGAGACGGCTTCAACAGTCTGTAGATTAGAGGCTCAGAGAAGAACAAGCAGGTTTCCGAAGAGGCAGATCATGTGCAGAGCAGATCTTCGTTCTACGAAAAATCATAGAACAAAGTCTCGAGTACCAACAATGGCTAACGATCAGTTTCGTAGACTTCACCGAGAATCACTATGGAAAACAGAGAATACGGCATCCCAGAAAAGTTCATCCAGATCCTACAACACCTATACTGTCAATCGAGTTGCTGCATTAAAAAAGAAGGAACAACCGAGTTTTTTAGCATCTAGACAGGTGTGAGACAGGGGTGCATCTTATCTCCCTTCCTCTTCCTCCTAGCCATCGACTACATAAAGAGGAGAGCAATGAACCAGACAGCTTTGGTATTCCATGGCGTGAACAAAACCAAATTACAGACTTGGACTTTGCTGAAGACGTAGCACTACTTGGGGCTACAAATAAATGCATAAGAAAAATGACGTAGAGCCTAGAAAGAGAGACACACAAAATTGGCCTCCGCATGAGACTAAAATTTTGCGAGTGGGATATAAATGGTGCCCCCGTCAGACTTGGCAGCATCATAACAAATGATAGGGATGCCTACCACGACTTAGCGTGCCACATAGGAAAGGCAGGGAGCATTTTCAAACGGCTGCAGCCTATTTGGACAAGCCAAAATACACCTTCTTAACACAATCATCATCCCAACAGCAACATGTGCATGTGAGACATGGACGTCATCTGTCAAAATTGAGAAAAGACTAAATGTGGCTCAACAAAAATGGCTAAGGCGGATTTTGAGAGTCAGTTACACAGATCGAGTCTAAGACAAGGAAATCCTATGCCGAACTGGGAGTCGAACACTAAGTAAGGTTGTGATAGAGCGTCACATAAGGTTGCGGGGCATGTTCTCCGACAAAATGAACTACGCATACCAAGCATTGTAATGACATGGTGGCCAATACGAGGAAAGCACAAACAGGAACGTCCTCGTATAACTTGGCGTCACACCTTCATGGAGGACCTCAGAACAGTGGACATTATGTGGGAGGAGGCTTCAGACATTGCCAGTGACAGATTTTTGTGGAGACAGCTTGCCGCCCAATGCGCGGGAGGACCTAAGTCTAAGTAATTAATTTAAGAAGCATAGAGTAGCTAATTAGAGCTGGAGTTAGCTGGATGCTAGGTATTGTAAACTGTTGGTTAAGTCTTGGATCATCCGCATTATTATTACTCCTGTCCCTATATTCATATGTTTCATGTTAGACTTTGAAGGTACCCAGTATTAAACTCAAGAAAATGTATCTAGCACTGAGTCATTTCATTGTAACTTAGTAGTGATTGAAGTAGATTAACAGAACCTCTGAATCTGCATATGTCAGATGACTGTAGAGAAAATGCAATACAGATATGCCATCTTTTAAACACAATCGTAATAGTAGAGTTAGTGGGATTGTATATTACCTTTACCATACAGTATTCCAAGCATTTATATGAAATACATAAGGCAGCTTGAACAATAACGTCCAAGATTGGACCATATAAAAAAGATAATAATAATAATCATGTATGGCTCAAGATATAAAGAAGGGCAGGTTTTTTTTTTCACATTACACAATAAATGTCTGCCTGGCACTTTAAACAGCTGTATCTTAACTGAGCTCAAAAGTCCCATCCACACCCTGAACCTATTGGCCTAGGTGAATAAATGCATGCTTTCACAATGGATGATTTTCTGTCATATGACCACAAGAGATGAACCAATCATAAAAGCAGTAACTTGTTTACAATTCATCTTACAAAACAATTACAACAAATGAAATATAAATGTATGTGGAATATCTAGGCAAGGCACAGTGTCTCATTAAAAGTAGTGCTATGCAAGTGGCCTAAAGATATACAAGTTTAGAAGGTCCCTGGATAAAATGCAAATCGGCCTTATAGTACAGGTTCAGGTTGATGAATCCTGCTACATAACACTTTGCTTTAGTTTTTTAAAAATTCTTTTTACATGTTTCAGATGTTCTTTCAGATTATTGTATCCTTTATGATCCTAGCCCATACATCCCACAGGATAGCAGGCAGAGTTTAATCCCAGGACTATCGAACCACAGTCCAGAGCACACATGACATGACAAGATAGCTATCCTATAGAAAAAAAGTCATTGCAAATATGATTTTGAGTCTAGACTAAGGCCGTAAGTTGTTTTAACATTATGTATTATCTTTTCCATTGGTTTAACAAAAATTGTGTACCATTTTTAAGCACAAAAAGTTAAACTTATCCCTTATAGTAAAATTCTCTCCCTAATTATGACAGAGTTATAATTTCCTTTACATCTACTGATAAGTGTGGTAAGTGATGCATCTTTAATTAGGTATAGCTGTTGTGCAGTCTCTAGGGAAATGTTTCTCAAACTGAAGGGTTGGGGAGGGGGTGCTTGCTAAATACAATAGTTTTCTTAATTATCAAACATTTAAATAATAACCATATGTTGCTGTCATAAAATAAGTTACAACTGAAATTTTATAAGCTCACATTTAAACAAAAGAAATCTTACCTGTACAACAGCTGAAACATTAGATATAACATCTAAATTAGGGTCAATGTGGTAATTTACATCTTTTTTCTTTCTATGATAATTATATACAGAATGTCCTGTCTGTGACTTGATTATCTCCATTTTTTTGCCACTGGACCGACTTTCCTTTAAAAGTTCATCAAATGTTTTTGATGGGTCAATAGATATACCTTGTTTACAATCACTTTTGAAAGTTTCAGTGTTTGAATGCAAACTCTCTAATATAAATTTGCTGCTATTTTCTTTTATGCTGCTCTCTGTCCCATAATTATCAGTTCTTTTGTCTTCTACAGGCCTAGGCAATATCAAATGGTTTGGTAAAAACTCTGTATTCAAATGGTTTGTTTTTTCAGAGCCTATTTCCAGCATATCTTCATCATAGTCATAAAATTTAATATGTTGGTTTGATGACTTATTTTTCTCAAAATGATTAAATGTAAAATTGCTCCGAATTTCTTTTAAATTTTCATCTATCTTAGAATTAATTTTTTTACTTTTTCTTTTGCGAATTCTTTTTCTTCTACCAGAGATTGAATTTATTAAAGGTACATCTGAAGTTGAAAATGAAGTTGATAGTAATTTAGTTTCTAATCCCATTAATTCATCATCAGGATGCTTCTGTAAGTTCTGTATTAATGCTGACAAACTTCTTCCATCTAGATTGTTTTCAATCTTTTCATTATGAAAACCCTTTTTTGTAGAACTATTTTTATCATTCAAAATAATAGTGTTTTTGTCTTCACTAGTATGACAGCAGTCATTTTTCTTTTCTTCAGTTTCATTTTTTTCTTCTTCTCTAGAAACATTAGATGAATTAGATAAACAAGTATTACTTAAAATCATGATTTTATCATTGGAATTTGAATAAAGAATTGAATTTGAACCATGTCCATCATCTGTAAAATCACATTTTTGTTCTTTCTTTGGTCTATAGTCTTCATCTAGCTGACTATCTGCAGTACATTTTTTATCAAGTTTCTTGCCTTTCGAATGTTTTATTTTATTTTTTTTCACCACACCTTCAACTATTTCTTCTCCAGTACTCTTCTCCAGATTCTTAGAGATTGACTGGCTTATTAAACTTGGAAATTGTCCTTCATTCAATGTACTAACACATCTGAAATAAAATATAGTGAGTACTTTAATCATCACAATAGACAAGAAATATATTTTCAAAATGATGGTAACTTCATATATTCAAAAGCAAGCTTAACTTCCTTTTTATATATTGTCCTCGTATTATTATGGTAAGTACTTTTATTTAACTCAAAGCGGGCAGTTGGTTTCACTCCCAGCTGAGCATAACATGTTCACCTTATCAAAAGTTTCACATGTACACAAAAGGCTAAAAATAATACTTAATGTTATAATAGACCATATGTTTAAATATATCTAAAAAATTCTATATAGATAAATAGATGTACCATATTTTTGCGCATATACACAGCATACACATCATTCACATGTAACCCTGCACAAATTACAAAAGTAAAATCAAAATCATACAACCTGCATCCTTATATACCTCACATGTGCAGAGTACCACTTGCTGTAAACTACTGGTTGCTAATGATACAGTGATGGATACCGACTTGAAATGGCATGACGCGGCTACTTGTTGAATCATTTTTAAGTTTATGTAGAATTAACAATTCTATTTAATATTTTCTTTAAATAATGTTACATATTAATTGCACTGCATGAGCTTTACTGCACACACACAAAATGTATGCAAGGCACTATTGTTTGTACATTTAGATGAGAGGACTTAGAGCTTTTTGCAGATCTATTCTATGCATTATATCTGGTCCAGGCAGTTTGAACATTCAATAATAGATGTTCAATTTACTGGTATTGCACCAACTTCTCTCTCAAACATAAGGAATGAATGTGTTTGAAAATCAAAACATGCTGGAGTTTTTTAAATGCTTCAAAAGTATGTTTGTTTCACTGGTCATTAAACTGTACATGAATGAAAAAGAACTTTACTCTGGATTCACTAAATGATTAAAAAAGCAACTGTGGGAAAGCTGTTGAATCTCTGCTAAGTTCTTAGGAAAGAGCAACAAGATGAGGAGCAATGTTTAAGAGTTTAGTGGGAGAGAATGTTCAGCAATAAAAATGCATTTTTAGGATTCCTTGTTTGAAAAACTTTAATGCAGATTGATCTACAAGTTGTTTGCGACCTCCCAACAGTAAAATAATTTTACTTCATAAGTAGGAGTTTGCTACTGTTATAAAATCATAATCAGAATCTGATATCCATTATGTTGCAAAAGAAGAATTTTTCTTTCACTATATGTCATTTTTGGGAAAATGTTGCAATAATACAACATATGTGATCTGCATGTAGACAAATTCTGAATTTTCACTTAATAATTAATAAGCTGGAAAACATTTTCCCAAAGATGTGTTTATATATGGAAGAATAAGAGCACAAGAACAACACATCTCAGACAGAGTAGGATATGACAAAAAACAATGATTCAGAAATGTGTAACTAAATAACATTGAGAAATTATTTTTAGCTTCATCACTATTAATGAGTTCAATAAACTCTTTCTGTGACATCTCTGGAACATCTTCAACTTTGTGGATGGACTTCTGGCCTATTCAAACGGGACATCGGGTGTATTTGGAAAGTATGATGAAATTTTGTCAGCAAGCATATATGCCTATGTTCTTTCACATAAAACTGAATGTATGCTGTCAGAATAAATGCAATTATCCTTACAGAAAACAAATAAGCTTGGCAACAAGTAAATATTTTTTTGGTCCTGTTGTGCTTTCCAAATTTGAAGATTCATTAGGAAAGAAATGATCAGCTTAAATCTTCACCATGAAATATTATTTGACTTCGCAATAGCATTATGCCACACATTTGATAGCAATTTCAACAATTTCTGAGTAGAATAAATAGGAATCAGACAGGTCCCACTTAAATTACATGATGATGATGCTTAATATAAGCTATCCAGACACAACCAACCTAGTTTTTTTAGTCTCAGAAATGGAACAACAAAATGCAATAGCATATGTTCAAGGAAGGTGAAAATTGGGAATAGTGAAATTAGCCCTAGTGGAGTGTTGCCAGAGAATGTTGATCATATCCTTAAAAACTGCATACTTTAGTGAAAGGCCCAAGACACTGTAACCAAAACATCCCTATTGACAAAACTATACTGAGAGGTACCTGTTCTGTTCTGGAAACAACTGCACAGTTCACTTCTCATATTTTAGTCATGTGAACCGAGATCATTCGTTATAGAAGGCATGAACCCTGACCTACAACATCACAACCATAAGCAGAGAAGACCAATAGCTCGTTGCCATGTCGAACAGACATTTGATGTGCCGAGCTATTGGTTTAAACCATTCACAGTTTGTGATGTTGCAAGTCAGTATTTAGTGTGAATATAAATGCTACAACAATTAAAATGTTATCTGCAAAATATAGTTTGATTGACAAGTATATTTATGAAAAAAAGTAACTAAAAATGAAATATGATGTCTACCTTTAAACAATGAAGTTACACTCACTAACTCAAAGTGTCCTCTCTATTCTCTAGTGTTCTTGATACTTTTACCCCTCCCCCTTTTTTTTTAGTGAATTGATGCTTAACAATTGTTTCATAATTCATTTGATATTAGTTTAAACAGAATGTCACTTAGCTGTGTGTATACACTAATGTTAATGTATATATATATATATCAAATATGTACAAATATGTTTACAGATAAGCCTACAGTAATATCTTAAGAGTGTTGTTTTGACAAAAGTTTTTGAACTAGTTATCTGGTGATGGAGATAGAGGCATAGCTAGCAATGTGCAAGTGATGCGGGCCGCTTCGGGCATCATACTAAGGTTAAACTTTCTCAATAAAAACAAACAACATATATATGTATTCATGAAAAAAACACAAACAACAAAACAAAATTATTAAAAAAACTTTCAATGATGAAGAGATGAAAAAAAAAAATTTAAATGGTCTAAGGCGACCACTGGTAATGGCCATTTGACCCTTGCCGGAAATGGGTTACGTCCCACAGGTTGAGAACCCCAAATCTAAGATTTGTGACCATAATCATTCGTTTTCAATAAAATCTAGTCCTAGATCAATACAAAAGGAGAAGTTGGCATGCTAATTGAATGGCCCAATGGAGAAAGACTGGAAAAAGATCTCAGTAAAAGAGCAGAAATGCAAGCAATGGATTTAGCAATTACCACACTAATAAACTACCCATGTACACCAAACAGCCAAATTGTCTTACTGACCATTGTCAAAAGTCTTTACTGGCCTAACATAAAAGAATGAACAAAGAAATGAAAATCCTCTCTACCCAGAAGAAATGATGAAAATAAAAAAGTGTAGAATAAATGAGAATAGGTCCAGCTCAAATCCAATTTACAAGAAAAAGGACGCCTTTTATAAGCTATCTCAACATGACCAACATAATTTTTCTACTCACAAAGGACAAAACAGAATGAGACAACATATGTTCCAGAAGCTTTTTATTTACTAGTTCAGTGCAAATTTTCGGAATGATCACAAATTTTCAAAAGGGGGGGGGGGTACTAAAACAACCATAACTTTTCTAATTTATTAAATAATCTACTAACATTATATATTTGATTTTATGATAATTCGTTACCAAATATAACATTTTCTGATAAACTAAACAGTTATTGAAGTTTAATCCTCACAGGATCTAGTGAAATACAGAGAACAGTAGCCAAAAGAATAACTACTATCGAAACAAGGAGATAATTACGGAGAGAAAGAGTTAAAGAATAACTACTATCGAAACAAGGAACATAATTACGGAGAGAAAGAGTTAATTTTCTATTGATAAATTTTTTAAAAAACTATGGCTGAAAAAAGTGCATAGAATATATAATAAATATATATATATGGATGTGGCAAAATATGTAGGTCACAGCTGGGACTGCACAGCCACGGGAAACACTGTATTCCTCACTAATCTTCGGACTCATATATATATATATATATATATGAAAACAAAAATTCCATTTTAATTTTTAGCCTAATGATTAATGTGACACTCTTTGATATCGGTACTGGAAAAACATTCAAATAGATCTAGTCAATCTAGTTACAGTGATACTTGCTCTATCTCTATGATTTTTTTTTTCTGGGATGGTTACTAAACCTCCTCTTCAGAACATCATCTAAAAACAAATATTATGGTGTTGCTCGCATTACAGCAAAGATAAAAGACTACCTTAAAAAAACATTTTTTTTTTGTTCACCTTAATATTATTTGCAATGGTAGAGCTTTTGAGTGTAGGTTTTTGAGTCTATTAGCTACGGTAAGACCACACAAAAAAACTTATTGGGCGAGAGCAGTATAATATTTAAACTTTTAACTATTGCACTGGCATTTTTAATTTCGGGACATTTGGGTGCCTCTGGTGGGATATAAGGCAAAGGGTGCCCCTGTCAGACTTGGCGAGTCAAGGCTTGAAGAGTTGGACAAGTTCACTTACCTTGGCAGCATCATAACAAATGATGGGGATGCATACCATGATGTAGTGTGCCGAATAGGAAAGGCAGGGAGCATCTTCCAAAGGCTGCAGCCTATCTGGACAAGCCAAGCCATTGGACTCGAGACAAAAATACACCTTCTCAACACAATTGTCATTCCAACTGCAACATATGCATGTGAGACATGGAAGTCATCTGTCAAAATTGAGAAGAGACTAAATGTGGCTCAACAAAAATGGCTGAGACGGATTCTGAGAGTCAGTTACACAGACCGGGTCTCAAACAAGGAAATCCTATGCCGAACTGGGAGTCGAACACTCAGTGAGGTTGTGACAGAACGTCACATGAGGTTTGCGTGACATGTTCTACGACAAAACGAACTACGCATACCAAAAATTGTGATGACATGGAGGCCAATATGAGGAAAACGCAAACAGGGACATCCTCGTATAACTTGGCGTCATACCTTCATGGAGGACCTCAAAACAGTGGACACCAGATGGGAGGAGGCTTCAGACATTGCCAATGACAGATCTTTATGGAGACAGCTTGCAGCCCAATGCGCCGAACGACGCGGGAGAACCTAAGTCTAAGTAAGTCTAAGTTGGGTGCCTCTGAGTCCACCCAGCTGTAATGAAAACCTGACATTAATAGCACAGTCCACAGCAGCCCTTTCAAAACTTAAAATAATCAGACTGATGCGCTCTTTGGTCATGGCGACATTTCTATATACTTGTGAGTCTTGGACGCTGACTGCAGAGCTAGAGAGGAGGATCCTAGCAATGGAATTGAGATGCTACAGAAGGATCCTAGGCATTACATTTAAAGACTGCATCACAAACCAATTATTAGAGACAGGGTTACTACAGCGATTGGACCCCATGATGACCTGCTAACTACTGTGAAAAAATGCAAGCTTAAAATCTATATTACAAGAAATTCGGGGCTCGCAAAGACCTTCCTCCATGGAACAGTACCAGGACCAGGAAAAAGAAGAAGAGGCAGACAGAGAAAGCAGTGGGAGGACAACATAAAATGGACGGGCCTACCATTGAAAGAGGTTCTAAACAGGGCAAAGGATAGAGAGGAATAGAAAAAGATGGTCTACATTTACTACAAGTCTTGCTTGGTACCCAAACGGTCCACAGACTAAGGCAGGATAGGTAACAGGAATCCACCCAGCTCTAATGGGAACCTGACATTTGGCCATTTGGGTTAAAGTAAAGTCAGTTGGTCGTAATGCTGGCCACATCACACCATTGGCATTAACCGTGGGCGACACAAACAGATGTGAGATGACCTTTGTTACTCATTCATTGTTAGTCTTTTTGTATCATTATAAATCATATAATATTATATATATATTTATATATATAAATAATATATATTAGAAATTATATATTATATGATCTGCCCCAATATAATGATCATATAGATTATAGGTCTGAAAGGGGAACTGGAGTTACTTTTTACTTATATAGTTACACAACTAGTCTAATACTCTCACTCACTTGATATTAATGGATACTAGATCACCATCTCTGATCAAATCTGATTTTTCTATGCTGGGAAGAAAACAATCCTCCATGCTTAGCTGACATGATCGAAAAATTATGGAATTTTTTAAAGCTTTAAAGTGTTCATCAATATCAGGATTACTATTTGAGTAATCTTTGTCTTGGTCAGTTTCAGGCATAGTTTTATATCCTGGTTTAGATCTACGCTTGGAAATGGACCTGTCATCGGGTTTAATTTGATTCAATTTCAATCTTTTAGTAAGCATATTCAATTTTGTCAAAATATTTTTTTTTACGTGACCTATAGTTGGACATTCACATAAATATATAAAAGTCCAAAAAGGGTCCATTGTTAAAATTAGCTGTTGAGAATTAATAACTATTTCTTTAGGTTGCATTTGCACTCGAAATCTTATGCAGTTTTCACGTGTCGTTGCAAAGGATGCCATTTTGTTTCAGGAAGCAGTGAATATAGTTTCTTACTTTTTAGATATAAAAGAGTTTTCCTCAACGGAAAGGCTATTCAGAAAAATCAGGTTTATTCGAAAATAAAAGCTTTTAGATCAGTTATCTAGATTTAGCATTGGCGTAGCCAAGTGTTAGGGAGAAGGGGTCGGGTTCAAATAAGCTTAACAAAAACTACAGTCTATGAAAGCAAAAATATTTCTAAAGGCGGACCCTATTCCCAACCAGTTGTGAATAGGCTTCAACCCTATTCCCAACCGGATGGGTAAAATAAGTTCAAATCCTTTTTCACAGTCAATTGTGTCAAATTAGGTCAAAACCTTATTCCCAGTCGATTGTGCTTATGATATATTAGGTCAAATCCTACTCGCAGTTACAGAATTAAATTCTATGATTTTTCCCCTTTTGTAATTAAAGGAAAAATATATACTTTATATGCTAGACTGTGTTTAGGTCAAATCCTGGGGTGTATGGGGTATCTAGGAGGGGTAGCACCTCTAGTGGACAGGCAGTCATACCCTCTTTTCGAGGGTGGCTTGGCCCACTCTTGGTCCCCACTCGGTACCCAACTCTCTCCTGTGGCTCCCAGAAGCTGTAGCATGCGCAGCGGCCACACCCCGGAAACGGCTTTGACTGGCCGGCTAAACCAGGCAGAGGGTATCTGACGTGCCCATGGCACTCAGTACACTGAGGTTTTTGTCAAACCTAGCATGTGAAGTCTGGACTTGGCGGCCTGTGCGAAACGTGAAAAACTCGGCAAAACGGACAGAAAGGCATATACCAGCACAGTGCTGTGGAGCACTTAAGAGCAGAACAAGACACGCAGGAAGTCTCTGGTCATCCACTGCACCCAAACTTGTCCCCGGACGTCTTGACCAAATCTTGCTTCCGGAAAAGGATGGGCTATAGGGCGAGAGAGTGAGGTCGACGTGTTGCGCGAATCCTCCTCACTATAAACCAAATTCCAGCGCAAGTCACTTGTCATCCCCCCCCCAACACAACCAAACCAAAGCCCTGTGGTGACAGGCAAGCAGTGAAGCGGTAGGTGTGGGCACACTGGAAGCCGTAGCTGCAACCCTGCACACAGGCGGCTCAGGCCATATGGTCGTTCACCACTGACACAGAGCAGCAGTGGAGTCCGGCAGCCCCCTGAGCGGCTGAGCAGCCCTATTTAGGAGTGCACTGCTCACCTCCATAGCATGAGGACAGGGCTAGAAAAGGTGCCCCAAAAATTGCCTGCTCTAAACTACCCTAGCCAGCCTACCGCAGTTGGTGGGAACCCTACTCAAGCGGTCGAAATCAAAAGAAAAAGACGAGGATAGTTCCTCTTAACATAGGCGCATGGAATGTGCGCACACTACTTGACAATGACACTTCTGACAGGCCACAAAGACGAACTGCACTAGTAGCCACGGAGCTCCACCGATATAACATGGACATAGCAGCACTAAGCGAGACTCGACTTGCAGATGAAGGTGAACTCTGTGAAAGAGGTTCTGGATATACTTTTTTCTGGAGCGGTAGAAGCACTGAAGTACGACGTGAATCTGGAGTCGGCTTTGCCATAAAGACATCATTATTACCTAAACTAGTCGGGCCTTTCAAAGGAATTAGTGACAGACTAATGATCTTAAAGCTGCCTTTACTAAACGGGAAGAAACACATTTCCATTGTTAGCTGTTACGCACCCACCATGACCAACCCAGATGACGTCATAGCAAAGTTCTACGAAGAACTAAACTCCACCATACGTGATATTCCAAAAACAGAAAAGCTACTCATTTGATTTCAATGCAAGAGTCGGCTCTGACCATCACATCTGGAAAGGAGTCTTAGGCAAATTTGGGATAGGTCAATGCAACAGCAACGGATTATTACTACCCCAGACCTGTGCTGAACACAAGCTGCTCATATCAAACACAATATTCAGTCTTCCAATGAGAAAGCGAACCTCCTGGATGCATCCCCGCTCAAGACACTGGCACCTCATAGATTACGTCATCACCAGACAATCTGACCGTCAGGACATACGTGTCACCAAATCTTGCTGTGGTGCAGAGTGTGGAACAGACCACCGCCTCATCATCACAAAGCTCAACATTCGTATTCAACCTAAGAGACGTCCGCAAAAATCTAAACCCCTAAAAAGGCTAAACACTACCAGCCTAGCGGATGACAAAACTGAAAAGTCGTTTGCAGATGCGATAGAGAACTGCCTCAAGTCCACCTCTCTAATTGAATCAAATGTAGATAAAAGCTGGGAATGTTTCAAAGAAGCTATCCATAGCACAGCATTAAACATACTCGGACCTATGGAGAGAAAGCATCAGGACTGGTTTGATGAAAACAGTACTGAGATCAGAAAACTGTTAGATGAAAAGCACAGGCTCCATAAACTGTATCTGAACAACCCAAACTCCCAGTCCACTAAAGATGCATTCACCAACCTCCGCAAAAATGTGCAAAAACAGTTACGCCAAATGCAAGATACCTGGCTTAGCAAGAAAGTGGAAAAAATACAGGAATTTGCCGACAAGCACGACATGAAGAACTTCTTCCATGCCATAAACGAAATCTATGGACCCACAAAGTCAGGCTCATCTCCTCTATTAAATGCTGATGGGACAATCCTATTGACAGATAAGGAAGAAATCCTAAAACGCTGGGCTGAGCACTTCGAAAAGGTTCTCAATACACCTTCCATCATAAATGAAGTGGCCATAGACAGGCTACAGCAAGTACCAATAAATGAAAAAATGGATGACCCTCCCACGCTAAAGGAAACCGATCTTGCCATTCAACAGCTTGCAAGCGGAAAAGCCCCAGGAGCTGACTCCATTCTCGCAGAGGTCTACAAAAAATTGGACTACCCCTGATCGAAAGACTTCATGAGCTATTTTTAATTATGTGGGAAAATGAGTCAATACCACAAGACTTTAAAGATGCCACAATTGTTCATCTATACAAGCGAAAAGGAAACCGCCAAATCTGCGACAACCATAAAGGGATATCTCTTCTTTCTATTGCTGGGAAAATCCTTGCACGCATCTTACTAAATCGGCTCATGCAACACATAGAACATGGTCTACTACCAGAAAGCCAGTGCGGCTTCAGAAAAGAGCGTGGAACCATTGACATGATCTTTGCAGCAAGGCAGCTCCAGGAAAAATGCCAAGAACAAAATGCTGACCTCTTCTCAATATATGTCGACCTAACGAAGGCATTCGACACTGTCAGCAGGGAAGGTCTCTGGAAGATTATGTCAAAGTATGGCTGTCCACGAAAATTCATTACCATGGTGAGACTATTCCACGATGGCATGAAGGCCCGTGTCCAAGAAAGTGGCAAACCATCAGAGCCCTTCGAAGTATCAAACGGGGTAAAACAAGGCTGTGTCCTAGCACCTACACTGTTCAGTATCATGTTCTCCGCTATGCTGACAGATGCATTCACGGATAGAGAAAACAAAGGAATAAATATAACATACAGATTTGATGGTGGCCTATTCAACCCGAGGCGGCTCAAAGCTAAATCAAAAACAAATTCAGCAGTAATCAGAGACTTGCTATTTGCTGACGACTGCGCCCTAAATGCCTGCTCTGAAGACGATCTACAGAGCATCGTCAGTGACTTCTCAAGAGCATGCTCAGACTTTGGCCTTACCATTAACACAAATAAGACTGAAGTCTTATATTTACCTGCTCCTGGGAAAGCCTACTCGGATCCAAGCATCACTATAAATGGACACGATATAAATGCAGTGGACAAATTCACATATCTTGGCAGCACACTCTCCAGAAATGGAAATATCGATAACGAAATCAACCTTCGCATCGCCAAGGCCAGTGCATCATATGGCAGACTATCAAACAATATTTGGAACAGACGTGGTATCACCACAAACACAAAGCTAGGGGTCTACCGAGCCGTCATCCTACCTACATTGCTCTATGCCTCAGAAACATGGACAGTATACAAAAGACATGCCAAGAAACTAAATCACTTTCACATGACATGTCTAAGAAAAATACTAAATGTTAAATGGCAAGACAGAATGCCAGATACTGAAGTCCTTCAAAGAGCGGGTCTGAAAAGCATCCACACAATCCTGATGCAGTCCCAGCTGCGATGGGCAGGACACGTGTGCAGGATGGAGGACCACCGCATCCCAAAACGTCTCATGTATGGCCAATTAAGAGAAGGAAAGCGCTCGCAAGGTGGTCAAAAAAAGCGCTTCAAAGACACCCACAAAGCTTCTCTAAAGGAGTTCAACATTGACCCAGGCACCTGGGAGACAGAGGCACATGACAGAGTATCATGGCGCCGCGCTGTGAGATCCGGCGCACAGGTTGCTGAGGAAAAAAGAACAACGCTGGCGAAAGAAAAACGCCAAAGAAGGAAAGCAAGGCAAACTACACTAGCTCCAGCTGGAATTACCTGCCCAGAGTGCGGCCGAACATTCCGGGCTCGCATAGGTCTCACCAGCCACATGAGGAGGCACAAAACCCCAGTGCAAAGCCCTCAGCCCACTGGATGACAAAGTGGTCATCATCGTACCACGATGGACGAACTATATATATAGGTCAAATCCTATCCACAGTTACAGAATTAAATGTTAGCCTATTTATTTTTTTAAGTGATTGATTGAAAGAAAGATAATAGAAAATAGCTTTAAATATGTTATAATGTTCCATCTTCATTCAAAAGTTTAGTTAAGTTTGATATGTCATACATATTTGCTTTGTTATACACCTTTTTATATAGTAGAAGAGAAAATTTAAAAAAACTTAAATCTTTCTTTGTTAGCATTCTTAGTTTATGTTTATAATTTTAATTTTTTATTTATGAATGACCTATAGACTAATTATAATTTATGAAAATTTTTAAACAATTCAAATACAGGGCAATGGGGCTATATTTTGTAACAGTACGCACCGGAATGACATACTAGCACAGAGCACCTTTTTGAATGTGGGAGATGTGGGGAAAAATTATTACTTTTCTTGTATTTAAAACTTAAATCATTTACAAAGCTAGAAATCAATGTGTCCTTGCTCCTTGCCTTGCAGTTTTAAATCTCCTACATAAATAGCACAACACAATCAACAGAGACTTTGGTTGTTGCTTTTTTTTTGTCTTATATATGACACTAGTCGACCGGCGGCATAGCATACGCCGCTATTTTCCAGGGCAGGCCTTAGGCACTGCAACATATGCGACCACAGTGGGTCCCTAACTTTCTTTGGACCCGTGCTAATTTTTTAGGTATATAAATGATTAAATTGAACCATTTTATAAAACATAACAGATTTCCCGCGGCCTCTTGATTTACCAGGAGCACCCTGGAAATCTCCTGAACTGTTATTAAATGCTATGCCGCCGGTCGAAAAAGTCCTGGAAATTTCCGGACATTATTAAAATCTTTTTAAAGTAAAAAAAAAATGCTATGCTATTTTGTGAATGAAAATAGTGCGGATTTGGATATATTATTTCCCATTCACACCGTGGTGCGTACGCTATGGGATCTTCCCATTTGCTTGTTATAAGTAAAAATGCGTGAATTCATGAATGAAAAATACTATGAATAGAGATAAAAAAAAAATGGCTAATTGACCTTAATTTACGCGATATTAAGAATATAGCTGCACTCATGTAACAATGCTTTAGAAAAACAAATTTGAATGTTAATTTGATTAAATGGACTATAATTAGTATGTTCATGTGCTAAAGCATAAAACTATACTTGCGAAGAGAAGTTCTATAAATCTTCTTACAGTTGAATTCGAGTTTTAGATCTAGATCTAGATCTAGGAACAGATTTTAGATGTATAAATTATTAAATTAAACCATTTTATAACATATAACAGATTTCCCGCTGCCTCTTGATTTACCAGGAGCCCCTGCGACGATATCTCCTGAAATGTTATTAAATATAGACCTATGAAAAAGTCCTGGAAATCTCCGAAAATTATTGAAATCTTTTGTAATTCAATAGTAGATATATATATATACATGTGTTTTCACGAAGTTACTTCCTTTTCCCAGTCTTTATGTCTATGCTATTTTGTGAATGAAATAGTGCGGTGCGGATTGGGTCCATGCACACCGTGGTGCGTGCGCCATGGGATCTTCCCTATTTACTTGTTGTTGCCCGTCTGACCTATTTACTTTGAGAAATATAATATAGATACGTTTATTAAAGCAAATAATAGAAATAGAAGAAATACTAGTACAATATTAATCTAATAAATTTTATTATTATTGCTAAATTCTTTTCATGCTGTTTTTTATGTAATAAAACAACTTTAGATTCTAGATCTAGATTTTCTAGATAAAGTGAACAATACTATATCTAGATTTACTAGATCTATGTTAAAACACTAAATCAAATCAGTGACTGTGGACAGAGCATGTAGATCTATTACATCTGCCATCTTGTTTGACCTTTAACATAAGAACCACTTCCGGTTGACTGGGAATAAGGTTTTGACCTCATTTGACCCGAACAGACGGTTGGGAATAGGGCTAAAGCGGTAAAGCCTATTCACAACTTCGATTTCTAAAATACTTTACATAGGTTCCGAATGTTCCTTCGGAGTTGAAGAAGATAATTTAATATCCAAACCTCCCGCAGTAGTTAGGACTACGGGGGATGGCATTAATGAGCAGGGTATGAAACAGGGGCAATTGATACAACCGAACGACAGTTCAGTGGGCATACCGTACAGTTTTGAACTTAAACTTTTCTCCAATAACAAACTAAACGAACTCAACTGAAACAGCATGGGTTTTATACAACCCGCCCTAACATATACAAGATTACAAAGAGAGTTTGTGTGATACACAAACTCAGAGGCGGCCCCCGTCGGAGTCGGATCCCTGTCAGACCCGCCTATTCGCAAGATGTTTCGG
Organism: Biomphalaria straminea; assembly: GCA_021533235.1. Lineage (NCBI taxonomy): Eukaryota > Metazoa > Mollusca > Gastropoda > Planorbidae > Biomphalaria > Biomphalaria straminea. Next base: position 27,542,050 of record JADKLZ010003886.1, read on the forward strand.
AAGTTCCTTCTAAGTCCCTGGCTCAATTCTGTATGCTCCCATCCTTAAACTATCGCAATATTTCTGAAAGAACAGTAAAGGTTAAATCATATTTTCAAAAGCCTTTAGTGTTTTTTTCTAACCGTGACGGACAGACCAACCAACAGACAAAACGCACAAAAATATGCTTGTTTTATTCTAATGGGGGCACAAAACAATTTTTTTTTTAATCTGATTTTTTTTTAAATTAAGAAATTAGTTTAGAATTATGTCATTTCCGGGCTTTACGCTAGTACACGAAAGCCGCTGCTAAAAGTTCATTTTAAAAAATGTGCATGATATCTACGTGCCGGAAGCATTTCTTATAGTAACATGTCCTCCCTTACATTTACGTAATTGTTTTAGAATTGGTGTTTTGTTATTAAAAAATCGCTTGCATAATTAATTTTATAAATTAAACGGTTTGCTTTTAGAAAACTAAAAGTAGCCGTT
>JADKLZ010003886.1:27542530-27555006 GCA_021533235.1 Biomphalaria straminea
TTTATAAATTAAACGGTTTGCTTTTAGAAAACTAAAAGTAGCCGTTGCACCTAAACTTTTCAAGCCGCATTTAATGGTGAAAAAATATTTTTCGTATCTCTTCTAGTTTCGGCGCCCTGAGTGTGACTGACGGACAGACGGACAGACGGACATTTTGCACAAACCTAATAGCGGCTTTTTCCCCTTACGGGGCCGCTAATAAAAATAGGCCGAAATACAATTATAAAATCTGACACTAGCCTATAAAAAATATAAAATATAAAATAGCTTTGACCTATAAAAGTAGAAATACACGTAAACAAATAGCTCTGGGAGCGCAAGCTCACATTTGATTCAGTTTGTTTTACAGATATATTACATTTCATTTAAGGAAAAAAAAAGGGATATTAACAAACTAGCAAACGAAAAAATTGCTGTTGTTACTTAGAAAGTTGTCCTTAATTTGATGCCCCTCAACCTTTGCTCAATCTGATATTTTTCTAAATAAATAAATGTGGGACTATAGCTCACAATTTATGCATGAATCCTAATAATGCAAAAAAAAAATTAAAAATTATAATAGAATGTAATTGGTACACTTTATCTCTCTTTCCATTTCCAAAATTTTTCGTTTAGAACTTTGAATTATAGTTCTGTAACAAAACAAAGACTTAGGATGAGTAATGAGCTGTATGTGTCAGGAAAATGCGTTTCTGAAGTGAAAAATGCAAGAAAACGCTTTTGGCGTCGGGAAATTGCCACTACCCATTTAATGAATAATAAACTTTAGATGTCAGGGGTTTCTGCAGTTAAAAACTGAACTCATCGCAATCGTTACTCTTATATTGAAAAATTTCGTATGAATTCTAAATTTTCCAAAGCGAAGTCTTTCTTTAAAAAATTATGATAAATTCATGTAAATTTACAAAAACTTTGTTACAATATTTGACGTTTTTGTTTTAAAACATCACGTGTTTGTCTGGCAAATAATTGCACTAGGCATTAAAGAATAGGAGTGGGGCGACACGATATAAGAATTTAATTTATAGCATATATAAATTATATTAGTGACATTTTTTTTTCTAATTTTGTTATTTTTATCTATAATACAAAAAGAACAAGATTACAAAGAGAGTTTGGGTGATACACAAACTCAGAGGCGGCCCCCGTAGGAGTCGGATCCCTATCAGATCCCCTTTGATCTCTCAACGGGGGCAGCCTCTGAGTTTGTGTATCACACAAACTCTCTTTGTCGCTGCCAAAAGGTCATTTTAAAAAAAGTATATCAAAGATAAACGACAGAAATATACATCTTCCGTGCTTTGATCTCTCAACGGGGCCGCCTCTGAGTTTGTGTATCACACAAACTCTCTTTGTCGCTGCTAAAAGTTCATTTAAAAAAAAAATTATATAAAAGATAATCGACAGAAATATACATCTTCCGTGCTTTGATCTCTCAACGGGGGCCGCCTCTGAGTTTGTGTATCACACAAACTCTCTTTGTCGCTGCTAAAAGTTCATTTAAAAAAAAATATATCAAAGATAAACGAAAGAAATATACATCTTCCGTGTTTTGATCTCTCAACGGGGGCCGCCTCTGAGTTTGTGTATCACACAAACTCTCTTTGTCGCTGCTAAAAGTTCATTTTAAAAAAATTATATCAAAGATAAACGACAGAAATATACATCTTCCGTGCTTTGATCTCTCAACGTTAGCCCTGTAAAGCCGATGTTCAAGGCAACTGCCACACCTCTTAAATGAGTTAATTACTTAGAAAGCAAATGCTCTACGTTTTAAACAAAATTAAACGTGAAAAGCTGTGCTATATATTAGATTTTTAATTGTCTTAAATTAGGTTTCATTTATATTGCATACTAATTAGGTTTTTTCTCTTTAAATACTGCTTGCATAAAATATTTTTAAAATTAGATTTTGAGCTTTTAGAAAAAAAAAAGTAGCCGTTGCATCAGAACTTTGAATGATCTATATTATCGTGATGTCAGATTTTCATTATCCCTTCTACTTTCTGAGCACTAAACGGGACGGACGGACAGACAGACAGACGGACAGACAGACAGACAGACAGACGGACAGACAGGCCACACAAAACTAATAGCGTCTTTTCCCCTTTCGGGGGCCGCTAAAAAGTATTGGTTTGTAAATGGGAGGAAGGCGAGTGTATGTATCGCCCCTCCCATCTGGTACAACCCTCATTTTATATTTACTAATGATAAACTATAAGATTAGGGTGTGATGCGACATAATATACCAATGGGTTCACATATCAATACATAGCTTATGTTATAAAGATATTCAACTAATTTTGTTCATAAACTATGATTTATAAAAAAAAGGACCCCCCCCAACTCAGAGGGCTAGAGTGGGGAGGGCAGTAGATACAATCGTCCCCCCCCTTTACCCCACCGAATCGGTCAAGATACCAGAAGGGGAGCAACATAATATAAAAAGTTATATTTTAATTCATCTAATTTTTTTTCATAAACCATGATTTTCCCATAAAAGTAGGACTGCTCCCCCACTTACTCAAAGGGTTTAGGGAGAAAGGGCAGTAGAGGTATTCGCCCCCCCCCCCTCCACAATTATCTAACTGGGGAACTACATAATATAAAGATCGGTTAAAACACCAATAACAAGTTTTAATAATATAGATATTTAATTTATTCTGTTAGAAGTTGTGATTTCTACAAATAATTTGGACCGCCCCCACTCGAAAGTTAAGGGAGGGGCGGGATCGATTGCCATCGCCCACTGCCGACCCCACCAAATCGACCTATATACTATCATGGGGGGGATGATCTAAAAATAGGTTGAAATATAAATAATTAGTAAATATTATTAACATAAGTAATAAATTAGTAAATTGTATGAATTATATTCAACTTTCTCAACTCTTCAAACAATCTGGCGCTCCAAGGCAGTATCTCTACTTAACAAGATAAGAATCTATAATACTAACGTTAAGTCTGTTCTCCTTTACTGTTCAGAAACTTGGAGAGTCACTAAAACAAATATGGAAAAGCTCCAAACTTTTGTTAACAGATGAATACGCCGGATATTAGGAATTAGGTGGCCAGAAAAGATAACCACTACCGATTTGTGGAAAAAAACTAGACAAAGCCCATAGCACAAGACATTACCAAACGAAAATGGAGCTGGATAGGACACACCCTGCGAAAACCAGCTACCAATGTTGCAAGGCAGGCTCTTGACTGGAATCCATAAGGAAAGAGGAAAGTGGGCAGACCCAAGCAAACCTGGAAGAGGTCAGTCATCAGTGAAGCTGAGGGTACTGGAATGACATGGGAGCAGATGAAGAAAGCTGCTCAGAACCGAGTTCGGTGGAGAGGTGTGGTTGCGGCCCTATGCTCCCCTGGGAGTACACAGGATTAAGTCAAGTAAGTCATGAATTGTATACTAAAATGCGTCCGCCCCTCCCTTCGGGGGGGGGGGTGTCGGCCGAGGGGGGGGGGCAATCGCCCCTACCGCCCTCCCCCTGGATCCGCCAGTGGTGACAGGTGAAGATGTTTGTGGTCTAGCGTATGATTATTTTATTTCTATTTCTGTACCTGGGACGGCCTGTACGTTTAGAAATATTCTTTTTTTTTTCCTTATTTACTGTATGTAAATATAGTTTATATTTAAATATAGTTATTTTATTTTCTACATGGAATATTTATATTATATAGTTGACATCATGTTGATATTTAAATATGACGGCGCCCAAGAGATCATCACAAAATTATTTTATTTTTTATCATCTTACTTAAAATTATATGTTCACAGGGTTGGGTTTTTTATACTAGATCTGGTGCAGTTATATGTGCTACTTTCAGATGAGCTTGCGGAACCGTCCCGCAAAACAAAAAATGATAAATTATAACTCACATGCTACGCCGTTCCTAATTGGCACTTTTATTTTGTTCCGACAAAATAAATCATCATTATTTTTTATTAATGTAAAAAGAAAATATTGAATACAAAATTCCTTTACTGTTTACATTTTATTAGCCTATATTGTGGCCTTCATTTGGTTAAGCTAAGCGCTAATGCTTCGTTTATTTAATGACAAGGGTCATTTATAATCATGCCAAAACATTTTTCCGATATGTCTCTAACACATTCAGTTCCAACAAAATAATAGAATTTAATAAGGACAAGGATATGTCTAAATTCTACTACGGACTTATTTGAAAACTGTGTCTTGGATGTAGACCCAGATCTACTCAGTCTACTGTCAATTTATCTTCTAGATCTAGGATTCAAGTTGTAGTCTTGACTTACATATTGATCTAGATCCACCTAAACATTTAAATCTATTCTGGATCAGATTTACATCTAAATCTACACGAGATCCAGTAACTAGTAAATTTAAACATGTAGTAGTCAGGGATGGGCATGTTGACTTGCTTGAGTCATGAGTCATAGATTCTATGATGTTAATTCTGGTTTTGTGATCTGGGTCATTCTTGGTCTGAATTGTATCATTCTTTTGTTCATTGGAATCTTTTTTATTTTCTGGTAGATCTGTCTGATTTGTATCTTCTTTTATTTCTTCTTGTTTTATTTTACATTTATCTTTCATGAATTTCATGTCTTGTGAACTTGTATTTTGGTTTTATCTTCTTCTTCTTCTTCTTCTATATCACTTGCAAATTCATTTAAGTCTTGTGAGTCGATGAACTCTATTCTTGCTTTGTGAGAATTTTCCATAATATTCCATAGGCTCATTCTTTCATCATAATCTTTTATGTTGCGTCGAATTGCATCTATTTGAGAATTATATCCTTCTAATTCTTGTATTATTTTCTGTCGCTTTCTACTTTCATATTTTCTTTGTTTTGCGGCTTCTTTTTTTTGTTCTTCTGCTTCTTCTATTTCGTCTTGGAGCTTTTTTTTCCTGCTTGCAATTGTTCGTCTGCTTCTACTTTTTTTAACATTCGTTCAGCCCATTTATCTTGTTCGGGGATTTGCTTTTCCTTGGCTAATTCCATCAATTCGAAGAGTCGTTGTGTTCTAGAACTGGAAGCCATATTTGATTTTTATGTTATTTTCTTTAAAAAATGTTCAATATCTGGATTTTGGCTTTATCTCAGATATAATAAGAATATAGTAACAAAGTTCTTGATGCCTCAACTTGTTAATAATACTTGACAGTAAAATTGTATTTCACTGGAGTCGTATGCTTTAATATAAAGATTAATTGAGCCGTGTACTTTCTACTGGTTTAACAGTTGGTTAAATCTGGTCTTCTGTTTACTTTGTGCCAGACGAATGATTTATTTACTGGTCTTCTTTATATAATGCCAGTTATTTGCTTTACTGGTCTTTTATATTGCCAGTTATTTTCTTTACTGGTCTTTTTATATTGCCAGTTATTTGCTTTACTGGTCTTTTATAATGCCAGTTTATTATGTATGTTGGTCTTTTTCCTTTTGCCAATTACATATAATAATAATAGATTTCGTGAGTTAGACGTAACTCTAACGAAAATCTTTGTAAAAGAATTATCGATAACCAACTGACCTTTTTTAAACACAGTAGTTCTGTCCTCTGTTGAATAAAAATGAAGTTCCTTTCGAAGAGTTTAGAAATTGGTCCTAGATCTTGAATAATTTTGTTAGAATTTGCCAATAAACTTTCTATTCGTCGAAAATGTCAATCTAGATCTATATCGTATGCTTTCGTCGGAGTGCCAATCTGTCACAATTAAGAGAGTGTCTTGTGATGCCGGGGATTCTATCTTGAACTTAAACAATGTTGAATAAATGACGATCTAAGATTCAAAATGAATAATTCTTTGTTAAAACAAAACTCAGGAACTTTATTCAAATTTAACGTAAGTACAGCTTATGTACAAGGCACATTCAATAAAATGAAATACAATATAAAGGCTTCTTTCTTAAATAAAACTCAGAGCTACTAGAAACACAACTATTCACAAGAACGACTCTGCTAAGACTCTTTCAAAAAAAGTCTTTTTATTTTAAATTAACCAATAGATTTAAATTCTAGAAGTCTCTAGGCGAGCTATAAATAGATCCCGGGCAAAACCCGTACAGTAAAGCACCCAGATTCTAGGTTTTACTAAGTGACCTTACTAAATAATGAAATACATAAATAAACCTAGAATGGTTTATGTGACATATTACCCCCCCCTCCATTTAGCATTTGTATGGTAATATAAATGCTTACATAGCAGTAAAAAAATTAATTAAAAATGGACACTGAATACCATACATGAAAATATATAAAAATGGTTGAGGCATTTATGACCAAGCTCTGAAAGAATTTAAAATATAACAACTTGGAAACAAAAATTCTAATGTAGTGTCATGAATATGTGAATAAAATTATTGAAGACTTATTATCAAATATTCCATGCATATTAAACTCAAGATTGAATGCATGAATAGAAAAAATACTATAATATGAGACAATGTTTGTCATGAATAACCGCAAAAATTTACAAGACATAATATGTATAGGAATATAAAGTAGTTGGTAATTAAATCTTAATGAGTTACTTCTCTTTATGGTACTTGATTCTGAAATAATATTTATGTTAATACAAAACTAATATAGTACACCTCTGTGGAAAAAATGTGAAGACAAAATTTATTAATTGATTAGACACAACTTCTTCCTGGACGAGTATGAATGATAGTGAGACAAGTGGCACATAATAAACTATAGTACATATGAAGAATGTAAGTATGGCGTTCAGTAATCTTCAGAGTTGCCATCATGGTTGTGCGTGTGCATTGTCTAAATTTGAAGAAGAGGTCCTTCAGTTTGTGAAGCTGTTGTCTCCGTCTCGTGTTGAGCACACAAATAATGTCTGACTGAATCGCGTTTGAGTTTGGCAAAAATATGAACTTTCCGATACCAAAACTCAGTTTTTTGTTTGATGTGCGTTGATGCTGTACGATAATGTTAGTAAAATGCTCTGTGTATGACTTACAGGCCGTCCCAGATACAGAATAAAAAATATTTATATGCCAGACCACACAGATCTCCATCTGTCACAAAGACGAGATAGATCTACTATACTGTCCACTGGTCAACTGTACAGGATGCAGGATGGATTTGAAATAAATACTATCCTGCCAATTACCCATCCTACCCTAGGCAGGAACTACAATAAAAAAAACTCTAACCTACAAAAATAGAGGTATATACAAAAATAGCCCTAGCCAAAAAAGTAAAAAAATATAGAAATACATGGAAAAAAATAGCTCTGGGGTATAGATTTAGGCATTTTCGTTATCGAATATTGATCTACAGTGTTAACAATCAATCTAGATGCCTAATCTACACTAGTAGTAATATATAAACCTTGTAATAATCAAACTGATAAAAGATCTAGTTTAGAAAAATTTATAGACAAGCACGTTACTATGTATCCACTAGAAATTATATTTTCTAGATATAGCGCAAGATCTAAAATTACTTTAGATTACGACATTTTATTTGTCAGTAAATACTATAGATCTATTAACGTTAAGGAAAATGCCTAGATCTATTTTCTAGTTTTAAATATACCCAGCTTAAAATTACTTTAATAACATTGTTTTAAGTAGCATCATATAGATCTATTAGATCTACTCTAGACTCATAAATATCGTCTACAGAAAAGCTTACTAGATCTGATAGGCTAAGGGTACATTAATTAGGTAGACTTACTCGTTGATTTCAGTTGATTATTTTTAAATATAGTCTAGAATTAAAATGTCCGTTTCTAATATCGAAAAAATATAGATAGTTAAGCTTGACTTTTATAAGGATTGCTAAAAATATAATAGCATCTAAATGTGAGCTTGCGCCCCCAGAGCTGTTTTTATTTTTTACATGTATTTTTATTTTTGTACTTTTTAGGCTAGAGCTATTTTTTTTATATTGTTCCATTTTTAGAGGCTAGTGCAAAATATTTTTTTATTTCCGCCTAGGGTAGGATGGGTAATTGGCAGGATAGGATATAAAGCCAAATCCATGCTACATCCTGTACAGCCACTAGCGGATCCAGAACTTTGGAGGGGGGGGCGATTTTTTTCCAGACCCTAACCCTAACGCCCAGTAAACCCTAACGCTATGCCACTAGCGGATCCAGAACTTTGGAGGGGGGCGATTTTTTTCCAAACCCTAAACCTAACGCCCAGTAAACCCTAACCCTATGCATAAACGTGTGTACAGCATCATCAGCATGTACTGGCTCGACAGGACTGACCTACCGTCACTTCTGTTATCAACAACTGGGCCAGTTTGTCCTTCCATTAAGGACGACTGACAGCTCAGTTGCAACGTATGGCATAATGGCCCTCACATTTTGAGGACGCCACCGAAAAGTTTTCCTCGCCATCCTCCCGAAGGCTTAACTGCAGAGGTTATGCCTAAAAGCAAGTTGGCGCAGTATATTCTCCACTCTGCGCTTGCGATTTGTCCTGGCTTTCTCTACTGGGCAGCAGTGAGGGATCGATCAGAGACCAGTCATCAAGAGCAGGAATAGAGCGAACCTGTGGTTTCTTCTTTTTTTAATAAATATATATTTTGTACCTTTTAGATTTTGAGTACGTCTTTTAAATGTATTTATGTCAATTATTTTTAGTTTGTTTTATGCTTTTATGTATTTTAATAATGATTTTTTTATGTATGCAACATTTTTTTGTTATGTTTATAATGATGTTTTTATTAATGTATGTTCCTAGTTTTTTCTATTAATGGTTATGCAGCCTAGTGTTAGATAATGTTAAGTATTTTTTTGTAAGTTTTTCTAAGTCGTTATTGAGCTTTCAACAGCCAATATTGTACTTGAATTGTCATAGTGGTATGCTGTTTTTTTTTCATTTTTTCTAGTCATGTTAATTTTCGATGTTGCCGTCAAGGCACTCGAAAAGTTATGTGTCTTGGAGGCCATGACGTAGATAAATGTTTTACAGCATCCTATAGTCGCCTTTGGAAGGAGTGAAGTAGTTTTTTTTTTATGTAGGCGCCTTTGCAAGGTATTTTGTAGATTTTTTGTAGCTCTCGCCTTTTGAAGGCATTTTATGTTTTTTTTTGTTCTTGCCTTTGGAAGGCGTAGAATTTTGTAGTTGTTGCCTTTGGAAGGCGTGTAATGTTTTTTAGTCGTTGTGACTTTTTGAAGCAATTCGGTTTGCTCATTAATGTCGCTGATTTGTCTGACAGTGGGTGGATTATTTTTGTTTGTATTTTTGTGTGTCTTTCCACAACTGTTAGATATTAGTCCTGCATTAAAGGGAAACTCTCATGGTTTTGACAATTTTTGATATAATATGTGTTTTGATTTACAGATAATGAATATATTATTCTTTTTTTTTTTTATTTGCAAGAATAACTTAGTAATTGATGTTTTTCTGACATAATTTTTCTGCGCATCCAAAACGGTCAGATTTTCACGGAATTTCTGTGTGACGTCACAACTGTACACTCAAATCTTAGGCTATATAGATCTACTAATCCGAGTAGGCCTACCTGTACTTGTCTTCTGCGAATTTATTTAAAAACAAGCTCCCGAGGTAGATCTAGTCTAGATCTAAAATATGTATTATAGACTCTAGGCATTTGTTTTCTTTTACTAGATCTAGAATTAACCCCAACTCCGAATACCAAATCAATAATGATAAACAGTATAATCTTTAAAAGTATTATTAATACGTATACATTAAATATACTGTTAATTTAGTCTGCAAAGGAAAAAAAAAGGGTTGAGGTTGTATGAGAAGTGGTCGTCTCCTTTCCATCAAGACTAAAACTAAAAGATTTAAAAACTCCTTTGTCCCCCTTTCGGTCAGAGTGTTACGAGGTCAGCTGCCGTCATCGAGAAGTACATAGAAGTCAAATCCATGAAGCGTTGGTTGTGAATGTGTATGTGTGTTCTTATGTGAATGTTCGAATTTTTCATCAATATTGTTTTTGTACAGTAGTTACGTTGAGGTTGTCAATTGTAAACAAACTTAATTTCTATTACATTGGATCAAATTATCTTATCTTATTTGGTACTGTAACCTAGCCTATGTATTGAACCAGTTGATGTAGATCTACTTGTACAGCTATTTCGGCCAATAGGCTCCGAGAAACTTTGACGATGACGTATTGTGTTTTTTTTTCCAATAGGCTATTGTGAATAGACATCTTGCGGCTTTGGGAAAACCCCGTATCACCATATAAAAACAAAAACAACAACAAAAAACTTGGGAGTATTTTTTTAATTATTTTTTTTTTTTAAACCTGTGGTATAGCCCTTCCGTATAAGTCGGGTCTTGGGATGTGTATGGAAGTATGTAAGTCGGACATACTATATTGTTATTGTTACAGCGTAAGAGACGGATGAGCTCGTTAACGTGATATATATGAGTTTACGGTACATATAGTATACCCTTACGGCTAAAGGCCTCGCGCATGACGCTCGCCCAGGGCCCAGCAGCGCTCTGATAAGGACGCCCTTGTTTATAAACAGAGACTTTAAATCAACGTGGAGACTAGATCTAGCCGTCAAGCGTAAGAATAAATGCGATCCGATAGATCTAGATCTATAGAGAGTTTATCGGTGATATCCTATACTCTTAAGCGAGCAATTCTTGTATATATATATATATATATATATATATAAATTTTATTTCGAAAACGGCTCTAACGATTTTCTTTAAAATTTCAAGGCATGTGCGTATTAGTGAGAAAAAAATTCTGAACTCATTGGCCACATCGGGAAAACTCGAGTTTGACCGTTATATCGGTTTGAAAATGTCTCATTATCGAAAATTTTATTTTGGTTTGAAGGTTTTATGAATGAAATGGAGAATTTATGAATGAAAGTTTTCCATGACGTAAACGGGAAAAACGATGCTTACGTCACTAGGCTTACCTTAGTACAATGCAAACCAGAACGAGTTTTAAAGTATCAATGGACCTAATTAAACATTTGCGCACCATCTTATTGAAGATTGATTTATTATAGAGCTATGGAAGGAAAGTAATGAAATTAAATGTACCGATGTATGATTAGTTATTGCGTTTTAAGTGCGTAATACATTGTTTACACTTTAATTGCGTAGAGCGGTGTAGATTTCCTCATTAATCTTCGGATTTGATGTCAAGCCTTATTATAATTAATATCAGGTGGCCGAGCCTTGCTCGGTTAAATAATTTCTTAAGGAAGGTTATATACCCGAAGTCATTTTGGGAATATTTTTTGTAATTACGAAAATTAACGATCGGATAAAGACCACTAATCTGAAGAGTTGCTTTAGTGTTATTTTAGTTCTAAATGTAATTGTACATGGCGATTAAATATGAATTCTCTTACGTGTAGACAATTCACAGCTCACGTCCGTTTTATAGTTTTACAATCCATTTTTTTTGCGTAAAACTATTGTAGGCCTACTATTATTGGCTTGGAAGAAAAACTTTGCTCTGTAACTTCTCAGATTGTTACGTTCAGACATTTAATTATGAAATTAGTGTATTCATTATGGCTTTAGTACGAAAATCAAGTGACTCAAATCTCTACGTTGTAGGGTAAAACAGGCACTTTTAAAAATAGACAAAATTGTAATGCAAAGACGAATTTATTTTCTAACACAAAATCTTAATTTTTACTTATTATCCGTATCTCTACCCTGACTGGACCGCGTGCAATCCACTTCACATAGGGCCCCGCCAATGTTAGGGTCGACCCTGGATATCATGTTCAGTGTGTGCAAATAAGGCGTAGAGTATAACAAAGTAAAAGTTACTCACGTGTTTATAAAATTTAAGTGTAAACAATGGACCTAAGTCACGAATCGCCACTTAATAATATTTATAAAACAATGAAAAAAAAAGTATCGTGTGATAGCCTTTATGGTTAACATAATTTGTATATAGAGAATCACATGGCTAAATGTAGTTGGTTAACGATTGGTGAATGAGGCCCATTTATGAAACCTTTAAAACACAATAACTGATCATAAATCAAATTTAATTTAATTATTTTTCTTCCATAGTTTCATAGTAGATCAATCCACAATAAGATTGTGCGCAAATGTTTAATTAGGTCGATTGATTAGTTCTTGTTGCGAAGTGTAGTGCTGTGAGCCTAGTGTCAAGTTTTTTGTTCCCTTTGACGTCATGGGAAAAAAATTTCATTCATATCTCTAAACGCGTTATTGTTCTATGGTAAGCCTAGTGACGTAAGCAGAGTTTTTCCCATTTACGTCATGGAAAACTTTCATTCATAAATTTATTCAAACCAAAATTAATTTTACAATGAGACATTTTATGTATCGAAATAACGGTCGAACTCGAATTTTCCCGATGTGGCCAATGAGCTGAAAATTTTTTTCTCAATAATATGCAGATACGTTAAAATTTTAAAGAAAATCGTTAGAGCCGATTTCGAAATAGAAGATATATATATACGTTAGAGCCGATTTCGAAATAGAAGATATATATATATATATATATATATATATATATATATATA
>JADKLZ010003886.1:27560006-27609791 GCA_021533235.1 Biomphalaria straminea
GACAGACTAATGACGTAGTAGACTTAGAGCGACAAGAAGACCAATATTGCGTTAGTGTAGAAGTAGGCTAAAGTAATAAGTTTTAAAGTAATACTTTTAAGACTGGACGGATATCCCAGTATTGTTGAATAAAGAATTGTTTACATAGTCAAAAGCATTGTCAGCTATATTATATGATAGATGTGTGTGTGTGGCTAACCTAGAATAGATAAAAGTATTGATATAAACGAAGTCGGATGAATTTGCACACAACAACAGACAGCTGGTCTTAAACAAACAAAGTACTGTAGAGAATATGCTTGAGGTGATTGAAGGGTTTAAGGTAGCTGATTCTGAGGTATCAATATGTTAGGAAGAAAGTGTGTATGTGGCGGCAGCATGTTGTGAGCCTGTTGTGAAACAGAGTCCTGTGGGTAAAAGAAAGGTAATTGTTTGTTTTGGTTGTGGGGAGCGAGGTCATAAAGTAGCTGAGTGCCCTAATGAATTTGTTTCCCAAAATAATGAGACTGATGTTTAGGATGCAAATCCCAATGATATTGTCAATGAAAATGACCAGCGATCTAGACATAGATGACTAGAGGGTCGTTGCGATTCGGAATGTCGCCGCAGGTATAAATTAATGCCGGATCGCTATACTGTAACTATCAGAAATTTGCCATTCAATGTCAACTGGCAAAGGCTTAAAGATAGACTTAGGGAGTTTGGTTTGTTTGGTTTCGTAGAGGTACTAGAGCAGTGGTTCCCAAACTTTTTTGTGTCGTGGAACCCTTGACATGTTTTCTGGTTTTCCGTGGCCCCCCCCCCCCCCCCCCCCCCCCGTTTAAGTTAAATTGAATTTTTGAAAATTCATCAATTTCAAATTACACATTTTGTTTAAATAATTTTCAACCAGTGACACGAGGAGTGAAAATGTCATTTAAAACTACTTTTTAAGTTAAATTCATTTTTTATACAATAAATTTATTAACGAAATTGAAATTTAAACCCATTATGTAACAGTTAATATGTATCGTTTACTATCACTAAACACATTGGAAACTTTTTGTTTTTAAAGGTTTGCAAGCTTGACTTCCATTGCTACGGGGATTATTTTTCATAGAGATTTGTTGTTTAGTAAAAGGTTTCACAAATAGCTGTTTTTCGTGGATTTCTTGAGCCATAATAATTTAAATAAAAATACATCATTACCAGACATGGTTGACTCGGCCAGCTGTATAGAGAAATATATTGTTTGCAGAAATATGTTGTTTGCAAAGCCTTACATTAGAAGAAAGAAATATTTAGCTATATTCCAACAGAGCTAAAGAAATTAGTGAACTCTTCTACAATACCATTGCCCTAACAGAGTTTTTATGGATTGTTCTCAGAAAGCCACCACAAACGAAGGAGCTGGAATACCTATTGAATGGCCCAATGGAGAAAAAATAATTTAAAAATTAAGATCATTATAACTAATGAGCTCTATGAGAACCACAGAGAAGAAATAGGAGCACTGCATCATAAAAAATGGCACATTAACACTTTCTTGTTTGACAAGGAAGTAATGAAGTTCAATTTCAAATACTTAACGCTGTAGTCTACATTTCTTTTTGTTAAAGTTATAACTAGACAAAACTACAATATGAAAATATAGTTATACTAGTCGACCGGCGGCATAGCATACGCCGCTATTTTCCAGGGCAGGCCTTAGGCACTGCAACATATGCGACCACAGTGGGTCCCTAACTTTCTTTGGACCCGTGCTAATTTTTTAGGTATATAAATGATTAAATTGAACCATTTTATAAAACTAACAGATTTCCCGCGGCCTCTTGATTTACCGGGAGCACCCTGGAAATCTCCTGAAATGTTATTAAATGCTATGCCGCCGGTCGAAAAAGTTCTGGAAATTTCCGGACATTATTAAAATCTTTTTAAATTAAAAAAAAATATGCTATGCTATTTTGTGAATGAAAATAGTGCGGATTTGGATAGGCTATTATTTCCCATTCGATTCACACCATGTTGCGTCATGGGATCTTCCCATTTGCTTGTTATAAGTAAAAATGCGTGAATTCATGAATGAAAAATACTATGAATGGAGATTTAAAAAAAAAAATGGCTAATTGACCTTAATTTACGCGATATTAAGAATATAGCTGCACTCATGTAACAATGCTTTAGAAAAACAAATTTGAATGTTAATTTGATTAAATGGACTATAATTAGTATGTTCATGTGCTAAAGCATAAAACTATACTTGCGAAGAGAAGTTCTATAAATCTTCTTAGAGTTGAATTCGAGTTTTAGATCTAGATCTAGATCTAGGAACAGATTTTAGATGTATAAATTATTAAATTAAACCATTTTATAACATATAACAGATTTCCCGCTGCCTCTTGATTTACCAGGAGCCCCTGCGATATCTCCTAAAATGTTGTTAAATATAGACCTACGAAAAAGTCCTGGAAATCTCCGGAAATTATTGAAATCTTTTGTAATTCAATAGTAGATAGAATCTATATATATATACATGTGTTTTCACGAAGTTACTTCCTTTTCCCAGTCTATTGATTTCTTTATGTCTATGCTATTTTGTGAATGAAATAGTGCGGTGCGGATTGGGTCCATTCACACCGTGGTGCGTACGCCATGGGATCTTCCCTATTTACTCGTTGTGTGTTGTCTGACCTAATTCTTTGAGGATTATATATATAGATAGTTAAATATAACAATTTTTCACACACATCATGCACTCCTTTGTGCTGAGAATTAGTTCTGCTCTAATTTGGTCCTCTCATGGTGCTTTGTGATTCAACTGATGAATGTTCTTGTCATTTTCTCTTCACATTTGAGCAAGTAATTGCGTATGTATTTTCTCATAACTGCGTTGATAACAAATTGAAGATATTCCTGCAATCAAGATCTACTACTGCTCCATTTGTTGTTACTGATATAATAGTTACAGGGTTTGCTTTTTTTTCGAACGATTCCTTCAAAACATCAAATGTGTTCGACTTTATTGTCAATTATCAGTTTTCACAAAACGAAATATTGTCGTGAATTTCTTTATCCATAAATAAACGAACATGTGCCCAAAAAAATGTCTCAGGACAGGCACAACTCGGTTCATATATAGACCTTTGAACTATTTGTTCCTTAGAGGAATTATTAGCAAATATCATATTTTGCTTTGTGCAAAATAGTTTTAAAAACTTCAGCGGCTGGCTAAATCATTCATAAAATGTTAAATAAAAGACACATAGGCAATATAAGTTCGACAAGAAAAGAAGAAGAAAAATTGAAAATTAACACCACCGTCTATTTTATATTTAGATTCAGCTATGTTAAATATTAGTTATCTCTAGACCAATTTGAGCTATTTAAATGAAATATTAAAATTTAAAATATGTTTTTCATTCCAATAAATAATGCATGAAATATTTAATGGCCTAGCTATAATAAAATATAAATAAAGTATATTTGTATGATATAATAGGGGATTCCATTAATGTAAGATTTATATTAAACTCAATTCCTTCTTGAATGAGATCCACTCTCGTGGACCCCCGTTTGGATGTCATGGACCCCCAATTCTTTTTTTTACTTTCGTGGACCCCCTGAAAGTCCTCGTGGACCCCTGGGGGTCCCTGTGGACCACTTTGGGAATCACTGTACTAGAGGCTAATGGGAAGTCCATGGGGATAGGACATGTAAGGTTTAAAAACTTAGCGGATGTTGCTAAGGCTGTTAGATATTTGGACAGGTCAAAATTTGGTAGCAGAAGTATTGTGGTTGTCCCTCATCGTGTGAGCACGAGAGGTTGACGCAATGAGAATGTTGGTAAATCTGGTTGTAGTTGTAGGTTTGTTGGCGTGTTAGTGGTAGTGATGGGCTCAAACTACAAGGTATTAATGTGGTATTATTAGGTCAATTAAATTATGTGTAAGTACGACAAGTAGTATAGTTAAGTATAGTGTACATGGTGAAGTCATGTAATATAGCATATGATATTTTAAAGTACGATCTTATCCTATTTGAATTTAGCAATTGGATCTGGGTTACGTATCTACTTGCATTTTCTATCGTGTAGGATGTAGATAACTAATGACATGCGAACTTATACCGTGGGTGGTATAATACTAGTATTGTCTTATTTGACTGCTTATTGTTAATGATATCGGGGTTAAAGGAATCTTAAATGCTTAAAGTGGTTTGGAGGGTTGTCTAAACTAATATTTTAATTGTTAATCGCGTTGGCGGTTTGATACAGTACGTTCGAGCCAGGGTACGTGGATTGGTTTCACTTTACCGGGTTATTGTGTCAGGGTCGGTCTGTTAAGGTGCACTGGAATCATGAGTGCGCGGAGGCTCTAAGCAGGGTGCAGGAGTATCTGTGTAGGTACCCCATTCTTCGTTTGCCTGATCCTTCGTTGCCATTTTTTCTTCAGACCGATGCTTCGGACAAAGGGATCTCCAGTATACTGAGCCAGTGCGTGAATGGAGTTCTGCATCCCGTCAAAGATGTGAGTCGAAAGTTGCTGCCTCGGGAGCAGAGGTACTCCATCATCGAGAGAGAAGGCCTTGCTATCGTCTTCGCCATTAAAAAACTGGACAAATACCTGGCTGGCGTCAAGTTTCACTTTCAAACTGACTACAAGGCCTTGGCTTATCTTCGGAGCACGAACTTCACGAACCACCGTGTTACTAGGTGGGCTCTGATGCTCCAGGACTACAGCTTCAATGTGTGCCACATCAAAGGAGAGGACAATATACTAGCAGACTTGAGTTCGAGACTAGTTTGACCCGTTTAAAAAGACTATTTTAATATATGGCTATTGCTTTGTATGATGTATATATATGTGTAGATAATATGCATTAATTGTTTTATGCAATGCTATAATGTTTTTATGATGAATGTTGTTCGTGCGGCAGAAACTGTTTAAATCGATATGTGATTTTGACTTTCTGAAGGTAGCATTCTTCAGTTTGTGGCAATGTTTCCTAATGTTTTTTGTTTTTTCCAGTAGTTCAGCTTTCGATAATTCTTGAATGACTGGACTTGTCTTCGCAAGATCCAGTTAGGGGAAGAGGGGGGATGTCATGCTCATTTAATTTTGGCGTTTTTGGCACACCATATGGCATTGTTATTTGCGTTTCTAAGAATGCATTTTTGTTGATGTCATTTTCTTACTTCCTTTCCTTGTGTTGCTTCTGTTGTGTGATGAAACTAGAGTTCTTTTGAGAGCTTCTGTTTGAGGTTGTGTTCCCTAGTTTTGGGGACTCAGGCTTGGGCTCTGGTGGAGCCAAGCTCGAGGTTGTTTGATTTGGCCCTTGATTGTGATGATTATCACCTATGGTGTTGTGGTGTTGGCGTTGCTATATCTGATCGACCGCGACACCGATATTGAGGTGTGCCATGTTACTTTGAATAACTTGTTTGAATGCTTATGTAATGTTACGTAATGTTACCAATATCATCATATCATATTCATTATTTCATTAAATTGTTAAAAGTCTGATGCTCTTATTAACTATTGTACGTTAACTTATCGTTAAGATTAACTGTTGGCTGTGTTGCCATTTAGTTGCCTATCATATAGTCGGCATTTAGTGTTATATACCGTTACCGTTGTTTAGTTTATACTGCTCAGGAGAGGGAAAACCCGGGCCCACAAGTCATTCCCTGTATGAGCCTGAAAACCCTCCCTGACTGTTGACAGATCTGTGTGGTGCCCCAGCGGTCCAGTAGACCAAAGGATATGTGAAAGTGAATCAATTCATGAAGTTCGAATCTACCGAATTATGAAATGCAATAATAGGAAAAACCACTTATTAATTATTGTTTTAAATTATGTCAAACTTATATACATACTAAATAGATTTTTTCTTTTAGAAAAAAAAAGTAAACATTTATTTGTGTAAATGTAGTAGTTAGCAATACAAATGTAAAAAACAATTTGAATTCGCCTGTTTAAAAAAGGGTCATCCCGTGTTTGTTACTATTAATAGTGAATAGCTACAAAAGTGATGTGTTTTTCTTAAAGAAACTGCTTGCATAAGTGATTTAAAAAATTAGATTTTTTGGTTTCAGAAAAAAAAAAAGAAGCCGTTACATTAGAACTCTGAAATTCTTAAATATTATGATGTCGGATTTTTACTATCTTTTCTAGTTTACGAGATCTAAACAGGACGGACTAACGTACGGACAGACATTCCCCACAAAACTAATAGCGCGTCTTTTCCTCTTTCGGGGACCGGTAAAAATATTCCTGCGTTTTTGTTTTTTGTTGTTGTTTTTTTTTTCATCACGTTTACATGGATTTTCCCAAGGCCGCACTATGTTTATGCATAGTATAATAGCCTTTTGGAAAAAAAACTTATTACGTCATCGCCAAACTTGCTAAAAACTGAATTTTTAAAATAGCTATACAAGCACATCAACTGGTGATACTGTTTATATCCGAAAATATTACACGTTTATGAAATTAAATAGCCTACCGCGAAAATCGGACCTTCGCGTGCGGTCTTTAATATAGAACGTATCACCAGCTACAGTCGAGAATACACTATATAATTGTTTAGTTATTTTCAGTGCTTTAAAAAAAAATAGGTGCCGGTACTCAGTGATGGATTGCCTAACTTTTAACTACTAAAAAATTAATAATAAACGCTAAAATACAAGAAAGTTAATAATTTTTCCCCACGTTGAAAAAAGTGAAGTACGCGTACCGGTGTGACGGTAAAAAAAAAAAAAAAGCACTAATTATTTTCATAAAAAAATCTATTTGTCCAAAGTTGGATTTATGATACCGGTACTAAAAATGTTATAAATGACTCTTTCATTTTCAATTTTTAATAATGCAAAGAGTAGATCAAACTTTATCACTACACATTTTCCTTAAAAATTCCGATTAGACGTCGTTATTTATATACCAAATAAACAATTAGGATTGGTTGCTTCCACATATGTGTTTTTATTGTGAACTGTTAAACAATGATATCCTGTTAGACTCGGCTGTCTATACCGAAACTGAACGGTATTTCGAAATAGGCCTAAGCAATGTAAGTTAAAAGCTTAAATGGCAATTGGTAAAGTAAATATACTGGGAAAATATTGAGTAACAAGTCTTTGTTTATAATTACTCATTTAGTTTTCGAAGTTGGTGACAATAAAATCTCCCAGCGCGGGGCCCCTCTCAGGCGCGGGCCTGCCCCACTTACCACCCCCTAAGACCGCTACTGTTTATAACACCAAGGTATTTTGCGTTTTTAGTCTGTGTTACATAAATGGCGTGTCCCACAGGTTAGCCTGGTATAAAAAAGGAAAATGGCGGGCGTCTTAGTATACGCTGCCTCTGGCCGCGAGGCTGACCCATCCGCCAGACAAAACAGTGTAAACTGTTTTCATACAGGCCGGTGAGAGGGAGCTCTTGTTCACTTTTGCTGGCCTAGAGTTCCAAGAGTCGAAGGCTCAACTCTACCTGACAAATTAAGAAGTCGAAGGATTAGATAATCTTTTCGGGATAGTTTATAATAGGCATCATTTCTTTCTTGTGATTTGGAGGAGAGCTTGTCCATTTCTCATTTATTTTATTATTAGTTTCTTCATTTCTTCTGCATAGAGGGCAATGTTTTTTGTGAGTTTGTTCTCCACTCTTGGTGAGTGTGTCAGCCTTCTCATTTTTTTTCAAGTTGTATATGAGCTGGTATCCATTAAATACCAGTTTTTATCATGTTGTTGTTAAGCTTTGTAAGTGCTGTCCTGAGTCATTTTACATAAGAGGAATCAGAGTTTTCCAAGCTTTGGAAGGTTGTTTTTGCATCATTTAGAAAGACAATCTGTGTGGGGTACTTGGATGATTTGGTAGCAACTAGTTTTAGTGCCTTTCTTCTCTGTGGCCGCCAAAGAGCTCTCCAGTTTCAATGGATTTTCTAGTTTTTTTCTCCATCGGGCCATTCGATGAGTATTCCAGCTCCTCCATTAGTGGTTGATTTATGGGATGAGCCACCCGTGTAAACTCTGAGCCACTGATTGCTAGGATAATGAGTTTGTGGAAAACAGTTCACTATTTCCTTTAGCTCTGTTGAAATATAGGTAGATAGTTTTGATGGTGACCGGTCACTTCATCCCCGGTCATTTCATCCCCGGTCACTTCATCCCCGGTCACTTCATCCCCGGTCACTTCATCCCCCGGTCAATTCATCCCCGGTCACTTCATCCCCCGGTCATTTCATCCCCTGGTCACTTCATCCCATCATGTATCGTGGATTCCAGAGTTATTATTTCCAGTTCATGTTTATTTTTTATGTTTAGAGATTTCTGTATGAAATTGGTCCTTTTGAGATAGTTTCTGGTGCCAGTTTTGTGGATTTTTTAGTTCTTGCCTCTCCAAGGTTTCCGATTTAGTGAATTGGGAAAGGATTTTTATTTCTCTTCTTACATCCAGAGAGACCAGGGCAGCGGTTTTCTCCATAGCTCTTATTGGTATTGTTTTGACTGCTCCTGTCATTATCCTTAGATCAATGTTTTGAACCTTGTCTATTTTTTTTTAAATTGGTTTGGGCTGCTGAGCTCCATGCTGACATACTTCTAGGTGGAAAGACATGCTCAAATTTGATTCCCATTTCTGTAATTTATCTAATTCTTTTTGTAAGATTTCTGTATTTTTTTTTTATTGTTCAATAAATTATGTAATCGTCTGCAAATAATCTGACATTTGTTCCTGAAGTAATGCAATATGGTAAATCATTTATGTAAATAAAAAATAGTAGTTGTCACATATGCCATTATAGATTTAATTATATATTTCTCATGTAAAAGATTGATTGTAAATAGAAATATAAACCCTCGCCTGATGGCTCGGTTTTTAATAGGAGACTCCAGACACGAGTTGGTGACTCCAGGTTTTTACAAAGACGTAGTATGGCATGTTTTGAATTCTATTGGTTGTTTTGAAAAGAAAGACATAAAATCACGTGACATCCGCCCAAAAGAAGAGAATGAGAATTGCGCGAGATCGACAGTCTAAGTCTGAATGTTGAATTGAACGGTTGTGTTTCTATTATCTCTAAGTTTCTAACAAAGAAGCCTTGTAATAATTGTTCTTATTGTTTGATCTACATTGTACATAAGTTGTACTTACGTTTTGTTCAAATAAAGTTCCTGAATATTGTTTTCTACAAGAAAGTTTTTATTGTGAATTCTAGATCTACATTCATTCGATTAATTCATCTACAAGACTTGAATCAAATCGCTTGTCATCAACCACGTGTTCAAGATAGAAAGATTCCCCGGCACGACGAGACAACAAAGACCATCCACTTCATCATAATATATCGTCACAGTAGTGAACCTTAGACTGTTCCTTGAGGTAAACCTGAGTTTACTGTTATTGGTGTTGATTTAGAGCCATTCATTATATTACAGGTTATTTCCTCCCTATCAGAAAATTACTGGCGTAGCTAGAGTGGGGGAGGAGGGGGAGATTTTGAAGATCCCTCGGGCTTGAGGGATCCACCAAATGAGTGTCTGAAATTTGTTTTTAAATTAATTGAATATGACGTCAGAGTCATGTAATCTTGCTATTCACGTTGTTATATAAGTTAGTGATCCTCTTGCATGTATTCCACACAGATTATTAACTCTTTCTGTGCGCGGTTACTCTCAATTTTAAGGATTAGCGATGACTAGTACCGTGCTACTCTCAGGAAGTAACTTGGTATGCAGGGTAGTTTATTTCATTATCCTTATCATTTAAAAAGAGACCCGATAAGAGCACTGAAATCAAAGGAGACCATGAATGTGATCGAAGAAAAGTATCACTATTCATTTAATTCATACAAAGATGCATCAGTCGAAGAAGTAAAAATGAGAGAAGTAGTGCTAAAGAGACTCCAGATTAAAACCTTTTACCACAGTCAGAGAAAACTTGAAGTAAGTGATGATGAGTCGAGTGATGGTCTTCCAAAATCATTTTCTCCAGAAGTGGAAGAAGCTGTAATTAAGTACAAAGACTTCGGATATATCCAACCTAGAATCTAGTCTGAGGAACTGTAAGCAAAGATTGTGATAAAGGGTAGCTTATTTTTCCAAAACAAAGATGAATGGTTTTGTTTCTAGTAGAGTTTACCCAAAATAAATCACGAAGTTTGACATCATGGTTCACTACAAAGCTTCCAACAGGAACAATTTTTAATCGATCTTGACTTCTCTTCTCTCCACACTTGGGACGTCTATTTTGTTTTGCATATGTACTGAGGCATCAGAAAAGACATCTAGTGCACTGAGCGACCTGGAAATGGTTTTCCAAAATGGAAGAAACATGAGAGACTGAAGAAACAAGAGAAGGGGTCCTCCACAGACAATCTCTTTTGAAGAGGAGGTCAGAAGAAGAAAAGCTTAAGCCAGAACCAGATGAACTGTCACAAGTTTCATTAGCGAATTTTGAAAAAAATCAAGTTTTGTAGGGATATTCTGAAGCGTATAGCAGCAATTAAGTACTTTTCAAAAACAAAGTCAAGCTTACGTGGTCATAACAAAACAAAAAAAAGAATTCACACAATCCTGAGAACTTCATAGGTTCTTTGAATTTTTTTTTGCATAATTTGATGAAGTTACGAAACACCGATTGCATAGAAATGAATATGAGAAGACATATTATTTGTCAACAGAAATTTAGTGGGCAATAAATTTATGGAATCAATAGTTGGAAAAGTCAAGCGATTTTGTCATTTCTCTTTTATGCTTGATTCCAACCCCAGATGTTTCTCATCAAGAACATGTATCCTTAATAGTTCGTTGTTTGGGTGTCAATAATTTTGAAATAAATGAGTCATTCATTGGTTACTTTGAAGTTTTGAAACCTGATGGACAACATTATGAAGAACTTGTTCTGAAAACTCTTAAAGACATTAGACTGGATTTTGATCTGTGCAGAGGTCAAACCTATGATAATGCAGCCACATTGAGTGCCGTCTGACTGGCGTCTGTCTGGCCTGCAGAAACGTCCCTTAGACATAGATTTAAATGTAACATTTCTGAACTGTGATAATCACTCTCCGAACCTGACAGCTATTCATTCTGCTTACTTAGCATGAATTTTTCAAATCGTTTTCCAATTCAGCCCAGAGATGGGTCAAACCGAAAGAAGCTGGAGTCTAGATTGTTAAAAAGGTGGTCCGCAAGTTACGTCGTCAGTTTCCTTGCAACTTGACAAAATCAAGCTGTCTGTGATCAACCTTTCTGAATCAACAACTGAACGAATGGACACTAGAAGCAGTGCACATAATCATCTTCATGAAGTAGATAATTATGAATGTTTCGCTTATCTGGAATTCTGGTCAAATCTCCTTCGCCAAATTAATACAAACATCTCATACAAACTTTTCATGATTTCTGCAAATTGAGGAATTAATGTCTGTGGAGTCACAAATACCAGACAGTATCGATGTAGATGCTTTTATAGATGCCTGTGCTACACAGAAAGCACAACATGAAACGAAATGAATTGAGATTTGTCACTTGTGCGTTATTCTAATATAGATTTTTTTCTACAAAATAATTAGTTACTGGCACTTACTGGGCTATGAAATCTCGCGGTTTGTGTTCTGTGTAGCTAAAGGTCACTCGTTTAGGTGTGGCATCTAATCCAGTAACGTGATTCAGATTTTTCTCCAAATAAACAAACTCTTTGTCCGGTTACCCGTGTAGATGTTGGCTTGAAGTCCCCCCTAATTAAGATTTACTACTAAGTTAAACCTAGTTCCCTCGTGTGACCTCTAGAGAGTGCTTACGTCCATCGTATTTGACGATCACCTGTCAATCAATGAACGCAATGTGATGGACTAAACAAATAAAAAGGGGGGGGAGTTCTTCAATGTTACCTATGGATACCTGGTTACCCTAGTATAGGACAGGCTCTTGTAGTCCAGCCCCTAATAAAGATTTACTACTAAGTAAACAAAATCAGTTCCCTCGAATGTTGTGACCTCTAGAGAGTGTCAATACCCTGACATTAAACCTACGTCCATCGTATTTAACTTGTGGTCACCTGTCTATAAATAAACTCTATGTGATGGACTAAACAAATATAAGGGGTGGTAATTGTTCATCTCTACCTCTGGAGATATACCCGCACAGCTAGACAGACGTCTGGTCTGCATGACGTAGTCAAGGAATGTACAATTTTAACATGTTAACTAACCTACTCAAAGGTCAAGACAAATTTTAAAAAATGTGCCAGCCATTGCTGCTCTGTATGTAAAGTGCATTTATGATGTAAAGTTTCTTTTCTATTTATATCAACACTCCCTGTCTTTATAATAAACGATTTTGATACATATTCATATAGGCTCAATTTTTAAGCACATTATTTTGTTTTAACATAAACATTAATACATTCTACATCAGACATTAATGGAACAAGGTCCACTTTACGCATCTTATAATTGTACTTTTTACTATCCGGTAGTGATATTCGGCGGGGCCGAATATAGCCGAATAGTGAAAAAATGACGATTATTCGTCAGAAGCCGGAGCCGGAGCAACTCTCCGGCGCACCCCTAATATATATATATTATGTATATATATATTTATATATATATATATATACAGAGAGAGAGAGAATAATGTGTGAAGTTGTAAATCAAAAAACGATGTTAGTCTCTTAGTAAAAATAAAATATGTAATAGTTTTTATTTACTTTAATATTACAAAGAAATTTAAAAAAAACACACCTAACGAAATCAAGAACCGATTACGTACTCATTTGTAGATACAACAAAGTTTCTATATAATAGAAATACATGATCTATAATAAACAATAGGTACACATATCTTTTATTTATAGTTAATTATAGTTAAAATAAAATAATACCCGAAGCCAAACTTTTAAAACCCATTGTTTCCATCAGGTCAGTGAAACTTCCATGATGTCATCCCATCAATTATATGTGCACAGTTCTCCATCAGACTAAATCGCCCGGTCATATTCTATTGATTATGTTTTCGCTTCACTGTAATGCTCAGTTATCCCTCTCTTCGCTCTTCTTTTACTCGCCTGTCTTAAAGGATAGTACTAGAAGCTCCATGTAGGCTATACCACTGCACACAATGCGTAGGTATCTTTTTCCTTTTCGTAACTTTAAGAAATATTAAATTGACTAAATAAAATGACTGATTATTTTATTTTAAATGTTTAATGTATATAAGCGCTATAAACAACAACATCCGTTGTCAAAATGCGATTAAATTATTTCAAGAATTATTGAGAAACTGATTAATGAAGAATAACATTTGGCCAATAATTAAGTATGACTTTGACGCCTACAAAGTTTCAATTGTTATTTTTATAGCCACAGTTTACAATGCATGATACAAAGACACATTGTTCATCAGTTGGACACGGTTGAATTTTAAGTATGGGATATTTTCTCTCGTCAATCGAAACCTCAAGTCTAGCTATAAATAGAAAACATACACTATTGATTCTCTTTATTTTACTTCCGTTCTACAACGATTCTTACTCTAACAACAGTTATCCTCTTTTATGGCGATCTGTTTCATCGATCCTGTTAGGCTCTTCTAGACATACAAGTAAAGAACACAAAAATCCTAGCCTAGAAATGAAACCGTTGCGTGTTGAGACTGACGTACAAGCTAAATAAATAAACTAAGGCTACATCTATGATATAAATGTCTTTCTTTTTTTCTCTCTCTCTTTCTGTATTTAAATCCATCCATCTAAGGCAAGAAAAAAATGCTTTACGTGTTGAATCTAACGTGCATGCTAAATAAAAAAAATAGATCTGCATCAATAAGATAAAATTATCTGCTAAGATGTATTTCCTTCTTTTATTTCCTATCTATCTATCCATCAATCTGTCCATCTAATCAATCTATCTATCTATCTATCTATCTATCTATCTATCTATCTATCTATCTTTCTATCGTAATCTAATCAAAGTTAATGTAATCTAATAAAATCTAATCTAATGTTATCTAACATAATGTAATCTAATCTAATGAATATAATCTAATGTAATCGAATCTTATGTAATCTAAAATAATCTGATGTAATGTAATGTAATCTAATGTAAACTGATGTAATCCAATGTAATATAATCTAATCTATTCATCATGTTGAAGGAAAAATTGACTAAGCTGGATGTGTTGAAAGTTAAAGATAAAAGGAAATTTAAAATTTTGAAGAATAAATGGAAAGTGGCTAACTAAAAATAAATCTTTAAATTTTGATCAACATGTCATTGAGATGCAAGATTGTAAATACAAAAAACATTTCTCTATATCTTTTAGGCGAACTTTATATAGTTTGATGGCTGAAATTGTAATAACACATTTATATTTTTATATTACATTTATTTAAATATACTTTAAAGGAGCTACTAATGGTTAATAATTTATGAAATTTATAAAAAAGTTCAAACATCATGCTATATTTCAAGTTCATGAAATCTTATCAGTGTAAATTTACTATTTTGAATGTTGATTGAACAAGATAATGACATTTATGACAAATATATATGAGTAATGTTTCTATGATATAATTCAGTAGAGTGAGAAATAAAAGTTTATGCCTTATATTTTTATGCAGACTTCATTGTTTAGACACTGAATGTGTCATAAAAAGTGTTTAGAAGAGTTGAGCTTTATTTAAAAGAAATTACAGGTCATTCGATTTCCAGAGCCTGGTTTAAATTTTTTTTTTTTGCCCACAAAGAAAGTCTGATTTTCAGTTTGTCAAATCAGCTTATAGAGTTTAAAGATACAAAAGAAATAATAAAATAGCAACGAGATAATGGCTTTGTCTAAACATCAAAGTAAAATCTATGGATTGTATGTCTTTTTTTTTACTATAATTAGTTTGAAATACACTTACAGAAGTCTCTATAAATACATATACGTCATTTAATATCATAAAGAATGATGTGGAAATTGTCTAAAATATGATTTATAATATGTAGTCATTGTTATATTCGTTTCATATTTTTACCTCATCAAGTTTAACGTATTTTAGAGTTTTAGTAAGTCATTACATGTTATTTTATATGTACAGCAAAATATTGAAATAAAATATTATTTATAGTAATCAATACTTTAGCTCTAACACATGTTACATGCATGCAGCATTAATAGTTTTTTATCGGTCCCCGAAGGGGGAAGAGACGCTATTAGTTTTCTGTGATTTGTTTGTCCGTCCGTCCGTCCTGTTTACAGCACAGAAACTAGAAGAGAAAATGAAAATCGGACATCATGATATTTTAGATCAGTGGTTCCCAAACCTTTTTGTCTCGTGCATGGACCCCTTGATATGTTTTCTGGTTTTCCGTGGACCACCTGCTTAAGTTATATTGAATTTTTTAAAATTCATCAATTTCAAATTACACATTTTGTTTAAATAAATTCGAACCAATGACACGAGGAGTGAAAAAGTAATTTAACCTAAATTTCAAGTTGAATTTATTATTTTACATTAAATTATTAACATAATGGAAATTTAAACCCATTATGTAACAGTTAATATGTATCGTTAACTTTCACTAAACACATTGGAAACTTTTTGTTTTTAAAGGTTTGCAAGCTCGACTTCCATTGCTACGGAGATTATTTTCCGTATAAAGATTTGTTGTTTTAGTAAAAGGTTTCAAAAAGAGCTGTTTTTCGTGGATTTTTGAGCCATAATAATTTGAATAAAAAAAAAATCATTACCAGACAAGTTGACTCGGTCAGCTGTATAGAGAAATATGTTGTTTGCAGAAATATGTCGTTTGCAAAAATATGTCGTTTGCAAAGACTTACATTAAAAGAAAGAAATATTTAGCTATTTTCCAACAAAGCTCAAGAATTTAGTGAACTCTTCTAAAATACCATTGCCCTAACAGAGTTTTCATGGATTGTTCTCAGAAAGCCACCACCAACGAATGAGCTGGAATACTCATTGAATGGCCCAGTGGAGAAAAAATAATAAAAAAAATTAAAGGGATTTGACTGATTTTGATTTTAGGCACATCGGCACAATTTAGGTAAAAATTAAGATCATTATAACTAATGAGCTCTATGAAAACCACAGAGAAGAAATAGGATCACTGGAGCTAACGGCTATCCGGCTAGCGAATCAGCAAAGTTAACAAAACAGTAAAAATTTTTTTCTTGTTTGCAGAAATATGTCGTTTGCAAAGACTTACATTCGAAGAAAGAAATAGTTAGCTATATTCCAACAGAGCTCAAGAATTTAGTGAACTCTTCTATAATACCTTTGCCCTAACAGAGTTTTCATGGATTGTTCTCAGAAAGCCAACACAAACGAAGGAGCTGGAATACTCATTGAATGGCCCAATGGAGAAAAAATAATTAAAACATTAAGATCATTATAACTAATGAGCACTATGACATTGATGACAAATATATATGAGTAAGAAGAAATAGGAGCACTGGAGCTAATGGCTATCAGGCTAGAGAATCAGCAAAGTTCACCAAACAGTTAATATTTTTTTCTTGACTAATATAAAAATAGTCCTTCAAAGCTTGACAAACTCTGATGCATCCTAAATAAAACAACTCATGATGCCTGGACTGACGTTTGGTGGTCACCTTGCCTGCTCGCATCTCCCGTAGAGAGGTTTGGGCTAGGATGCAATATCTACAGAATCTGAAGGAACACCCAAAAGATTTTTTACAAAACATATTGTGTGACCTTGCAAAGCTCAATAACAACAATAACACTGCTCTCCAATGTTTAAGTAGAAGGAAATAGAAGGCTGACACACTTGCCTAATGTGACAAAACAAATACACACTTGAACATCGCACTCTATCCGGAAGAAATGAAGAAACTAATAATGAATTGTAAAAACGAGAAATGGGCAAGTTTTCATTCAAAAGACAAAAAAGATGACACCCATTATAAACTACCCCGAAAGGACCACCTATAATTTTTCACATCAGAACTTAACATCATCATATGGAGAAAATTTATGTTCCGGAAGCTCAAAACTGGGTCCATTGAAATTTCCCTTTTGGATTGTTCCCAGAGAATGCCGACCACATCTTCCAAATTGCATTCTTCATCGAGATGCCCAAAACAAGACACCAGCCCCAAAACCCAAGCATGAAATTTTTTTAATGATATAAGTTTGTGTAAGAGTTTTTACAATTTCTTCAACGGCTGGTAAATTCAATAATTTGCCTATCGTGTGAGGTTTTCAGTATTTGACTATGACTATTTTACCATGACCATCAACTTCTCAATGTCATGTCAAAGAGAGATTGTATGGGTGTATTCTAAACTTTACCTTCTAGAGCATGGAATGGCTTTCCTGGGCTAGCCAGGAAAAATAGTGACTTGGTTAATATGTCTGACTTTTTTGAAGTAACAACAACGCTAACCAAAAACTCGTCACTGATCTCGCTTACAGTAGCCGCAGCTTATCCTTGCCCCTACGAAGAGTTGAACTGCACAAGGCCACTATGCCAGCCCAACAGTAGACAGCCTTAAGGCAACACCGGATACATAAGCTAAGGAAGATATCATAATGACACTCAGACCACTTAGCTCACAACTCAAATGATGATATACCTATTAATGCAAATACAATAGATATCAACCCAGTCTATTCTAGGTAGGCATGGCATTGGCAACTGCAACGATAACGGAAGGCTCCTGCTGGAACTCTGCTCTGAAGCAAAGCTTGCGATAACCAACACGTTTTTTCCAACAAAAAAACCGCTTTAAGACATTATGGATGTATCCACGCTCAAGGCACTGGCACCTATTGGATTACATAATAGAGAGGCAGTGTGATGTCAAGGATGTGGTGCACACAAGAGTAATGCCCAGTGCCGACTGTTACACGGACCATCGTCTTGTCCGGACGAAGCTAAACATCACCATCAAGATGGTAAAAAAAGATGGCCTGCATAGGGCAAAGAAGCTAAATATCGAAAGGCTGGCTAACGTACGAAAGCGCTTCAGTGTACTACTTGAGGCTGATCTTCGAAAGCCCCAGGACGATGATCCAGTGAGTAACTGGAGCCAGCTAAAAGCGACACTGCAAGACGTGACGGCCAAAGTCGTGGGATACTGCAGCAAACCCAACAGAGACTGGTTTGATGAGAACAATAACGTAATTAAGGAACTACTAGCGAATAAGCATAAATATTATCGCTCTGTACTTGCGAACCCTAACGACAACGCAGCCAGGACTCTCTATAAAGCTTCTTGTCACACTCTGCAGTCAAAGATCAGGGAACTATAAAATAATTGGTGGCTGGAGCTGTCCGTAAGCATGCAGAGACATGGTGACACTGGTGATACACGCTCATTCTATGAGTCGCTTCGTTGTGCCTATGGCCCAACCTACCAGACTACAGCACCGCTAAGATCATCCGATGGTTCTACACTATTTACCAACAAGGCGGACATACTAAATCGGTGGACAGAACACTACAGTACGTTGTTTGCTGATAAAAGGCACGTATAGGAGGAATCGCTGGCAAATGTCCCTCAGAAAACTATAAGAGAGGAGCTCGACGACCCACCGACACCGACACCTGAAGAAATTGAGACAGCAATATCTAGACTCAAAAGACACAAGGCACCTGGCTCTGATGGACTTCCTGCGGAAATATTTAAAATGGGTGGTGTCGCCCTAACCGAGAGGCTAACAGACTTGTTCGCTCTATGCTGGGAGAAGTGCGTGGTCCCACCTGAACTTAGAGACTCCGTAATCATATCCCTATACAAAAAGGGTGACAAGTCTAACTGCTCCAACTATCGAGGCATTACACTTCTGTCGGGACAGGAAAGATCTTTGCTCGAGTGTTGCTCGACCGACTAAACCAGTCTTTAGTGGATGAGGTCTTATCTGAAAGCCAATGTGGTTTCAGAGCCGGTAGAGGTACAACTGACATAATATTTGTTCTGCGACAGTTACAGGAAAAATGCAAAGAGCAGAACCTAAACCTGTACGCAGCTTTTGTGGACCTCACCAAGGCTTTCGACACGGTCAGTCGCGATGGTTTGTGGAGGATTTTGGCTAGGCTGGGGTGCCCACCAACGTTCTATCCATTCTCAAGCAGTTTCACGTTGGACAGAGAGGCCAGATCAGACACAATGGTACTCTTTCTGATCACTTCCCAATAGAAAATGGCGTGAAGCAGGGCTGTGTACTTGCTCCTACTCTATTCGCTATCTTCTTTGGCGCAATGCTGGGTCAAATGAGGCAGCGATTGCATGGAGGCATCTACATCCGGTTTCGTTCTGACGGCAACGTGTTTAATCTCCGACGTCTACTATCCCACACAAAAACAAAGGAGATGGTCATAACGGAGCTTCTCTATGCCGATGATTGCGCCCTGCTAGCTTACAATGAAAATGACCTCCAGAACGCGGTAAACGAATTTGCCTACGCTGCCGCCTCTTTTGGTCTATCTATAAACCTCGGGAAAACAGAAGTCATGTTCCAGAAGTCACCCAATGAAACATACTCAGCACCAAGGACAGCCCCTTAACGTGGTAGATCACTTCACATATCTTGGTAGCATAGTGTCAAATGACGCCTCACTTTCAAGGGAAGTTGATAACCGTCTGGCCAGGGCCAGTAACGCTTTTGGACACCTACAGGCGAGAGTTTGGAAGAACAAATCGCTTCGCCTACCTACAAAAATAAATGTCTACCAGGCGGTGGTTCTCTCAACCCTTCTATATGGCTCTGAGACATGGACACTATATAGAAAACAGCTAAGACTCCTTGAGCGCTTTCACCAAAGATGCTTGCGCTCCATACGATGGCAAGACCGCACTACAAACAGCGATGTCCTTGCGAACGCCGGTATAGACAGTATAGAGGGACTTCTTATGATCCGACAGCTACGCTGGGCAGGGCACGTATCCCGTATGGGAGACGAACGTATGCCAAAGGCAGTCTTTTTTGGTGAGCTAAAAGGTGGTCGCCGTAACAGATGCGACCCACGGAAACGCTTCAAAGTCCATCTTAGGCGTCAACTTTCCTTGGCTGACATAGAAGAGAGCACCTGGCTGCATGCGGCGTCGGAACGAGACAGATGGAGGTCACTCACAAAGGCCGCGGGATACACATTTGAGACCAAAAGAAAATCTGCCGCCGAGGACAAACGCAGACGACGAAAAGAAAATCTTAACCGACCACCTACGGTCAATGGTTTTGCTTGCCTGGATGT
Organism: Biomphalaria straminea; assembly: GCA_021533235.1. Lineage (NCBI taxonomy): Eukaryota > Metazoa > Mollusca > Gastropoda > Planorbidae > Biomphalaria > Biomphalaria straminea. The sequence goes on from JADKLZ010003886.1 coordinate 27,580,203, forward strand.
GGCAAAATATGTAGGTCACAGTTGGGACTGCACAGCCACGGGAAACACTGTATTCCTCACTAATCTTCGGATTCGAAGACAAGCCTATTATTATTATTATACCTTTTATGCTTTTGTGTACAAAAAACCTTGTAAAAATTTCTATACATATACAGTATTTGTTGCCTGCAATTTAACACTGTGCCTTGAAACTGTCAGGTAGAGTTGAGCCTTCAGCTCTTGGAACTCTAGGCCAGCAAAAGTGAACAAGAGCTCCCTCTCACCGCCCTGAATGAGAAAAGTGTACACTGTTCTGTCTGGCGGGTGGGTCAGACTCGAGACAAGAGGCCGCGTATACACTAAGACCCCCACCATTTTCCTTTTCTATACATGGCTAACGGTGCGGGACACGCCATTTATGTAATGGCCTCTTGAGAAACAGCGCCTGGATTGTGACAAGGTTGTGGGAACTTTTTTACAACTCCGGGAGTACAATGAGGATGCTCTCGCACCCCCTTAGGCACCCCCTGTAAAGTTTTTAGTTGCGTGTACTGATATTAATGTAGATTCGTGTATTAGGGCCTCTTCTGGCCTTGCGTGTGTACTCTGTTAATTTGATGCTCCAATTTCGAGCTCTATGTATTGTGTCACGAGTATGTGCCAATTTATGTCACGATACTGTGATGCCGGGGATTGTAATATTTGAAATAATATTGACGATGACGATCTAGGATTCAATTGAGCAATGCTTTGATAACAAAATACAGGAACCTTTATTTAAATCCAACATAAGTACAGCTATGTACAACTAAATATTAATAAAATTTGTTAAAGAACATAGACATACTTTCTCTCAATATATTAGACCTACAAAATACACGACTGATCTCAACCAGATTCAGAGCCCGACTGATAAGATCTAGCTTTTTGCCCGCTTTCCAAAATGTCCCTTTATTCAAACCAACCAATCAGATTTGAATCTAGACGTCTGCATAACACGTGGCTATTGGGACTAAGATGGCTGCTGGGTTATTGCAAAAGGGGGGAATGGCCTTGACTTGTGAACAAACAACAAAATAAAATATGCGTATGTGACATATTACCCCCCTCTCCATCTAGCATTTGTATGGTAATATAAATGCTTACATAGTAGTGAAAAATGGTTATAATCAATGTAAAAATGTACACAAAATACCGTACATGAAATTATAGAAAGATGGTTGAGGCAATACATGACAATGCTCTGAAGGACTTGATATTAAAATGTGAAAACTATGAGACAAGAAAAAAAATTAAATTTAGTGTCATGTACATGTAAACAAAATTATTAATGACTAAGTAACAAATATTCCAACTAAGGAAATGCTTATTAAACTCGAGATTGTATGCATGAATATGAAAAATAAAATAGTATGAGACATATTGTCGCGCTTGCTTGCTAAGTCTACTGAGTATTACCATAACGTGTAAAATGACGAAGAAAATCCATACTAGCAGACAATAACTTTGTTCAAAAATATAATATAGTAATAATTCACTGGTAACTCTCGCCACAAAAGATGTATCAAACTTCATATACGTTCATGTAAACTACACACAAATCCTACTAAGTACAGAAAACAGACAGAGTAAAATTACGTACATCCTTACTCTGCTGGAGCTCTACATTAACTAATTCGACCCTTGTTCAGTCAGAGTCTCAAATATTTCCTCGTGCTGAAGCACGAATGGTGAAAATGACTACAAGTCACTTCATGTCACAGCGGTTCTCAAATCTAGCCTGTGACATACGCCCCTCACCCCAAAAAAGATTTTTTCCCAAAAACTCTTTGACAAAGGTACATTTGACATTAATATCACTGTACTTATATATAGTAGCCTAATCATATATATAATCAAGTGTTATATATCCAATTATACTGAAAAAAATGTACATGAGCATGTTTTGTATGCTCATTCTTCTAACATACATGTTAGACAAATGGGAAAAGGGAAAAAAAGTTATTTTACATCTAATAATTCTATAGAATATTATATAAAACAACATTTCCTATGTGTATCATTTGACACACTGAGTGAATTTACTCAAATATTTTCCAAGTTATATTACATGTTTATTTACAAGTATATTTGCGCAGTGTTAAAATATTATTCTAAGTTTTGTTATCATCATGAAAGTTCATAGTGAGTCAATCAAACCCAAAGTTGACCTTGCATAAGACTATTATAAATAGCCTGAGTGTTGTATTTGAAATGCAATTGCAAAAAGTTTCTCATGTTTGTAAACATTCATTGTAGATTTCAAGTGTGTAATATTTTGAAAAAAAAAGGACAATATTTACATTTGTAAGTTGTTTTGAATTCAGGTCAACAGTTCAAGTAGTTCACAGTTGTTTACAATTTATTTTTTTACATTACTGTGCATGTTCAATAGCGATACGCAAATAAGGACACACAAAATTTAACACATCTGGTTTTTGTCATCTTACAATTAGACAATATCTATATATATATATATATATATAATTCTCAATGTCGACAAGTTCAAGGTCGTAGTAGATCCAGGCACCGGGAGCAGTCCAACGGTTCGTAGCTGCTGAGTTTTGTGGCTACTGTCAGTTGATGCCAGTGACTGGTCTATGGCTAGCGGTTTTTGGTCAGACTCTTGTACGTAGTAGGTAAGGCTGGTATCTTCAGATCTGACGTTAGCAGTCTGGTATCAGCGTTACGCAGATAGGTCTCCAAGTAGAAGTTGCCTATAAATAAAAGCACCAAATCCAAAGAAGAGAAATATTGAATGAAATAATCCAGAGCTCAAACAAGCGTGTTCACTCCACTCATCTTACCAGAAAGAAATGCGACCAGTCTAAGAAAGTTTGTCCATTTAAAGATAGATAGGAGGTGGGGCGAGAGGGGAGGGATATACTCTAAAATATGGCAGACTCTTGCCAAATAGACCCTCACTTGACCTGGGCGCAAGTTTCCGGTGTATAGTTAAGAATTAAAAGACCAGGAAATAGGGGCCGTCTAACGTCCGTTTGTCTAGGACAATAGAGATTGCCAGCGCGAGACGATCTAGATATTGAAAGGATCCTTTGAAGTGACCAGCCTCTTCCGAAAGGGAAGGGTTAGGAAAGATGTCACCTGGCGCGGGGAAAAGGGGAAGGTAAATTCTGTCCAGTGAATATAACAAAGGCATTGCACAGGATGTTTGTCAAGATAAGAAAAGGGAGTCTATTCTCGTTACAGAAGAAGGAATAAAACCAGACCCGAACAAAGTACCTGCGATTTTGTGTTTGAATGCTCCAAAAGATATTTCATCGGTCCGAAGATTCTATGACATGGTTCAATATCTAGCAAGATTTGTTCCAGATCTATCGACAGATTTACTGCCGATAACACAGTTGACGAGAAAGAACACACCATTTGTTTGGTCTGATCAATGCACACGAGCTTTCAACAAAACAGAAAATATCAACTCATGGTACACTGATATATTTTGATCCTAACAAAGAGCTTACATTACAAGCAGATAGTAGCCAAAATGGGTTGGGAGCAGCGTTATTACTAGATGGCAGTCCAATAGCACATGCTTCTAGATCATTAACTGATACTCAGAAAAGATGGGCACAGAATGAAAAAGAATTGTTGGCAGTGGTTGTTGGTTTGGAACATTTCGACCAGTATAATATGGCAGGACAGTTATAGTTCAGACTATAAACCACTGGAAATCTTCCTTCAAAAACCACTTAGTTCTGCTCCAAGAAGGCTACAAAGTCTAATGATGCGCCTTTATCGTTACTATATCCAGTTTCAATATGTCAAAGGCGAAAATTTGTTCAAAGCTGATGCTTTGAGTAGAGGCCCAACAGAGGAATAGAGTGATATACCTGATGTTTGTGTCAATACAGTAGGACTGGCCATACCAGATGCAGTGATGGAGAAAGTCAGAATTGAGATAGAGAAAGATAGAACGATGAAAACACTTATCCAGTATATCCTAAACGGATGGCCAGACAAACATAGTAGTCTACCTGAACTCAAACTATATTTTTCACTAAGAGACATGTTAAAATACGAAGACGGACTCTTGTTGAAAGGAGAACAAATATTCATACCGATATCAATTCGCAAGGAAATAGAAGAAAAACTTCATGCAGTTAAAATTTTGAAGAACATAGTGTTGTGACCCTGTTCCCCCCTGACTAACCATATTTTCCATGTGCGAAGTACGGTGATTTTTGTTTATGCTTTTGAGCGTAAATGACCTTAACTAGTGTGTAAATGTGTTGAGAAACTTTAGTTATGAGTTGTTGTTTTTTTGTGTGGATTTCTTGACTGAGGTTTGAGATTGTTTTTCTATTGTGGTAGTGATTCGGGATATTGAAATTGGATTTGGAGATTGTGACATTATTTCTTTTTAATGGGGATATTGATTGATCATAGTTGGATTGTGTTTCTGCAATTTGAGAAGGATATCGGCGACCTGACAATCGGTGAGTTAACTTAATTTCTTTAGCCCACTCCAAAGTCGTAACAACTGGTGTCAGAAGTGGGATATCGCCTACTCTACTTACCAACATGTCTACTTCTAAACGACTACCTGATCTCCAGATTAACGAAATCCGTAAGGAGTTAAAGAGGCGGGACATCGTAGCTTCAGGAAACAAAGAAGCCCTCTTTATCCGGCTGAGAGAGGCCTTGAAAGAAGACGGGTTTGACCCAGACACTTACGAGTTTGAAATGAAAGTAGATCTCGGCAGAATTTTGAGTGAAATAAAAGAGGAGCTTCTAGGGTCAATGCGAGCTATGGCGACTGGTCTGAAAACAGATCTGGAGGAATTCCGAAGTAAGTTAGGGGAGGAAATAGCCGCTGTGAAGTCACAGCTTACAGTAGAGATTGAGCAAAAGATTAAAGCCCTTAACGACGAGGTCGAGGCAGTCAAGGCCTTGCTGGGTAAGGTACAACGCATAAAAACAAATTCAGGAAGGAGCGAAGCAATTTGTAAAGTCAAGCCACCCATTTTTGATGGTGCAATCTCGTGGACAGTCTATAAAAGACAATTTGAGGCGGCTGCTAAAGTGAAGAACTGGTACGAACGAGGAAAAAGCAACTGGATTAATGTTAGCGTTACGAGGAAAGGCCTCTGAATTGCTACAGGTAGTTAACGACTATCAAGATTACGAGGCCATAGTTAGAACAATGGAATTGCGCTTTGGGGACGAACACATGAAGGAGGTTTATAGAGTGCAGTTGAAGACTCGGCAGCAAAAATCAGAAGACACTTCAGGAGTTGATGGCGGATATTGAACGACTGGCACGCCTGGCTTATCCAACCTTGACCCAGGAGATCTTACACGTGCTCATAACGGACGTATTTATTGATGGTGTACGTGACCCCGAATCGAAGAAGGCTATCAGATTAAGTGGAAAAAGAGAGGCAAGCAATGCTTTGGTATACGCCTTATCTTTTGAGGCAGCTAAAGACTCATCAAAAAACGCATCAATTTCAGTCTGGGTCTTCATGTTCAGGAGGAGGACCTCACGCATGTCATCAGACAAGTAGTGGAAACTATAGATGACCTACGGTCTCAGCAAATGCCCAGACCAAACAGACCTGTCGTTCACTGCTGGAATTGCAATGCTCCTGGCCACATTCAGATAAATTGTACTCGAGGCTATGCAGGCCGACCAAGAGAGAGAGATGGATTGGATAGTCAGCAGGCCTACATCCAATCTCAGAACCAGGAAAACTAGATTCTTCCGGTCTCTTGGTCCGGAGCCAGGCAGCAAGATTCTCAGGAAGCCCTAGGCTTATTGTCCCAGTGGCCGTGCTAGGAAAAAATAGAAGTCTGAGAGTACAGGGGAAAATAGGAGCTTGTTTCTGCAGATTTCTATTCATCCTAGTCTTATTGAGAATAAAGTGATTCGTGAAATAAGTGACTATTTTATAAATACTGCTAGTGGAGAACTTTTGCCAGTCTTAGGGCAGATCACTGTAAAGATTGAGATTGGGAATCTACATTTTAGTCATGTATTCTTGGTCGCCAATATTATCGACGAGTGTATTCTGGGACTAGACTTCATGCAGTTATTTGGACTCACCTTGAACATTGGGGGTGGCACAGTGCAGTATGGAAATCAATCTTGAAATTCCGTTGCTGGGGAACGACATGGAGGACAATGGAGAACAGATAAAGAGGGTATTGATAACGAAAGGTACCAGCATACCCGCACAGCCTAAAGCCATTACATGTGACACAATAGACTGTAATGTTCCTGTGTCTATCGGAAGCCTTATAAAGCAGTCGGAGGAAGCGCGTAGTAGACTGCCTTTGAGGAGAATACTGGTTGTTAATAGAAACAACCAAAGGATACCTGTTCGGGTTAAGAATTTCGACACTCAAAATTGCAACCTTCAGAAGTAGAATGTTATCGCCACTTGTTGTCCAATGGAACTTATTGCAATGTGTGATGCAGTGGCCCCTATAGGTAGTGCCTCGTCATGTAATTTTCGGGTTGGTAGGATACTTGGAGATGAGGGTGAGGATCTGTCGGAGGAAAAGTGCGTTAAGGTTAGGCTGGAGTTTCTGAAGTTTGGGGACCTCGTGCCAGACATTGAAAAGGAGTTCAGTCAGACTGATTTGGTGTTCCGGGACGAGGTTGTGTACCTGGATCGGTTGCACCAGTATTGTGAGGAGACCATCGTCTGTTCCAGACGAACAGAAGTAGGAAGGGGGCAGTGTTGTGACCCTGTTCCCCCATGACTAACCATTTTTTCCACGTGCGGAGTACGGTGATTTCTGTTTATGCTATTGAGCGTAAATGACCTTACCTAGTGTGTAAATGTGTTCAGAAACTTTAGTTATGAGTTGTTGTTTTTTTGTGTGGATTTCTTGACTGAGGTTTGAGGATTGTTTTTCTATTGTGGTAGTGATTCGGGATATTGAAATTGGATTTGGAGATTGTGACATTATTTGTTTTTACTGGGGATATTGATTGATCATAGTTGGATTGTGTTTCTGCAATCTAAGAAGGATATCGGCGACCTGACAATCGGTGAGTTAACTTAATTTCTTTAGCCCACTCCAAAGTCGTAAGAAGAAATCTAGAGAATCAAAGTCAGATGCTTATGAAGCTCAGCTGGAATTTAGAAATACTCCAAGGCAAGACATAAATCTAAGCCAAGCTCAGATGTTTTTACGTCGGATGACTCGAACACTGATACCAAACAAAAGGAGTAACATTAAGATTTATACATGTCAAGAGAACATTGTGAGAAAGATAGAAAAACGTCAAATGAGTGTAAAAACATCTTATGATACGAAGTCAAGAAATTTAAGTCAGCCGAGAACGGGACAGATGGTCTATTTCCAATCACCTAATGACCCTACATGGAGACGTGGAAGAATCCAGTCTCAAGTCAACCTGAGAGCTTACATTATTCGAGGTGACAATGGTGCAGTGTACCAAAGAAACAGAGTGCATATCAACCCGAACAGAGAAACAGAAGAAGATATATTCCCCGATACTGATGACAATTTACAGGACAATAGAACTCATGATCAACACATTCGGCACTCATCAACTCATCATTTCCTGTGACCAAAGGATCAGTTGAAGAAACTGACAAGAACCAATGACTTTGTGTCTTAATGAACTATTTAATGTTAATTTTTAAATGTGATATGTTTCATATTCATTGAAGCGTATATATGTATGTTATGTTTTGCTGTTTACGTTTTTGTTTTGGTTTTGTTATAACTTTTTTATGATACTCCCCGAAACGTTTTTTTTTTAAGAAAAGGGGATATGGGGCGCAAAGGTGCACGCGTTCAATATAATAAAGTATCATTCTCCGCCATGACACTAATGGTTGTTGTTTACTTCTTGATGTCTGTGGAACAAAGATCTTAATTAACACAAGATATATAGCATATTTGCATTTGGAAATCAAAATCTACACTTGAAGTCTAGATTTAGATCTAGAATTAAAAATTCTAGATCTTAATGAATAATCAAGTCTAATTTCTAAACTAGACTACAAATACTATAGAATGTTCAATCATTTTGATTAGAATATAAAGCTAGGGCTAGTGTTAAAAATCTAGATCTAGTGTAAATAATCTAGATCTAATATAAAAACTCTAGATTAGATCTAAATCTAGCTAGTACTTAGTATTAGTATGCCATTTTTAATACCAAAAAGGTGGCAAGGTTTAATAAACATTGACACACCTAGTACTTTTAGCGTCTCATTTAAAAATTCATTCCACCTGATGTTAAATGAAAAAAAATCCACTATTCACATGACTTAGTTAGCCTAAAATGTCTTTATTAACACGAGATAGCTGACGAGGGTTCACGTGCGCCGAATTCTTATAGCGTTTCATTTAAAGGCTGGCGAGGTTTAATAAACATTCGTGCACCAAGTTCTTATAGCATTTCATTTAAAGAATTCATTTCATGTGACGTCAAAGGAAAAATCCATTACTTCACACGGCCTAGCTATACTAAACAAAATTTTATTACCACGTTAGAGCTGAAACGTTTCAGAGACATTGGTGCACCGAGTTCTTATAGCATTTCATTTAAAAATGTATATATACACACACTATACACACTCACAAACACATACAAAGCCGCATTGTGTATGCGTTCGTCTCTCATTCCTTCACGAGAATCTGATTAATCATTAATCCTTCCTTAATTTTCCTTCCGAAACATATCATAACTTTTACGTATGTATAATAGATTTTTCCGGATGTAGGTGAAAAACAAATCAATGCCAACATTGTTTAATTGCTATTCCAACTTATATTTAATTTGATTTCCATGCTTGAACGGTGTTGTTTTTAATCTAAACTTGACGGAGAGACATACCAAAAGACATAATGCACAAAAATAAGCGGCTTTTATCCTGATGGGGTTACTAAAGAAAATATGCTTGATATTTACATTCAAATGCATTCTCAGCATTTATAAAGAAACATAAATATAAATGTTTTATTTTAATTTTAGAAGCTAGTTAAAAAAAAAAAAAACACTAACTTATATTTATATTTGTAGTGAACATCTTGTACATTTTATAAACATACATAACTTTGTGATACTGAAAGTACAAAAAAAATGTATTTCTTCGTTAATGTAGTGTAACATTATCTCCCTTACATTTATGTATTGTTTATGAATGGTTGCTAAAAAAGCTCAAGTCATCTCAGGCTTCTCAAGTATGAGCCAACAGGACAGTGCGGTTAGGGGGCCTCATGCGCTGCCAGACTACACGGGCTTTTTGGGACTTGTCCCAGCACTCAAACCACTTTTCCATTTCAGTTTTTTTTTTATTGTAGCCAGGGCATGTGAGTCAACTAAAGACAGTTTAACAATGAACATTAAAAGTCAAAGAATTCTACATGAACACATGAAACTCAGACAATTTAAACCAGGAGACAAAGTATGTCTAATGTTACCAGACTTGAGTAACAAGCTATTTTACAAATGGCAAGGACCATTTGACATTACCAGAAAGATTTCAGACCTGCTTTATGAAATCAACATCATCATCATCAAACTCCATTTGAGTGAGGGTTTGAGAGGCTTAAATCCTCTCTTGTAAAATCCCTAGACAGAAACCCTGGTGTCTTGAGTAGTGCATAGACGTCACCATACAGGTCGAGAATTTTAGGTTTCCCAAACCTGTTGAGGCGGAGATCAGCAAGTCTGAGGCAGTCAAACAGAATATGAGGCACGGTTTTCTCTTCTTCCCCGTAGCGGGGGCACCGTGAATCGAAATTTGGCCATAGCCGTGAAAAGTATGAGCCAACAGGGCAGTGGCCTTTCCTGCACTGTGCTATAATAGCTTGTTCAGGCCTGGACAGCCTCCACCACGGGGAAATGCGGTCAGGGCGGCTCATGCGCTCCCAGACGCCACAGACTTTTTGGGACTCAAACCACTTTTCCATTTCAGTTTTTTTAATTATAGCCAGGGCATGGTGAAAACTTACAGTCTGTTCAGTTGGTGGAATTTGTCCTCCCTGGTGGGCCAAGGAGTCTGCAATAGTGTTCCCAGTCACACCTATGAGACTTGGTACCCACTGCATTATCACAGGAATGTCATAGCGCTGCTTCATTTTGTGTGAGGCCATGATGACAGTGTCGATATTGGGGGACCATGGTCCAGGGCTTTGCAGAGCCTGTTTAGGTTTTGAGTCAGTGACCACAACAATCTGTGCTGCCCTCAAATGTCCCTCGCCGAGATTAGAGCCAATGACCTTTAAGACTTCACAGACTGCCATGGTCTCCGCATCAAAACTGCAAACACTACCACAAAGTCCAAAGATTTTAACTGGATGAGAGCCATCTCTTCCAGAGTCTAAGAATGCCGAACCATCAGTAAATGCAAAAAATAGCACTGGGCTTGAATGCATTGATGGTCTCCAGTGCTAGGGGGTGGTAGTGTGTTTTAGCGTCAAATGGGCTAAGTTAACAAAATTAAAGGAAAATATATAAAATATATTAATTAAATGTTGGATAGGCCAAGTGGCGCGCGCCTGCTGGTATAGTCAGACACTAGCATGCTGACTCGTTTTTTTTCGTCACAACGCCCCCCCCCCCTCTGAAGAGGGTTCCGCTTCCAATGGAACCATTAATGCCAGCTTGTGGGGCTGACTGCAGCTGGTAGATTCATGAGGGCCGCTGGGATCCCCACGCTACTGGTCCCTGAGTGCGTGTGCCGACTGAGGAAGTCAGGGGCGTGGTTTTCATTGCCTGGCACGTGCTCTATCTGGAAAGAGTAGCATTGTAAGAGGAGTGACCATCTCATGAGGCGCGTTCAGGTGCTTGCTGGACGACAGATTCGATAAGAGCTTATGGTCCGTCTGGAGGACAAAATGTTTACCGAACAGATAAGTGTGAAACTTCTCAATGGCCCATTCTAGAGCAAGGCACTCCAGCTAAATGGCCGCATAGTTAGACTCCGCTTGGCTCAATTTTCGACTGGCGTAGGCCACTGGGAAAAGAGTATCGCCCGTTTCTTCTGCTGTTTGCATAAGGACTGCCCCAAGGCCCGATCCACTGGCATCGGTCCTAAGCTCGAACTTTTGGGAAAGGTTTGGGAGCTTAAGAACTGGGGAAGACGTAAGGTACTTTTTAAGCACTTAGAAGGCCTCCTCGCATTCCTCATTCCAGATCACTTTGTCGGGCTGACTTTTTTTTAGTAAGGTCTGACAAGGGCGCCGCCACGGAGTTATAGTGGGGGATGAACTTTTGATAGTAGCCACACATCCCCAGGAAGCACCTTACCCCTGTTTTGTCAACGGGTCGGGGGGCCGCCAATAGTTGTTCCACTTTCTCTTCATCCAGAAGAATGATCTGACCGGGTGATGAAGTGAGCAGGGGACGAAAAGACCAGAGGATAAAGTGACCGGGGATGATGTCAACCGGAATGAAGTGACCGGGGATGAAAAGACCGGGGCTGAAGTGACCGGTAACACACTACACACAAACATACACACACACACACACACACATATATATATATATATATCTATATATATATATATATATATATATATATTGTTATGACTCCGTAATGCGCACCGCCATCCAGGCTGGTGCACAGATGCGCACTTCTAGTGAACGGACTAGAACAGTATGTTGACATTCAGAGACTAACGATTTCCGCCCAAGTTAAGAGCCAAGATGGAGAAACAGTGCTAAATGAACTTGTTGTTTTATGTACCTGTGATGTCATGTAAATAAACATCGCTGTCCTCGTTGAGTTGCCTTCACTTAAGTTATTACAATATATATATAAATACACACACACACACACACACACACATATATATATATATATATATATATATATATATATATATATAATAATAAGGCTTGTCTTCGAGTCCGAAGATTAGTGAGGAATACAGTATTTCCCGTGGCTGTGCAGCCCCATCTGCAACCTACATATTTTGCCACATTTAGGGCTAGCAAAACCATGGTCCGCAGGTGGTCGATTTAGATTTTCTTTTCGCAGTGGGGGCACCGTGAGTCAAAATTTGGCCATAACCGTGAAAAGTATGAGCCAACAGGACAGTGGCCTGTCCTGCACTGTGCTATAACAGCTTGCTCAGGCCTGGACAGCCTCCACCACGGGGAAGTGCGGTCAGGGCGCCTCATGCGCTCCCAGACTCCACGGGCTTTTTGGGACTTGTCCCAGCACTCAAACCACTTTTCCATTTCAGTTTTTTGAATTGTAGCCAGGGCATGGTGAAAACTTACAGTCTGTTCAGTTGGTGGAATTTGTCCTCCCTGGTGGGCCAAGGAGTCTGCAATAGTGTTACCAGTCACACCTATGTGACTCGGTACCCACTGCATTATCACAGGAATGCCATAGCGCTGCTTCATGTTGTGTGAGGCCATGATGACAGTGTCGATATTGGGGGGCCATGGTCCAGGGCTTTGCAAAGCCTGTAGTACAGGTTTTGAGTCAGTGACCACAACAATCCGTGTTGCCCTCAAATGTCCCTCGCCGAGATGTGAATCAATGACCTTTAGGGCTTCACAGACTGCCATGGTCTCCGCATCAAAACTGCAAACACTACCACATGGTCCAAAGATTTTAACTGAGTGGGAGCCAGGAAAGTCGATGTAGGCTCCATAGCCTGCTCTTTCGGAGTCCAACAATGCCGACCCATCAGTGTATGCAAAAATAGCACAGGGTTTGAAAGCATTAATGGTCTCCAGTGCTATTATTTGGAGGTCGTTAGATGAACGATTTTGCTTGGTGGCGTTAGGATCTGCTAGTCTCAGTCGTACGTCTGGGGTCGTTGGGCGACACCAGGGGGGAAGGGGGTGAAAACGTTGGATGTTTTGTCGGTTGGTGGAGAGGCCAGCTTTATCAGATAGTCTAGTTGCATGGTGCATAAAAGACTGCATCTTGATACGTCTTCTGCATCTCCAACCATCCACTAATTTTCTAGCTGGGAGGTTTTCGTCCAGCCTTTTATATCGCTCAAAACAGGTCAGTACTGACCTTTCCCGCCTAAGGTTTAGTGGACCAACATTAGCCATTATTTCAGCCGCATTTACTGGACTTGTCCTAAAGGTACCACAGACAAATCTTAGTGCTTGGGACTGTATTTTATCAAGCTGTTCAAGAGCAGTCCTAGAGCCATAAATTTGCACAGGTAGGCTGTAGTCTATCTGTGATCGGACTGCTCCTAAATACAGGGATCGGAGCATGTCTGCTCGGGCTCCCCACTTCGTGGATGCCAGCTTCCGCACAATGCAAAGTTTCCCTGAGGCCTTTCTTGCAACATCCTGAATGTGCTCACACATTTTTAGTTTGCGATCTAAAGTTACACCAAGGTACTTGGGTAGCTTTTCTATGCTGAGAGCCACTCCGTTAAGGGAGAGCCGGAAAGGTTGTTCGAGAATGCCAGTCCCGAGCGTGAACAGGGAATAGACTGTCTTGGAGGTGTTTATTTCTAGCCTCCATTTTTGTGTGTATGAGCAGAGCGTATGGAGATCTTCTTGCAACACTTTTTGTATAGAGGCTGCGCTCCTTCCGGATTTCCAAAGGACAATATCATCAGCATATAGCAGCTTTTGGCATTTTAGCTGAGCCGGTAGGTCATTTATGAAGGCCGTGAAAAGGATGCATGACAGGACGGAGCCCTGGGGGAGGCCGTGCTCGAGGGTCATTTCCCCTGAGACTTCTCCGTACATCCTTGTTCTTATTGTACGCTCTTGTAGGAAGTCTCTAATCCAGTTATATATCCGTCCCCGCACCCCCACGGCTCTTATCTTATGAAGCAAACCAGGCCGCCATACTTTATCATATGCCTGTTTTAAGTCAATGAAGACTGCGTATGTGCTTTCGGTCCTTTGGAATCCATCTGCTACGCTCTGCACAAAGATGTTGACTTGGTCTATTGCGGACATTCCAGCCCTAAAACCAGCCTGTTCTGGAGCTATAAGACGGGCACTCTCAAGGTACCAAACCAGGCGCTCATTTACCATTTTTTCAGCCATCTTTCCCACGCAAGATGTGAGTGAGATGGGCCTGTAGCCCTCAGCAGTGGAAGCATCTTTTCCCTTTTTGGGTATAGGAATAATGGTGGCACGTTTCCAGGCCCTGGGCAGATGACCATCAGCCCAGGTTCTATTAACAAATGCCAAGAGCACGGCCCTTCCTTTCCCCCCTACATGTTTGAGCATTTCAGGGGTGATGCCATCCGGCCCGGGAGACCTTTTGAGCTGGCATTTCCTTATGGCAGCATTAAGCTCGCCTATCGAGAAGGGGGAGTTCATCGTTCCCTCAGCACTTTCGGTCTGTGGTTCCTTTCGGTCTTTTTTTTCATCAGCTTTGCGAGCTTTATCAATGGCTTTGGACATTGGGGACTTCCTGGCAGCCTTGTTGATCTTAGCAAAATATTTGTTCAACAAAATGGCAATTTTCTTCTTTGATGAGATGGTTACCCCACTGGGTGAGGATAATGGGGTTGCTGTTTTGATACGCCCAGCATTTTCGAGATTTCTAAGAAGACTCCAGGCCTTAGAGCTGTCCATTAGGTCTAACTTTGCACAGGTGTTGGTCCAACGTTCTCGTTTTTCCCTGTTAACAGACGTTTTGACTAGCAGACTGAGTCTGTTATATTTCTGCCTGAGTGTTGGATTGTTTGGGTTCTTTTGGACCTTTTGGTGTGCCCTTTTCCGGGCTGTAACAAGTTTGTTGATTTCAGCTGTCCAGAAGTTCTTAAATTTTTTACAAGGGTAAGTTCGAGGAATAAACTTTTTAGCCATTCCTAGGATAGCTGTTGTTATCTGACGGTATACGAGGTCGATAGAGCTAGACTCTACATGGATTTTTTCAAGGGCATTGTCGACAGCTTTCTCATATCCTTGCCAATTAGCTTTAGTATAGCACCACTTTCGTGGCTCTTTGGTGGTCTTGGTGTTGGTTTTAGAAAGAGTGGCAGTCAGTAATATTGGAAGGTGGTCACTACCAATATCGCCTAGTACTTGATAAGTTATGACAGATTCCAAGTTAGCAGAGACTAAAGAAAGGTCTGGTCGTGATAATGAACCATTGCTAGCATGCAGAAGAGTGGGAGGAGAGTGTTTGTTTTGCAAAAGAAAAAGGTTAGTAGAGTTGCACAGGTCATGAACCTTTTTACCAGACAAATCAGTGTCATCATAGCCCCAGGAAGGTGAATGGGCATTTAGATCTCCAGCTATGATAGTGTCTACAGTTATTGTCTCTCTGACATCTAAAGCCAGTTCTTGTTTTGGTGGGTTGTAAACATTGATGCATTTAAACCGTCTGTTATTTTTCCAAATTTCTAACACCAAAGTGTCTGTCCTCCCCTGACTCAAGTCTGTGGGCACTTTCTTGGCGACCAGAGCATTAGCCACCAATGTAACCAGGCCTCGGCAATCCCCACAGGAGCAGCGGAAGACAGAGTATCCAGGTATTGAGACATTTCTTTTTTCACCGATAAGGCATTCCTGTAGTAAGGCAACATCCACACACTCTTTGTGGAGCAGGTTAGTTATTTCAAATGTCTTTGGAATAAGTCCTCGGACATTACATTGAAGGATTTTGAAAGTTTTAGTATCAGGTTTGGAAAATTGAGGATCGTGTTGCTTTATCTTTCCAACTAAATTTGCCTGGGGGATACTTACTTTCCCAGTATTAGGTGTTGGTGTTGGGTTAATTATTTCCAAGACTTGTGTTTTTTTTGTTGTTGTGTTCGTTTGGGGGAAATAGGATGTTATCAGGGTTTGTGTGTTGGGAAGAACGGTAGCTCTTTTTCCACAACGTGGCCCGTTCTCCCTTTGTACCAACGTTGCGAGGCGATTAGTAGCACATTTTTCGATGCCAGGCCTAATGCCCTTTACCTGGCTAGCGGAGCCTGTTAGGGTCTGCTCAGACCCGCTTTTCTTTGTGTGTATTCTCGACATATAGGTATGGGTTCCTCCAGGGGGAGGAGATTTGGGTTGCTCCTTAGAGCGAGCAGTGAAACAGTCCAGACATTGACAATGGACTGTAAAATGGTCGAAAGACCAATTCAACCACTCACTCGTAAGAGCAGGGTTTAAATCCACGAAAGTGGAGTGGGGCAGGAGACCTTTTTTAAATAGCCACCAGTTTAGAGCCCGCAAATTTAAATGGCTTGACCCTTCACTAGTCTCCAGGGCAGCGGCTGATCAGTTCAGCATAAGCTATAGCCCCGACAGACACAACCCCTCTACACCAGACGAGCGTGCAGGGGCTATGCCAATCAGAGCTTAGCATTTTCCCCAAACTTTACCAGCAGAACTCTGCACCAGGAGAGCGTGAGAACCTGCTAGGAAAGTTGGGGCTCCCGCAACGTTGGCCCTTTTCGGAACACCCCAAGAGCAGGGGGGTGGACTTACTCCGGTTACCAGAGGACACCACGAGGAGGTCGGCGGGCACTGTCCCCCGTTTTTTTTTTTTTTTTTTTTTTTTCGCATATAGACATTGCATGAAGGCGCGAAATGAAAGACCAGGAAACTTGTCGGCATGCGCCCTTTTGTCTTCCTGCCCATGTGGTCAGATGATGTGAAGGGGGATGATCGGAGGTGGCCAGGGCAAGATAGATTACACCTTGACACTAGTCGATCTTCGTTGCCCGAGGCATTGAGTTGAATAAGCATTTTGAAGTGACTCGCCGTTCCCAAAAGGGAGGATCAGCGGAGGAAAGTATACCTGGCTTAATGGAGGGTATATCCAGTCCACCTTTGCCCAAGTGGGTCCAGTGAATATGCGTGGGTGGCAACGGATGTCCATCAAGAGTCTAGCGAGGCAAGTGTCAGTTTAAGAAGGTAAAATGTGTCGACGGTGCTTCGAGAGGAGGGGTTGGATTGGAGGGGTGGTGGTAATGTTTTTAGCGCTTGATGGGCTAAGTTTGAGAAAAATTGTTAATCAAGACGTTAAATAAATTAATTAAACTAGTCGACCGGCGGCATAGCATACGCCCCTATTTTCCAGGGCAGGCCTTAGGCACTGCAACATATGCGACCACAGTGGTCCGGCACTTTCTTTTGACCCGTGCTAAATTTTAAGTGAATAAATTATTAAATTGAACCATTTTATAAAACATAACAGATTTCCCGCGGCCTCTTGATTGACCAGGAGCCCCCTGGAAATCTCCTGAAATGTTATTAAATGCTATGCCGCCGGTCGAAAAAGTCCTGGAAATTTCCGGACATTATTAAAATCTTTTTAAAGTAAAAAAAAAAATGCTATGCTATTTTGTGAATGAAAATAGTGCGGATTTGGATAGGCTATTATTTCCCATTCGATTCACACAATGTTGCGCCATGGGATCTTCCCATTTGCTTGTTATAAGTAAAAATGCGTGAATTCATGAATGAAAAATACTATGAATGTAGCTTAAAAAAATGGCTATTTGACCTTAATGTACGCGATATTAAGAATATAGCTGCACTCATGTAACAATGCTTAAGAAAAACAAATTTGAATGTTAATTTGATTAAATGGACTATAATTAGTATGTTCATGTGCTAAAGCATAAAACTATACTTGCGAAGAGAAGTTCTATAATCTTCTTAGAGTTGAATTCGAGTTCTAGATCTAGATCTAGGAACAGATTTTAGATGTATAAATTATTAAATTAAACCATTTTATAACATATAACAGATTTCCCGCTGCCTCTTGATTTACCAGGAGCCCCTGCGATATCTCCTGAAATGTTATTAAATATAGACCTACGAAAAAGTCCTGGAAATCTCCGGAAATTATTGAAATCTTTTGTAATTCAATAGTAGATATATATATATATACATGTGTTTTCACGAAGTTACTTCCTTTTCCCAGTCTATTGATTTCTTTATGTCTATGCTATTTTGTGAATGAAATAGTGCGGTGCGGATTGGGTCCATGCACACCGTGGTGCGTGCGCCATGGGATCTTCCCTATTTACTTGTTGATTGTGTTGTTGTTGCCCGTTTGACCTATTTACTTTGAGAAATAATATATAGATGCTTGGACTTGAGTGATACTTTGAGTGAGCCAAACAGGTCGTTACAATCTCTAAAATTTTTAGATAGAAGTATCTTGATTTTAGTTTCAATGATTTTTTTCTAGATGTAGTGGGGTGGTAGTCAGGAACAAGATTCATGAAGAGATTCTGTTTCTGGACGTTTCTAATTTCCATTTATATCTTTTAGCACTTTAAAAAAGGTATACAGCTTTCACTGTTCCCCGTATCTACGAGAGAGTGGTTCTCCATTGACTCGTATAGAAATAATAGAATTAGTAAGGCAGGACGCTAGTGTCGATGCCCAGGAAATTCCAACGATTTTAGTCCGTGACGTTTCATCACCTGTTTTTATAGATTTGGCTGTCTCTTTGGTCGATTTACAGATTTCATTAAATAACAGGGCCGGACTTATCCATCGTGGGGCCATATATGAAACGTATTTCGCGGGGCCAAGTTTGGGTAGGGATACGGATAATAAGTGAAAATTAAGAGTTTGTATTAGAAAATAAACTAGTATTTGCATTTCATTACTACTTTTATGTACTACGTACAGAATTACTTTACTTTACGTGTAGCGAAGTCATGAAGTATATCATAAAAATTCTATTTCCAACAATAATTCACGCTCATTAGCGAGAATTACCAAATGTTTAAATCTATCTACGAATATTGTTTACCTCAAGTAATTCTTCATTAGTTTAAGGCCTGAGATGCTTCTTTCATCAGATTTTACACTTACGGGTATTGCATAATACCGATTTTTTTTTATCGCGCGTATGATTGGCGTTTTCCATATTGAATGACACCTCAAAATGATACTTTTTGTAAATATATTTCAGGACATTTGAATGAGTTTTAAAAGATTTTAATAATTTCGGAGATTCGTATATTGTGCAATATCATGAGATTTTCAGGAGCTGTTGGTAAATCAGAAAATCTGTAATAAGTTATAAAATGGTTTAATTTAATGATTTACACCTAGAATTAGCGCGGGTCCAATGAAAGTGCGAAGCCCACTGCGGTTGTGTAGGTTGCCGTGGGTCGACACTCTCCTCCTACTCTTCTGCATGCTAGCAATGGTTCATTATCACGACCAGATTTTTCTTTAGTCTCTGCTAACTTGGAATCTGTCATAACTTATCAAGCACTAGGTGATTAAGGAGTGACCACTTTCCAATATTACTGACTGCCACTCTTTCTAAAACTAACACCAAGACCACCAAGGAGCCACGAAAGTGGTGCTATACTAAAGCTAATTGGCAAGGCTATGAGACAGCTGTCGACAATGCCCTTGAGAAAATCCATGTAGAGTCTAGCTCTGTCGACCTCGTATACCTTCTGATAACAACAGTTATCCTGGGAATGGCTGAAAAGTTTATTCCTCGAACTTACGCTTGCGAAGAATTCAAGAACTTTTGGACAGCTGAAATCAACAAACTTTTTACGGCCCGGAAAAGGGCATACCAAAAGGTCCAAAAGAACCGCAAACAATCCAACACTTAGGCAGAAATATAACAGACTCAGTCTGCTAGTCAAAACGTCTGTTAGCAGGGTAAAACGAGAACGTTGGACCAACACTTGTGCAAAGTTAGATCTAAGGGATAGCTCTAAGGCCTGGAGTCTTCTTAGAAATCTCGAAAAGGAAAACATGCGGTTCAATCTTTGTTTCAGTTGTATCGTTCTTTTGTTCATTTGATTCTTTTCTATTTTCTTGTAGATCTGTACTATTTGTATCATCTTTTATTTCTTCTTGTTTCATGTCACATTTATCTTTCTTGAATTCTTCATGTCTGGAGTATGAGTTGTCTTGACTCAATTCAGCTTGGTCAGTTAGAGTTCTTGTACTATTGTTGAAGACTCTGGGCATATTGTCTTGATCTTCTAAGTTCGATGATGGACATACGGGAATTGGGGGTGGACTTGTGAAAGGTAGGGATGGGCTTGACGTGAATGGGGGTGTCCATGTTGAATGTTCGAACTCTTCGTCATTCTGGTTTCGTGGTAACTCTTGATTGTCGCTAGGTAGTGAGCTGGTAACTGGTTCTGTTTCATTTTGTATGACATGAGCGTTTGTGGTAGCCATGTGATC
Organism: Biomphalaria straminea; assembly: GCA_021533235.1. Classification (NCBI taxonomy): domain Eukaryota; kingdom Metazoa; phylum Mollusca; class Gastropoda; family Planorbidae; genus Biomphalaria; species Biomphalaria straminea. Next base: position 27,600,304 of record JADKLZ010003886.1, read on the forward strand.
ATTTTGGCTAACTTTGTCAGTTGTCAAATGTTCTTGTTGTCTGGACATAGATCTGGTGATCACTACATAATATTTATGACTTTGGTCTATGGCATTTGTCCAATCTATGAGTTCTTGAGGAGTGCATTCTTTAACTCCTTCTATGTTTCCGATGATTAGGTCAACTGGTAGGCTGCGTCCGACTAAGGCTTTTGTTTGACCACTAAAAAATGGTGTAGTGACGTATATTATGGCTTCATTTAGGTTGCTGGCGGTTCCGTTCAAAGCAGTGGCTTGTACATGGTTGCCTGTGAGTCGGTTTCCATGGACGAAACTTTCATGCACTATCGTAGCCGTGCTTCCGGTGTCGCGTAGTACTTCCACCTTCTTATCACCTACAAAACCTGGATAAAATTTGAGGCCTTTTGACTTTACCATAACCATCATTGTTGAGTGCTCATTGGCGTAGTTTCTGTTATAGGAGTTTTTGTTTGGTTCATATTGTGGTCTGGAGTCTTGGGAATGGCTTCTGTAGCGAGGTTTGTTATTTGGTCTATAATTGCTAGATGAGTTGTTGGCATAGTATTGTTCTTTATTGTTGTATCTTTGATTTGTTGATGTGGGCCTGTCAAAATACTGATCTCTGGAGACTGACTGCTTTTTCCAGCATTCGTGAGTTTGGTGACCCTTCTTATGACAGTAGGAACATTTTGTGGTTCTGCTACGGCATTGAGAAGCGAAATACCCTACTATATAACATTTGTTGTTCATTATTTTGTCATCTTTTTGATATTTTGTACTTTTATCTTGAGCAAAGCAAACGAAGTTTTCTTCGATTGATGGTTTGACTGGCTTGTTTGGGTAAGCTGCTTTGTACTGTCTGATGGTCTTGGTTAATGTCTGGATATCTGTGGGATTTCTTTCGAGGATGTATGATTGAATATCTTCCGAGTGAGCATGTGTGATGTTGTCAATAATGATATGTTGTCTAAGTGCTTGGTAACTTTCTTCTACTTTGGCCAGAGACATCCATCTGTCAAACCACATTGACATATTGGACACAAAAATTTGAGGATCATCGTTTTGCTGTGGTCTCTCGTTGTAATTTTTTTTCTGTAGTTGACTGAGGTTGCTCCGTATTGGCGTAGTAGAGCTCCTTTAATATCGGAGAAACAGTTGCGTTCATTTATTGACAGTTGGGAGCAAATGTAGACAGCTTTGCCAGTTAGTAAGCTGAGGAGGGAGCTCGACCACTGTGCTTCTGTAGACCGGATGTGGTTGCTATCTCTTTAAATCTGATGAGGTATGAGTCCATGTTGTCAATGGTTTCATTGAATGATGATATTTTATTCATAATTTTATATTTGTCAAATACATTTGAGTTCCCTTGGTTTGAATTGTTTTCTTTATTTTCCTTGAATTGTTTTCTTTATTTTCCTTGAATTGTTTTTCATGCTCCATCTTTGTTATTTCATGTTGTCTTTGTTTTTCGTCTTCTTGCCTTTGTTTTTCGGATTCTTGCCTTTGTTTTTCGGATTCTTGCCTTTGTTTTTCGGATTCTTGCCTTTGTTTTTCGGCTTCTTGCATTCGTTTTTCTTCTGCTTGTTTATCTTCTTGTCGCTTCTTTTCTTCGTATTCTTTTTCTTCTTGGCGTTCTGCCCATTGTTCAGGTTTGGGATTTGCTTTTCTTTGGCTAATTCAATCAATTCGAAAACTAGTTGTGTTCTAGAGCTGGAACTGGAAGCCATTTTTTATTTTATGTTTATCTTTTATTTGAGCAAAATGTTCAGTAACTTGATTGTAGATCTATCACAAATTGAATGATAACAAAGTTCTTAATGCCACAACAGGCTGGTTATACTTTGACAGTAATATTGTATTTACTGGAGTCGCAAGCTTGATTGTTGATATTGATTGATTAATTGGGCCGAGTACTTTTCTACTGGTAGCAGTTGGTCAATCTGGTCTTATGTATACGTAGCCAGACGAATGATTTATTTACTGGTCCTATTTGCGGGGTGCCAGAATGTCACAATACTCTCTCTCTCAGGTGCTAGATGTAACGCTAAATGTTGCTCCTCCTGTTAGATGTTACAATCTTGTAGTAGAGAAGTATCGTGTTGCCGGGGATTGTATTATTATTTGAATAATATTGACGATGACGATCTGGGATTTAACTGAGTAATGCTTTGATAACTAAATACAGGAACCTTTATTTAAATCCATCATAAGTACAGCTATGTACAAATAAATATTAATAAAACTTGTCAATGAATAATGACATACTTTTCCTCAAAATATTAGACCTACAAAAATACACGACTGTACTCAAACAGAATCAGAGCCCGACTGACTAGACCAAGCTTTTTTTCCCGCCTTCGGACGTGTCTCTTTATTCAAACCAACCAATCAGATTTCAACAAGAGTCGTGACGTCAAAGCGTCAAGATGGCCGCTGGGTTTCCCGAAGGGAAAGTCCCTGGGTTAAACAGGAGTGAGGTACTGTTAAAAACACAGATTTCATATTTGTATAAGTGTCCTTACTAAATTATGAAATACATTGATAAACTTAGAATTGCATATGTGACAGCCAGTATCCCTTGTTGGCATCCGATAAGATAATTACCAGTAATTAATTGACTAATTGTCTCCTTTTTTCTTTGCTGCTACAGCTACTTCTGCGAAAATCCTTTTGTAGTTACTATAGCACTTTCTAGCAATTTTTTTTCTAATAATAAAGATAATTTTATCAAAAAGTCGCTAACATAATAATCTTATCCAAATGATACTTTTATTTTTCAGTGTCACAGAAAAGTTAAAATCAAGAACAGCATAATCCAACATGTGGTCATTGTTGTGTTAGCAATATAATTGATCGAATTTTAAAAAAATTCTGCGATGTAAATATTTTATCAATATTCAGCAATCGAGGAGTAAAAAAAATAATTAGCATGGCTGATAGTGATCAGAGAAACAGAGTTGTCTTTCTTGGAGCTGGTGGAGTAGGAAAAACTGCTATCTTAAAACGGTTTTTATTTAACACATTTCTTGATGAGTATAAAGAGACTGTGGAGGATCTCTATGCTAGAGATTACAATATCCGTGGATCACTTATTAAAGTGGACTTTCTAGACACAGCTGGGAATTTAACATTCCCAGCTATGAGGAGACTTTCTATTACAACTGCTCATGGATTTGTTCTTGTCTACTCAATCACTCAGGCCGAATCTTTTGAAGAAGTTAAAAATCTGTGGGCACAGATCCAAGAGGAAAGAAGCAGTTACCAGGTTTGTATGAATGTATACATTGTATACATAAATAATATATATATATGAAAAAGTATTTAAAAAATAATAAACTTTTTGATTTTTATTAAAAATAGAATCGGTAATCTCCAAAATTATTTGCAATCACGCTTGCAACAAGACTAGAATAAATCTTCTTTTTAAAAAGTTGAAATCAAATAATTGAATAGGGGGTTTTAGAAACGTTTTTCAACGGCTTAGGACAAAAACGGGAAAACGTTTTCAACTGCAGAAGGAGCTAATGGGTTAACACGAATAATAAACGTGTTCGTGTTTCCGTTAATCATCACAAAAAAAACAACAACGTTTAATCAGCTTATTAATCAAGATCTAGTTCAATTGGTTCCTTCTGTATTACCCCGGTTTCATTTACCAAATCAGTCTTTTAATTCCATCTTTCATAAAAAGAATATGAAACATCTTCTGTATTAATGATGAACATAGCACATTAAAGTAGCAAATCGATTCTTTTGTCTTGCCATGTAAGATACGTTGTTGAGAACGCAAGTGTAACACATTTAATTTGCGTTCTTGCTTCGCAAATGTGGTCCATATTTCGCTATAGTACAATATGGTACTCAGGACTCATGCGAATTAGACTTGCATCGTTCCGAAATCTCTTCAAGTGACAGTAATGATTCATCTTTAAATATGGTAGTTGGTGCTGGATTGGGTGTTCCATCACAATGGTTTTCTGTATCTGATTGCCAATTCATATTCCTAGAAGGCCTGTGAAAAACAGGACATTATTGACTGAAGCTCCTCCCTCAGTGGGATTCTGGGTAATAATGATTTTTCTGCAGATGCTGTAGCACAAGGCCACCTAAAACCTTGCCAACGATAATGAGAAGAGAGATCCCTCTGTGATTTACTGTGATCTCCCAGTGAGGCATAGGACGTAACCACAACTTTCCACCGAAGTCGGTTCTGAATAGCTTCATCTTTCAAGTATCCTCAGCTTTACAGGCCTATTTCTGGTTTCCTCTTTCCTTGCGAATTCCAATCAAGTGCCTGCCTTGCAACTTTTGTAGCTAATTTTCACAGGGTTAGTCTTACTCAGCTCTACTTTCGCTATTTGATATCTTGAGCTTGTGGTTCTTGCCTAGTTTTCTTACACAAATTAACAGTAGTTATATAACTAGCAATATCTGCGTAGGTATCGTTAACAAAGTTCTGGAATTTTTTCCATATTTGTAATTTGAATTTCCTTAACTAGTACAGAAGGTTCGACATTAAGTTTCAGTTATAAATTCTATATTCTTTTGTGCATTGGAGCGCCTGATTGCTAGAAGAGTGGAAAAGGAAAACCTAGATTTATTTATCCGATTTTTATATATCGTCGTCAGTTCCATCGCCTTTGCTAACTCTACTACCTTGCTACGTGAAGTGGTCCGTATCGAGAATGTTCTCCTTTAGTAGGATGATTGGGTTCTCTTCTTTTTTATTGATCCTCATAACTTTTTAAATTATTTTTTTCGCTACTTCTGTGAGTCTGGTCAGTTAGGTCTGAGCATTTTGTTGCGTATAAGAGAGGAGAGGAAACAGATGCCATTGGCGAAATTAAGGTCCCCAAGTTGTTATGTTAGGGTTCTTTGTATGCCGCTTTTGTTGTCTAAAACGTTTCTGGTAGTAGTCTTTTGTCTAGAGCAGTGATGCCCAAAATAAGAGCCATGGGCCAGATTCGCGACATGGTGTTATTCGGCCCTCCCAAACATCAACAAAAATGTAGAAAATCACCCCCCCCAAAAAAAAAAAAGGTGTCTCTATGTTAAGCCTTTTCCATAGATTTCATTCTTTGCTATCCAAACATTCATATTTTGTAGGCCTAAAAAAATACGCTTGTTTTAATTTTTAGGCGAAATGAATCTTCTGTTATTTTTAGTTACACGAAATGACCGCTGTTGTCTTGAGCTAGCCTTGTACGTGACATCTTGTGCAGCCTAGGGCATCATTTTTGCATTATTTTGGATCGTATTTTGGTATCAACGCAAATGTGCTGTATCATTCAATATCTGTGCATGAAATGGGAAATTCGAATAAAAAAAAGAAGTTGATTTAAAATAAAAACTTTGAAGGAAATATTAAAAGTATGGTTAGATGTAAAAGCGGGCTTGCTACAAGAAAAGTTGTCAATTCATTTTTTGTTTCTTTTCGTTTAAATGGCTCACGACATGACTGGCAGAAAATAAAATGGCCCGTGGGCCGATCTAGGTTGGGTATCACTGGTCAAGGGCATTTTTATATTACATTATATGGTATAAAAATGAGACCTCGGCAGTTGTTGCATTTAGATAACCTTTTTTGGGTAACTTGATTATATAAACAAGCTTCCAGATTTTAGAGACCTGAACTTGTTTCCAAATCTTTCACAGCAGCGGATGTAAGATTTCAGCTAATGTTTTTGTTGAATGCTTTAAGACAGCGGTTCTCAACCTTTTTAGCTCTGCCTCCCCTTAATAATTGTTTTCTCTTGGCGGCGATCCCCATCTATAAATTTTCGTTCATAAGCCTAGGTTAATGTGAGTTAGCTAATTTTATGAAATCGTTATCAAAATGTGGATCACTGATGTTAATTCCATTGTTAGAGACTGAACATATATCAAGAGCTTTATTAGCCTAAGTATAACATTAATTTATGCAATTACAAAAAGTGTATCTTTTATAACTTTTATTTTTAGTTGCTTTTTTTAGCGGCCCCGGAAAGGGGAAAAGACGCTTTTAGTTTTCTGTGGAATGACTGTCCGTCCGTCTGTCTCGTTTAGATCTCGTAAACTAGAAAAGATACTGAAACCTGACATTATAATTTTAAGACATTCAAAGTTCTGATGCAGCTTCTACCTTTTTCTTTTCTGAAAGCGAAAAATCGAATTTTCAAAATCACTTATACAAGCAGTTTTTTCATAAAAATACACCACTTTTAAAACTATTCACTATTTATAGTAGCAAACACGGGAGGCTCTTTAGTGTACACACAGTAGCAAAGACACATTTATACAAATTTACTAGTTTTGTAAGTTCTGTCATACTAACTACTACCTTTCTTCTTCTTCTTCGTCTTCTTCTTCTATCCCTTAGTCTGTTGGACCGTTGTTTTTAAAAATACACAAAAGTTTTCAATTTTTTTAGACAAAAAATCTATTTAGTATGCATATAAGTTGGACATAATTTATACCAACAGTTAATATGTAGTTTTTCATAGTATCGCATGAACTGAAGCTTGGCACCATAGCTATAGAACACGAATTTGTTTTTTACGGAAATGTTTTCTTCTTGAGTATTTGAATGAAATTAATCCTTTACAAAACAATTCATTATAAGACATCACATACGCCAGGTTTATATCTAACTTCACATTTACTTTCACCTATTCCATTGTATGCCGGACCGCTGGGGCACCACCCAAGATGTGTCAACCTTCTTTCTCCATTCTTCTGCGTCATTTGTCTTTGATAAAATTAAATTCTGGTGTTCTTTCTGAAAATATTGATACCCGCCTTTTTACCTGCCTGGGGTGGACCACTTCAGGGGCCGATTTTGAGTTTGCGTTTCCACACAAACTGTCTTTGTAACCTTGTTTTATATTGTATCCTATGCATCGAACGGTCACATATGCCAATTATTTGGCCTATCCACCACTTTTAACTATCCCCTAATTTGGTGCGAATCATGATCTATAGTTTGTTACGTTGAATTAGAATGGCCCTGCCTTCACACACAAACACATGATTCTGACTGAAAATTCTAGGTTTACCTTGGTGGATCATTTCGTGGGCCTATTTTGAGTTTGTTTCCACACAAACTGTCTTTATAACCTTGTTTATTGAGTGTTTATAATTATTCATTTGGCATTCATAATGACTATTAAAAATATTGCTAAGCTTAGAAAACCCAGTCTTTGACACAGTATTTACACTATTGTTGCGATATTTTTTTCAAACACGCCAAAGTTATTGCGAATGTTGAGCTTGTTTTTATTTCAATGGATTAGGAATTCTCATCTTTATGCAACAAGTTTTTTTCTGTATTTATGCTTGACAACGATGAGGTAGGAAAAAAAAACATGTTTCACCAAGATATTTTGTTGAAAATGGAAGAGGGTGGCGTAAACAAAATATCTCAAATATAAGAAAATGAAGAATTCTGCTAATGAATCTGAAGAGAAACCATATTTAGCTGCCTTGATATTGATGTGAGTTAAGATGCATTCTTATGGTGACTCATTATGTACCAACCATTGAAATCCAGCAGCATCTGTGCAGACACCACAAATATTTATTCAAGAGGTCTTTTACTTTCTCAAATTTAGTTAATTATATCAAGTGCTGCTGATGCCATTTCAAGAAGTTTATATAGAAACTAACCTTTATGTGGTGGCTTTGGCACAGAAAACAACTCGTGGGCCAATTTAGATCCGTTTATTTTACACTAAAAACTGCAGATGGCAAATAAAATAACACACATTAAAATACAGTCCCAAATTACATAAGCAGTCCTAAATGGTTGGATCAAATTGTACATCGAAAGCTAAATACTAGAACTAAAAAACGAAATCAAGTATCTACCCCACTACATTTATAATCGTTATAATAAATATATCTAAAGAAAAACAGTAATTGTGAACAATTTACTGTTTGTGGATTCAACAATCTGGATGAAAAGTATTGAAAATGGATATCATATTTACTGAAGTACAGTAAAGTTCCCTTTCAGCCCTTGCATATGGGGCAGATGATGTTAAGTTCCTTTGGTAAGTGGTTATACGAGCAGGGTGTCATGTTGTCAGCACAACGGTCAACCGACTTTACTTTCCCTAACTAAAGTCATTACCCATTACATTTGGATAGACTCAGAGGTTCCTTAAGAATCCTGGAATTCAAAATCCCAGTTTTCACCAAGATTTGAACTATTGACCTCCAGGTTCGGAAACCAAGCGCTTAACCATTCGCCCACCGCGCCTCCACTTCCTGAATTACCCGATTCATAATATAAGCAGAAATTTCAAAGTTTTCTCCTCTGAACAGTGTCACTTGATAATCGCACTAAATTTAGTAAAGAATTTAGATCCAATCATAACTCAATCAATTTCTTATGCAGAGTTGCCTACAAGTTCGCATCTTGCATATTTTGTACGCAAATGAACACGAAAATACCCGCGCAGTTTTCCCATACCCCGTCGTCCTGCGGTAGGTTTGGACTAGGAAGTAAACTATCTTCAACTCTCAAGGAGCATCCGAAACATGTAAAAAATAAAGCAAAATACCCGGGACCGTCGAGATAATCAGTTCAGCAGTCTAACCGCACGACCAGACATTGTTCTTAACTTAATAAGAAACTGGTTACAAACTAATAGCGTATTACTGATGAAGAGATATATTACGGAATGGCATCTACGGGATAAGTACAATACGTCAGACGAGCGATTTTAGATAATCTTTCAGCATTGATTGGTAATTTACAAAAAAAAAAGAAAAGAACAGATATATCATGCTTGCACCTAGATGTCTCAGGATAGTTATTGGCATTTCATTTAAAACGAACTAGACAAAAAATAAACTTCTAATTTAGCATTCTTACGATATATATCTATTAGATCTAGAATAATTTATATGTAATGTAGATTAGATTTATGCCCCCAAAATCCTAAAATGGACTAAATGCAACATAAAATTAAAATATAGTAGATTACTTTTAATATATAACATTACAATATTGATATAGGCCTTTGGAAATGAAAATTTATACTTCCAATTTACAAATTGTAATTCTATATCTTGATTTAGTCTATATCAGTCTAAACTAGACCTAGAAATTCTAGACTTAGACTCTACAACGATTTTAATGAGAATATATATCCAGATCTAGTAAAAAAATCTAGATATCCTGTAAAAAAATTAGATCTAGTTTGAAAAATCTAGATTAGCTCTAAATCTAGTAAAGATGCCTTTTAAAAATACAAGTGAGATAACGATGTTTAATAAACAGTACAAGGTGGCCGAGCCTCGCTCGCTTAAAAAATCTCTAAGGGAAGGTTACCCGAAGTAATTTTGAGAATATTTTTGTAATTACGAAAATAACGATAGGATAAAGACAACTAATCTGAAGAGTTGCATTTGTGTTCTGTTAGTTGTAGATGTTCGTCCCTCATACGGGATACTTGCCTGCCCAGCCTGACTGTCGGAATATAAGAAGTTCATACCGTTTTTTT
>JADKLZ010003886.1:27609801-27634048 GCA_021533235.1 Biomphalaria straminea
TGAGGCACATAAATCCATAGAATTGAAAAGTTCTAGTTTAATAAATTGTAATGATAAATAAAGAAACACTGAAGAATAACCTAAAACAAGGCTTTATTAAACTAGAACGGCACATGAACTGACGAAAGAGACTGACACAGTAGCACACTAAATTAATGTTGTGAACACATTCTCACGACGTTACACAAACATAAACAAAAAGAAACTATTTCACCAACTATTTTTGTGAAGACATAATTTTGTAAGTCTATTTTTGAGTTTTGAGGCACACCTGCAACTCAATTTGAACATCGGTAATAGATGTTTAGTAATTGTCATTGATATTTAATTGTTTTTATTTATTTATAAAAATATCCTAGAATATTTACATCCTAGAAGCGAAACGTAATTTCTTTATAGAGCATTGTTATGTGAATTGCATATATTGTTGTCTTTAGGCAGTAATTCATTTTTTAACAAACAAGTTACGTGAGATTGTAAAACTCTTTAAAATAGATTTATATAAGGGTAATTGTCTTATAGTCCGAAGATAGTGAGGAATGCAGTTTTTAATTTGGCTGCGCAGCCCAATAGTGACCTTACATATTTGGCCACACTCAGGGCAAGCATAACCATTGTCCGCAGGTGGTCGATTTAGATTTAAAATATTAATATCTCGATAATATTAAAAACATGATATAATAATCAATGTAATCGGAGGCTGTTTTCTTTCGTTTTGCGTTTTATGTGTACCATAAAAAATACTTTTTAGCCTGCTTGAAGTCTTCGCCAACAGTTGAATCTTGCAGTTTCTAAAACAAAATAATTAAAATTGTTTTTAAGAGCTTAACAAAACGGGAAATAACAAACCCATTTCGAAATCCAGCGATCTTCAGTTTACAACAAGCAGTAGCGGCCTTAGGAGTGGCAAGTGGGGCGACGGCCCAGGCTTCGCGCTTAAGGGGGGGGGGGCGAAAGGAGATTCAACTGGTTGCTCAATATTGCTGGACATTTTTATGATACCAAATACCCTTTCAGCTCTTAACATGACATTTTTGGTTTCGAAATACTGTTCAGTTTCGATTAAGACATCATCTTATGACCTGTACATTCTAAGCGGCTATCCCTGTTTAACAGTTCACCTTGGCATAAAAAAAGACGGAGAAACTTTATGCGCCAAACAACTTGCAGAATGTTGTAACAATTGGACACTTTCCAGTTTTGAGGCTTGGTTGAAATGCTTGACAAAATTAACCTAACCATGTAAGAACTTCGACGAATTAAAACGCCAATGCTCATAACCAGTACCTTGGATATAGGATTCAACATGAGCTTATGAACGTGATGGTATATTTTCCTGTTATCCTTGATTGCACTATTGATGTTAGCCACAAAGAGCAGATTTCTTTTACATAGCATTTTTTGGACTTGAATGTTAGCTTTAACGTTTTTCTTAACATTTTCATATTAATATAATAACATATGTTGATAAAATAAACTACAGTCTAAAAGGCGTATTATCCACTCAGTGTAACAAATCATGTACGTTTATGTGCGCAACATCTAAGGACACTACATACCCTCCGATTTCAGCAAAAGATTAAGAATTTTTAAAAAAGAAAATGGGATTCCCAAACTAAATTTCTAACATTAAATCAGAAGTAAGCTAATTATACTTTGTCTATATTAAGTTTGCCAGCACCTTTAGTTTCTTCTTTCCCACTTTGTACCCAGAGCCCCCTTACCGCCCCTTTTTTTCGCCCAGCGCCCCCATACCGCCCATTTGGCTTCCAGCGCCCCCCCCCCAAAAAAATATTTCAAAAACGTCCCCGTTGAAGACCACTATTTAGATCATTCAAAGTTGTGATGCAAAGGCTACTTTTTTTCTTTTCTAAAAGCTCAAAATCTATTTTTTTTAAAAATCACTTATTTAAGCAGTTTTTAAAGAGAAAAACCCTATTACAAAGTAGACCTAATTTAGGACAATTAATAATGTTAAGAAATGTATTTTATAACACATTTTTAGCGGCCCCCGTAAGGGGAAAAGCCGCTATTAGGTTTGTGCAAATTCTAGTAACCTAATGTAACACAACTTGAAGGCATGTCTAGACTCTAGGTTTTATTAAAAAAGAATGACTAAACAGTTCACAATAACACAGTACACACACACACAAGCTGATCAGGACACCATGACATTTTGACACACTAGAACAGATCAGTTCACAACACACAACAAGAAATATAAATACACAACATTCACCCCCGTTTAGTTTCTTTTCGCTCTACTTCTGAGAGTATACGAGTGCTGTAAGGGCGTATCTCTGGCAAGTGAATTTTGTCAGTCTTCAATAATGTTTTCCTCTGCTCTTAAAGCAGGTGGAACCATGTTCTCTGCAGATGTCTCTATGTCGCATCTAGAAGCCACTGAGTGTTGGGAGACACCCGGGGAAGTCTGAATGTTACCAGGAGCCAGTTGATGTTAAAAGACCTCAGAAGATGTCTCAAAGTCTCTCGGAGCGAAATCATGTACAACGGTCTCTGAAGATGAGTCGCCTCTCGGAGCAAAATGGTGTAGTGATACAGTTTCTTCCCGTCCATTTGGAAGACGTATGTGGGCATAGTTCTGATTAGCTTCAATAAGTTCCACTTCATCTACCAGCGGCTCATATTTGCTTTGCCTCGCATGCCTTCTCATTAGGACAGGCCCTGGAACAGATAGCCAAGTCGGCAGAGAGACACCATAGGCGGACCTTCTTTTGTAGGAAATAGTCTTTCGTGAGGCGTCATGTTTGTAGCAGTGCATAGTAGAGATCTAATTGAATGGAGAGCGTCGTTTAGGGCTAGTTCCCATTGTGTATTAGGTAGCCCTCTTGACCTGACGACAAGAAGAATTGACTTCCAGAGAGTCGAATTCAACTTTTCAATTTGTCCATTTACTTTGGCATTATATGATGTGGTTCTGCTTGTTACTATGCCTTTACCTCTGAGGAAAGATCGTAGCTCTTCAGACATGAAGGCTGATCCTCAGTCTGAATGTATATAAGAGGGCGTGCCAAAATGCTGAATAAGTTTGTGAAGCATCTAATTACTGTTTGAGTAGACATGTCAGGACATGCATATGCAAAAGGAAACCTTGAGTACTCATCAATAATTGTCAATAAATATTTATTTTTAGTGCTAGAAGGGAGTGGTCCCTTAAAGTCAACACTAAGTCTCTCGAATGGTAATGTGGCTTTTACTTAGCTGCCGGCAGATGGTTGATAAAAAAGAGGTTTTATCTCTGCACAGATGGGGCAATTGTTTGTTACAGTTCTTATTTCTTCAACTGCATACGGGGGATTCTTTGACCGGACGAAATGGAGCATTCGCACTATGCCAGGATGGCAAAGAGTGTTTTGAAGTTCTTTCAAAGACGTAGGGGTGGTTGTACTTGCACAGAATCCACGAGAAAGAGCATCGGCGGCCATGTTGTCAGCCCCCGGCCGGTAACACACATCAAAACTGTACATTGATATTTCTATTCTCCACCTCTGAATTTTGTCGTTTTTAATCTTGCCATGGTGACGAGGGTTGAGCATGAATGATACGGACCTTTGATCTGTGATGAGTTTAAAATGTGACCCTAATAGAAAGTTTCTCCATTTCTTAATCGATTCAACGATGGACATTGCTTCTTTCTCCACGGAGGATTGACGTCTCTCGCTAGGAGATAGTGTTCTGGAGAAAAAAGCAACTGGTCTCTTGTTCTGTGACAAGGTAGCGGATATAGCGGTATCCGAAGCATCTGTTAACACCTCCAGCGGCGTTTTGTGGTCTACATTAGTGACAACAGCAATTTCTAGTTCTTCTTTCAAAGTTTGAAATGTATTTTTGACTCTCTCAGGGAGTGGGAAAGTTCTGTTGTGAACTAAAGGATGGATCTTGTCTGAGAAATGCCTTATCCAGTTGGCATAGTAGGAGAATAGACCTACCGCTCGCCTTTGTGCATTCAGGTTCTCGGGTGGAGGAAGTTGACGCAAGGGCAGTAGTCTGTCGGAGTCTGGCTTCATCTCATTATGCTTTGCGAAGATCAAGGTTGTTAAATATTCCATATTTAGCTATTTGAGAGACCATATCATCAATGCGAGGTAAGGGATAAGCATCCCTAAGTGTGAACCGATTAACAGTTTGCCTGTAGTCCACTACCATTCTTCGTTTGTGTTGTTCGTTAGTTGTTATTAAGACTTGGGCCCGCCATGGAGATGACGAGGGCTCAATTATGCCATCTTTTAAGAGTCTCTCAACCTCTGAATTGATGAATAGAGTGTCGTTTGCCGAATAACGTCAGAATTTTGTGGCGATAGGTCGACACTCTTTAAGCATATTTTGGAAAAGAGGAGCGGGTTCGACACTAGCAGCTTTCATTCCATTTAAGACCATTGATGGTTTAGGCCCCTGAAAGGTGATCTGTACACTCTCATGTTGTTCAAGGAAGTCGTGACCTAAAATAACATCCTCACAGAGGTTGTCAAGTATGTGTAGTTTGAAGTCTTTATAAGTGGAGCCTTTACTTTTAATGTCGGCGTTAACATGGCCTCGAGTATAACCAGTTAGGTTAGTGTTGGCCATAGATATAAGTTTTGATGATTGAAAAGCTTTGAATCTATACTTTCTGACAGCCGAAGAAGAAATGTAACTGTCTGAACTACCTGTATCGATGAGGGCATCAAGGGTAATGTTGTTAACTTGTCTTTTCATTACAGCACGAGATAGAGAAAACGAAGAGGCGGCTGTAATTGTATACGCTGCTGATTTAGTGTTAAGGTCTGTAAACTGTAGACAATTTTGATTTGCATACCTTTTTGTAATGTCCCTTTTTACATCATTTATTGCAGATTGCATCTGTAGCGGGGCATTTGCTACGAGAGTGGATAGCACCTCCAAAAAAGTAGCACTTGCCTTGAGCTGCAGCTATGGTAACGGGTGTCGAATCAATTGTGGGGGTGAATGTTGTGTCTTCTACAGCAGAGCAAAGCGGCAATTCCGACGTAGTGGACTGTTGTGCTTGTGGTGTTTGAAAAGTAGTGGCTTGTTGCGAGTTATATGTCACAGAATGTTTCTGTGCCATCTCCAGAGATCTAGCTACCTCCAATGACTTTGCGAGGTCCAGAGATGAGTACTCTAAAAGTTTCTGCCTAATCTCTGGTGACGAAATGCCACTAATGAATGCGTCTCTGATGGCCTCGTTCTGGTTTTCGAGGGCAGTGACTGCTCTGAAATGGCAGTCTTTAGCCAGCAATCTCAATCTTTGAATATACCTGTCAACACTCGGTCGTGATTCCTGTTTACAATTGGATAGGAGATAGCGAGCATAAACCTCATTGGTTTGTTTGATATAGAGTCCGTTGAGTGTATCTACGGCAGTTTATAAGTCAATACAATATGATATCAGTTCATAAGCACCGTGTGAAATAAAGTTACACAAAAGATCGAACTTCTCACCTTCAGATACGGCAAGTTTTAAAGCGAATTACCAGATCCTTTGAGCGTCCGGATCATTAGGATCCACCACTAATCTTTCAGGCTTTAGGAAACGATCCATGTTTAATGTTTGAAGCACAATTAATCCACAGGATTCTTGTTCAATACATTGTAGTAACCTAATGTAACACAACTAGAAGGCATGTCTAGACTCTAGGTAATATTGATCAAGTATGACAAAACAGTTCACATAAACACAGTACACACACACACACAAGCTGACCAGGACACCATGACATTTTGACACACTAGAACAGATCAGTTCATAACACACAACAAGAAATATAAATACACAACATCCGTCTGT
This sequence comes from Biomphalaria straminea, assembly GCA_021533235.1. Taxonomy (NCBI): domain Eukaryota; kingdom Metazoa; phylum Mollusca; class Gastropoda; family Planorbidae; genus Biomphalaria; species Biomphalaria straminea. The sequence continues at coordinate 27,615,608 of JADKLZ010003886.1, forward strand.
CACACTCAGGGCGCCAAAACTAGAAGAGATACGAAAAATATTATTTCACCATTAAATGCGGTTTGAAAAGTTTAGGTGTAACGGCTATTTTAGTTTTCTAAAAACAAACCGTTTAATTTATAAAATTAATTATGCAAGCGATTTTTAATAACAAAACACCAATTCTAAAACAATTACGCAAATGTTAGGGAGGAAATGTTACAATAAGAAATACTCTCCACACACGAATATCACGCACATTTTTTTTTAATATTGTTACGAATTTCACTATCCAGGCTCTCTGCAAATTGCACCATACACCACCAACTGAAAGAACTTGACAACTCCGCGCTCCAAAATAACGTAAAAGTTTAATGTCAATAAAGAACAGCCAATATAGTACAATTGGCAACACGTATCACAGACTGTACAATTATCTCTCCGATAGTACCGTATCGCCGTATCAACTCTAGCACTGGTCTCTCCGTCTCGTTCCGGGCTTGCACTGGGTTCAACAGTTCAGGACTGACTTCACACACTTGGGCTCGATGTGCCGGACTCGATCATAGATCAAGATCAAGACGCCAGCCGTCTCAACTGTACTTATACACTGAACCGTCGTAATGCTCCGTACAAGACCACACCGCTGAACTGTGCTGTAGTCGACCGTGCTCTGAACCTTCTGTCGTGAACTCCTTTCTGAACCGTCTTGACTGCGACCCCTTCCGCTCTTTATATAGGGTCCCTGGCCTTCTCGAACAGGACAGAACGCCCCTCGACATTTCTAGGTGGTCAGATGACTATAATTCTCGTGGCGCTCCTGAGCTGTGTTCACGCCGCGGAACTCTACCGAAACTTCTTGTTGAGACGCGTCGCGGCTGACCATTGTAACTCGTCATGCTTGACCGCTCGTCTGGCCTGGGGCGATTTGTGTCGGCTGACTACACACACCGCTACTCCCCCGTCTGTGCCGCCACCAGGTTTATAACACTGCCCCCTCCTTAGATCTGTCCGTCCCGGACAGATTCATCCTCATGACATTTGCTGTGGAGTTTTATCGCTGAGGGTGAGGGTCGATCGGTGGCAGTTGGCTTGCCTCTTGAGCTTGACGAAGACATCCAGGTTTCATTCAATAATGGTTGCTTTCTTCGTCTCCTTCAATTTGCGGGGCTGACGTTGTGGTCGCATCACCATCCATCTTGAGCCCAGCAAACGTTTTCTACTCTTCGTGTTGCCCTTCATCTGATTGCATCGACTTCCAAGTTGCATTCAACCAACGTCGCCTTCTTTTCCGCCAGCTGGTCTTCATGTGGCTGCAATCATCCTCTGGTTGCGTCACCAGGCACGTTGAACTACGCAGACGCCGCCTTCTTTTCTTCCAGTTGATCTCCCTCTTGTTTCAGTGACGTGTTGGTTGCATTGCTCTCTTGTCGTTTGTTACTGAGGTCAGCCACCTGACACATGGAGAGGTATAGGATGTAAGGGCAGGGGATACTAAGTTCTTTGGCCAAAGAGGTGGCTCCTTAGGGCTTCGAGGATAAGGACTGGGATGGGTTTCAAGTCCACAGGGCAGGAAATTGTTGGACAGGTCATCATCTTCAGCCTTGTCTGGAGGACTTGCAGGTGGGGCAGACTAGTAACACTCCTCGTGCAAAGGTCTCTCGTCTTCGGCTTCAGGCTCCATTCAGCTTTCTTCTCCACCATCAGGACCTCTCTCTGTCGTCTCAGCAGCGGGCCAAATGTCTGCTGGTTTCAGATCTTGCCGATGACTTTCATCGTTCCAATGTCCATTAACTTCAACGTCAGGCTTCCATGGACTCTTTTGACCAACATCAGGACGTTCCTCTTCAGTCTGGGTAACCTGACCAACGTCTGTTGGGTGCGGACCTGGCTGGTGTATCTGGACTTGCAAATGTCTCTCAAAGCCTTCATCAGGTTTCAATGGCTTCTATTAATCACCACCAAGGCTCCCCTCACTGGTTTTTGCATCTGGGTAAACGTCATTATTGGTGATTTTCTCCTCCACGGCGGGTATGGGTTGGTTCATGTCGTATATCTCAGTGTTCATGGCATCTAACTTGGAATCGATGTTTCCTTGCCCCTCACGAACAGCTTCCATCTTTTCCTGCATAGCTGCCATCTGTTCCCGCATGCTACTGGCGTTCTGTTCTTGCATAGTCTCCATCTTTTCCTGCATAGCTGCCATCTGTTCTTGCATGCAACTGGTGATCAGTTCTCGAATATTCGGTTCAACCTAAAATAGATACGTGTCTGGATCGTCCCCTTCTTCAACAATGACTTCTCGGAGGCGTGCTTGTAAGGTTTCTTTATCTCCTCTCTTCTTCAGATCTCGATAGCCGAGCTCTTTCCTTAGTTTTCTCAATTCAAGTTCGTGCAGCAGTTTCAGACGAGTCATAGTTGATCCGATCCAATCCGATTCCGATCCTATCCCACTTCTGACACCAGTGTTACGAATCTCACTATCCAGGCTCTCTGCAAACTGCACCATACACCACCAACTGAAAGAACTTGACAACTCCGCGCTCCAAAATATCGTAAAAGTTTAATGTCAATAAAGAACAGCCAATATAGTACAATTGGCAACACGTATCACAGACTGTACAATTATCACTCCAATAGCACAGTATCGCCGTATCAACTCTTGCACTGGTCTCTCCGTCTCGTTCCGGGCTTACACTGGGTTCAACAGTTCAGGACTGACTTCACACACTTGGGCTCGATGTGCCGGACTCGATCATAGATCAAGATCAAGACGCCAGCCGTCTCAACTGTACTTGAAAGTACTCCACAATGAACCGTCGTAATGCTCCGTACAGGACCATACCGCTGAACTGTGCTGTAGTCGACCGTACTTTGAACCTTCTGTCCTGAACTCCTTTCTGAACCGTCTTGACTGGATCACCTCCGCTCTTTATATAGGGTCCCTGCTGGCCTTCTCGAACAGGACAGAACGCCCCTCGACATTTCTAGGTGGTCAAATGACTATAATTCTCGTGGCGCTCCTGAGCTGTGTTCACGCCGCGGAACTCTACCGAAACTTCTTGTTGAGACGCGTCGCCGCTGACCGTAGTAACTCGTCACGCTTGACCGCTCGTCTGGCCTGGGGTTACTTGTGTCGGCTTACTACATACACCGCTACTCCCCCGTCTGTGCCGCCATCAGGTTTATAACACCAATTCTAAATGAATTACGCAAATGTTAGGGAGGAAATGTTACAATAAGAAATGCTCACCACATTCAAATATCACGCACATTTTTTAATATGAACTTTTAACAGCGTGTGTATTGACCACCATTCCTAATTCCTTCCCCCATTTTATTCTAAGCTCTAAATTTTCTTTAAGTGTATCTCTAAGTGTTGTGTAAATGTTTTTGGTTTTGTGGTGTATTAAATTTTCATTGTTTTTTTTAGTTAGTGATCAGTAAAAAGTGTGGATGGGTACGTGACGTTTTGGCGCCGCCGTTTTGGCGACGCCGTTTTGGCCCGAGACGTTTAGGCGCGAGCCGTTTTGGCGATAGGGACGTTTTGGCGCGAGATATATTTTGACGATAATTTATATAGCACGTAGCTTTTATAACAATGTTTATTTCACTGTACCATAATATTGTATGTATAGTTTGAATTGTTATCCCCTCCCCTTTTTTATATGTGAGTTCTGCTAATCGTACTGGCTGACTTTTTCGATGTCTTTCTAAAAGACATATTTGTGTTTTTTTTTAAATAATATTCACACAATAACTAGCTAAGTGTCACACTTTAATATAACAAAAAAAAAAACAAAACATGTTAACATCTAAATGTTTATACGCAGAATGATCACAATAACTCCACACACAGTAAAGATCAAGACAGGGAATGTGGTCAGTACAAACTCTGACGTGAATCCACAAATGCGAACAAACAAATATATATTTTGAGAAATTGGGTAAGGGTGATTTGTGTGACACATCCCGCTTTGACACAGGTATAGTTAAATAAATGAAGATAAGACTAGCAGAAAATGTTTTGTATGTATAGCTGGAGATACCATACAGTCATTAAATAAACAAATGTTAATGTAAACAAATAATTGCATCAATTTTTTTGTGTATTATTGTTTTATTTTGTTTTTGTTTTTATTATTTTAATTTTAAAGTAATATCTTTTAAAAAAAAACTTTTTTTTTGAAAATAAAAGTGTGCCTCTTAATAAACACACATACACAAGCCAAAAAGTTTATTAAAGAAAATGATGTGAAACACAAACACACATTTACATTTAGTAAATGATTGACTAATGACTCCCACGAAAAAAAGAAGTTTTAATAACTTAATAATTTTGACTATAAATTATGTCTTAACACAAACACTCATGCAAAACATAGATATGAATAATTCTTTTTTAAGAAATAATACAATTAACGTGTGCTAATCTATCTCGCGCCAAAATGTCCCTGTCGACACACAGACGCATTCACGCATTTGCATAATAAAAACAACTCCGAAAGCACGCGAGGTGACCTACAGACTAATTTATGGGATGACCCCAATAAAGCAGAAGGGTAAGGACAAGGCAGACCAAAACTACACATGTAAACTATGTGGGGTGGAAAATAACAAACTGGAAAAACATTTATTTGGGGAGTGTCCTAATTTCACCACTGTGAGAGAAACTCTGTCACACATTTTAAATGCCAACAGTCATGCCAAGGTCAACATAGATCTATCAATATTTTTAAATAGAATACCCAAGCCAAAAAGTAAAAAAATTAAAGATATGAATTTGATTTCATTGGCAGAGTATAGGATGCTTGTATGGAACACGTATTTAAAAGCTACTTATGAAAACAAAATCCTAAACCGAATTCAAGTAGATCATATATACAAAATGATTATACAATGTAGGCTAGAAAAGTTTTAAATAAAATATGCACTAAAGTAAATGAATTTTTTTAAAATAAGTAATAGGATTTGAGGAAAAGATGATCCTCTTATACATTCGAAGACCCCTTTTGTTCCAAGGGGGAAGAAAAAAAGGGGAAAAAAAAAGAGGGGGGAAAAACGAATTGAATACTATAAATACTTGTGCTCATAGACATAAATAAATATAGACTGGCCAATAAGAGATTTTTATGAAGAGAAAATTTGTGATTTGCAAATTTGTGCGCCTTACTATACAGCATGAGCAGTATAAAAGTTAAGTATTCATATCTATTTCAGCCATAACGTATATAAGTATTACAATATTTTCACTAGTGTGTTTTTTTTTATCTCTTAGCGTGACTGTAATGTCAATTAATCATAATGTTCATTTTTCGTTCTGAAACTGTTTTTAGCGGCCCCCGTAAGGGGAAAAAGCCGCTATTAGGTTTGTGCAAAATGTCCGTCTGTCCGTCTGTCACACTCAGGGCGCCGAAACTAGAAGAGAAACGAAAAATATTTTCTCACCATTGAATGCGGCTTGAAAAGTTTAGGTGCAACGGCTACTTTTAGTTTTCTAAAAGCAAACCGTTTAATTTATAAAAATTATTATGTAAGCGATTTTTTAATAATAAAACACCAATTGTGAAGCAATTACGTAAATCTAAGGGAGGAAATGTTACTATATGAAATGCTCTTGGCATGTAGATATCACGCACATTTTTTAAAATGAATTTATGTCTGTCTGTCCGTCTGTCCGACTCAGAGCGCCAAAACTAGAAGAGATACGAAAAATATTTTTTCACCATTAAATGCGGCTTGAAAAGTTTAGGTGCAACGGTTACTTTTAGTTTTCTAAAAGCAAACCGTTTAATTTGTAAAATTAATTATGCAAGCGATTTTTAAATAACAAAACACCAATTCTAAAACAATTACGTAAATGTAAGGGAGGAAATGTTACTATAAGAAATGCCTAGAGCATGTAGATATCATGCACATTTTTTAAAATGAACTTTTAACAGCGGCTTTCGTGTACTAGCGTAAAGCCCGGAAATGACATGATTCGAAACTAATTTCTTAAATTTTAAAAAAAATCAGATTTTTAAAAAAAAAATTGTTTAGTGCCCCCATTAGAATAAAACAAGCATATTTATGTGCGTTTTGTCTGTTGGTTGGTCTGTCCGTCACGGTTTGAAAAAAACACAAAAGGCTTTTGAAAATATGATTTAACCTTTACTGTTCTTTCAGAAATATTGCGATAGTTTAAGGATAGGAGCACACAGGAATTGATTCAGGGACTTAGAAGGAACATCCGAAACATCTTGCGAATAGGCGGATCTGACAGGGATCCGACTTCGACGGGGGCCACCTCTGAGTTTGTGTATCACACAAACTCTCTTTGTAATCTTGTTTAATTTTAGCTTATTTGGACATTCTGCTGAAAAAATCCCTAATTTCACTAATACAAAGTTAAGGACTGAATCCATTACTTCCTTTTTCCAGTCTATATTTATTTATGCTATCTATGTTATTTTGTGAATGAAAATAGTGCGGATTTGGATACACCATTTTCCTTTCACACCATGCTGCGTAAATGAGGAGGCAGTGTAGTTTTGTTTAATCTCTAAGACTGAAAATCGTGCAACTTGTCAGATTTCGGAAATCCGAATACAATGGATATACATTTTTTCAAGTTACATAAAGTTACTTCCTGTTTACAGTCTATATTTATTTATGTCTATGCTTGTGCTACACAATAGGGTTTGTTGCTTTAGTCCGTTTCGTATCTTTTTTCAAAACTATTGGGCCGGAAGTGGCTTTTTTCCCTATATAACTTTGCATTTTTCAGTTCTCTTTATAAATTAAACTGACATTATTATGCTATAATAATAAGTGTGCCTGATAGAGAAAAAAATTCTGCACAAAAATACGGGTGGTTGAGATCAAACCAGATAGAAGCTATAAAAAGAAAAAGAGTTAAAAATAGCGCGGGAACGTGCACATTTACAGTACTTTATTTTATGAGTATTTTACCCAAGATCTGTGTTGTTTTTTAGTACTAGCTTATTTCAAGTACCCGGCATTTTTCGATACACAATTTCATGAACAAAAAAAAATTATTTTTTTTAGTAATTTTAAACATTAAATGATTTTATTCCTTGTAACTTCTTGTGTGAGTAAAGAGGCCAATCCTTTGTACTTTCACCATTATTTCTGCTTCTATTGTGCTTGGCATCTGCAATCCAGGACTTTCTTTTAAAGGTTACTTTTCTTGTGGATCTATCTAGTGCCACTTTTTCCCAGCTGTTAGTTCCGACTTTGAAGAGCTTTATGTCGCGTTTGCATACACCAGTGTACCTTAGCAAAGAATGACCAGCGGATCTCCTGCCTTCTGTTGAATTATTACTTTTATAGTATTTCAACGTTAATTGTTAATTTATTAGTAGTTGAAAGTTAGGCAATCTATCATGAGTACCGGCACCTATTTTTTTTAGTACAAAAAAAAAGAATTTTATATATGAATACAGTTTACTTTCAGCCGACATTCTCTCTGTGGCATTTTACGTCTCGTGAGACGATGTTTTCCCTTTGCAACTTCTTGTGTGGCTAAAGAGGCCAGTCCTTGATACACAGCTGCGGTTGCAGGTTGCCGAACTTCTGGCAAGCAGCAGATAGTTTGTAAACCAGGGTCTGGAGCTGAATATCAGAGTCAGCTACAATGCTGCATCATCAGTATACAAGAGTTCCCTAATAAGTATCCTCCTAACCTTGGTTTTTGCCCGCCGACATTCAGCCGACATTATTAACCGTATTACTAACAACATCTGTATGTGAAAGTCTCAATCATCTCGAGTCTTAGACAGTCATTATTTTAGACTAGATTTAAGTTAAGTCTAGACCTAGATCTAGTAGGCCTATTTTTATAAAAAAAAAACAGTCATTAGAAATCGTTAGCAATTTTTTTATTAGGTCTAGGCATTGAAAAGTAAATCTATTATAAACTATAATAGATCTAAGTCTAAGTACTAACTTATTAAATAATTAGAAGTATTATAATGAATATTGTATAGATCTAGATTGACTAAATTATAGATAGATCTATAGATCTAGTTAAGTACATTAAGTTAAGTATAGATTATGGCTTAATGGTAAATGTATTACGGTAGCCTAAATTATTAGATCTATGTCCTATATCTATATATAATAATCTAATAATTAATCAACTTTAGTCTTCATTACTATCTATACTTTATTCTAATAAAAAAAATGACTTTAAGAATAGCATAGGATAGAATCTATACTATTACTAGATCTATTCGTGTTTTTTATATGGATCTAGACTAGAATTAGATTATAGATCTAAATATAGAATATAGGACATTCTAACAGAGAAATGATATGTAGTATTGCACAAGAAAAGAAACTGGGTTTTTCTAAACTCTAATACTTGGTATGCAATAGTAAAACAGTAACCACGAAATAAATCGAAACTCGAAATCAAAAACGTAAATTTATTGTAGTATGTCACAAGTCCTCTTATCGATGATGAATGACGAATGAAGACTTCGCCAACTTTATCTTGAGGTGCAATAAAAAGTTGCTGTCCGATAAGAGAGTAGTCTTGTGCTTGCCGGGGACTATCTTGAATTAAATACAATAATGAAGAGAGACGATCTAGGAATTAAATGAATAACTTCTTCGTTGAAATAAAACACTGAAAACTTTAATTCAAATTTAACTTAAGTACAGCTTATGTACAAGGTACATATTAATAAAATGAAAATACAATACAAAGGCTTCTTTCTTCAATAATATTTCCGAGCACACTAGAAACACAACCTATCGTTTAAATAGCTCGCTCCAGACTGAATCTGGCGCGTCTTATTCCAGCTCGCGCTAACTCTCCCAAAAATGTCTTTAATTATTTTCAAACCAACCAATAGATTTGCAACATCATAGTTACGTCATTGTTAAACCTGAGGCGCTGTCAAGGATCTATATTTGTGGGGTAATTCCTGAGGATCAGTTAAGGGTTTCTATTTCTATTTACACACAAGCTTTTAAATGTGAAATATACAAATAAATCTATAATGGCATCTGTGACATATTACCCCCCCTCCATTTAGCATTTGTATGGTAATAGAAATGCTCATATGTATTAAAATATTTAAATATACACAATATACCATACATGAAATTATAGAAAAATGGTTGAGGTGACATATGACAATGCTCTGAAAAATAAAGTCAACTTGGAGATAACAATAAAAAAAAATGTAAATGCAGTGTCAGGTATATGAGAACATAATTATTGATGACTTGGAACACCTGTTTCACTATTCAAGTGGTTAAGAAAATGAGACAATGCTTGTCATGAACAATATCAAAAGTTGTACAAAGCATAATACTTGAATAAATTAAATCTTGAATTGAATGAGTTACTTCTCTTCTTGGTGCTTCATGATAAATATAAAATATGAAAATACAAAACTGATATACTACACCTGTGGAGAAAATATATATATACATAATTATGTAAATAATTAAATACATCTGGAAAGTGTGTCAGCGAAGACATTCTCACGTCCAGGAATTGTCTTGACCTCAAATTGGTAGTCTGTGAGTTGTAGACTCCAACGAGTTAAACGACTGTTCGCTAACTTCTTTGAGTTCAGAAATGCTAGTGGTGCGTGATCAGTTAGGAGTGTGAAATGAGCACCTAGTAGATATCTGGAAAACTTGGCTATGGCCCATACAATAGCTAGACATTCACGTTCGATGGTTGAATATCTGGTTTCAGCTGATGACAACTTCCTGCTGATGAAAAATACTGGGTGCAAAGTCTCTTGGCATTTCTGTGAAGTGTCTTTGTATTTCTGCATTTGGCATGCACCTATAGCTGAAGATGAAGCATCTGTGGCGAGGTAAAATTGCTTCTCTGGATTCGGAAGTTTGAGTATAGTGTCTCTGGAAAATTCAGCTTTAATGTTCTCAATTGTTTCATGTAGCTTTGTAGACCATGGAATCTTCGTTGGTTGTCCTTTCTTCGTGAGTTCAATCAGTGGAGCTATGAGTGCTGTATAACCTGGTATGAAATGTCTGTAGAAGTTACACAGACCCAAAATGCTTCTCACTTGCTTTTTACTGGTGGGGACTTTGATGTCTAGTATGCGTTGAATAATGTTCTCTTGTGGTCTGAGCGAATTGTAGCTGACTCTATAACCCAGGAAGGATATTTCTGACATGGCTAGTTCTACCTTACTAGGCTTTATGGTAAAACCATGTTGTTTCAGTATGCTGAATACTTCTTGTAGGCCTTTGATATGTTCGTTCCATGTCTTATGGAATATGCAGATGTCATCTATGTATGATGCTGTGTCAGAGCGATATGCTGTGGATGGCTCTATTAAAAGTGCTGCTGGCGTTGACTTTACCAAATGGCATGAAGTTGAAATGGAATAGCCCATAAGCTGTGGTGAATGCCGTGAATTGTTTGCATTCTTGTCTGACTGGTATTTGGTAATAACCTCTGGACAGGTCTATTTTGGTGAAGAACTTTGCCTCTGAAAATTTGGTCATAAGATCTTCAGGATTCGGCATAGGATATGAGTCGAGTTGGGTTATTTTGTTCAACTGTCTGAAGTCTTGGAGTTGTCGTTTGCTTCCGTTTGAAAAGAACTATTGGTGCAGCATATGGAGAGTTGGAATGTTTAATGATTCCTTGCTCTAATAGTTGGTTAATTTCTTGTTTAAGAAAGCCTTTGTAGTGTACTGGTAATGGATAAGGTCTTGCTTTTGTAGGCTTGGAATCAGTAAGTATTATATTGTGTTCCGAAATTGAAGTTTTGCCTGGAACATCTGTAAATATTTCTGAATGTTCTTTGAGAATGTTAGTCAGTTCTTTTTGTTTTTGCGGTGGCATTGAATTGAGTTTTATGTCTTGCCAAAACTCAGCTTGTTTGTTAGTTGTTTGTGGCATATTGATGTCGTCGAATTCAGACGTGTCATTTTCATCTTCTTCTGGTATGACTGCAACACATGATATTGTTCTTTCATTTTGTTCTGAACTTGTGATATTTTCTGGTGTTGTGTTATATTTTTGTAGCATGTTGACATGATAGATTTTCTTTTTGTTGTGGATATCTATCTCATAGTCAACATCTGTTATCTTTCTGAGTATTGAGAATGGACCTTGCCATTTTATGAATAGTCTGTTGCTTTTGTCTGGTAGTAACAGACATACTTGATCTCCTGGTTCAAATTGTTTCAGTGTTCTGTTTCTGTTGATTCTCATTCTGGTATTTGAGTTTGCTAAGGCTGTGGCTTCATTTGCTTTTTCACATGCAGAGATGACTATGTTTCTGGTATCTTGTACATGCTGAAATGCAGTCTTGGCTTCTGATGGGGTTGAATTTTGGCGAATAATAGCTTCTTTGAGGATTGCCATAGGTCCTCGTGGATTGGCGCCTTAAACCATCTCGAAAGGTGAGAATCCTGTGGTTTCTTGAGGACTTTCTCTGTACGCAAACAGAGCTGCTGGTAGCAATAAGTCCCAGTTCTGCGGATTGTCGTGTGCTATTTTTGAAATGCACCTCTTCAAAGTACCGTTGAATCGTTCACTTTGGGGATGATAGGGCGTTGTGAACTTCATCTTGATGTGGTACATATTCATGAAGTCTTTGGTAAGGTCAGCTGTAAACTGAGTGCTTCTGTCAGAGAGGATAACTTCTGGGAAACCAATTCTGGAAAATATCTCTGACAAAGCTCTGGTGATGTCAAGTGCTGTAATGTTGACTAGAGGTACTGCCTCTGTCCATCTTGTACATGTGTCAATCAATGTCAGGACATATCGATGGTTTCTTGCTGAAGCTACTGGCATGGGACCAATCAAATCAACTGAGACTTTTTGGAATGGCTTGTCTGTCAATTCCATATCTTGAATTGGTGCCTGTGATTTGTTGTTCTTAGGTCCTTTAACTTGGCAAATATGACATGACTTCACGTATTTCTTGACGTCTTTAATGACGCTTGGTCAATAAAATTCTTTTAGGATTCTGGCTTTGGTTTTGACATGGAACTATACTAATGGAACACCAGCTTCGAGTTTTTTACAAAGGCAAAGAGAAACGAAGTGCCGTCGCGCATCTTTTTTTCGCGCACCGTACGATTTGAAAAATCTGTGATGATGCCAAAGAAGAAATTTACTCGGCGAGCCACTTGGATCGACCTGCATTGAGAGTAAAACTTCCGTTTACTATATTTTATTAGATCTGTAGAGACTTTATCCATTTTCTGACTATCTCATAAAATAGATAAAATTCCCCTGAATAAGAGATCGTCACAAAAGTTATTTTTTTCCATCACCCTATAAAATGCCACATTTTTTCCAAAAAATAGGATCTAAATTCCGAAAATATAATCTTTCAGTGTTTATGTGTTTGGGTTATTTACACTAAATCTGGATGCAGACATGTCTAACGTTCCGTTAAATGCATATATTATTACGATATGCAAAATCGCAAGGAAAAAAAAGTAGGAGACCTACATACGGTTTTGACACTCCAAGCTACGCATTTATACTTTTATTATTATTATTATTGACTCGCCTACAGGCTACATGTCTCAAAACATGCAAAAAAAAAAAAAAAGTCGAGGGGGAAAGAAAACGAAACAGCCTGTGATGCAGTCCACATCTACGAATCATCTAGTAGGCATATATGCCAACTTGGTAGAGTTCGATTCTGTTAGATCTAGACTATAGTCTAGTCACTATCCGTTATATTAGGCCTAATCGCTTTCACTACAAGAATAGATCTATCAACATCTTGTCAATCTATAGGCCTATTGACTAAATTGTGACAAGATCTATCTAGTTTATCAGTTTATCGTATATATTACAGACGTAACTTCAAACAAGAAGATAATTACGTTTAACACATTTTATGTGTCAATGTAGTCATGCATGTTAATAAATACTACTACTGAGAGTCATTCTTTAATACAATCTGGGTATTTTTATAGTGCCAAAATACATCGTATTTTAAATCCATTTATTAAAAACAACAACCGAAAATTAAGTGTTTGCCGCAACTATTCTATCTAGCTTCTAGTCAATCTAGATCCATAATCATGATAATGGCAAATATAACGCTATTTATCGAAACTCAAAGTCATATGCATATTTCTAGTTTAATTTTGTTTAGATCTAGATCTCTAGACTAAAGATCTACAGCTGCCTACTATTATATGACACTTATGATCATAATACAGATCTAGATTTTTAGTAGAAAGAATCCTAGTCAAGCTAGTGAGTAGATCTAGATCTAGTCCTAGATGATAGATCTCGATTGTTTGATCACTAGTAAGACAGTCAGAGTGTCACAGAGGCCTACGCCGCCTACTACTCTCACTACTTTTAGTACTTCAGTAGCCTAGATGATAGATCTAGATGTTTTGAGTGTCTTGCAAACAAAAATAAGCCATGTTTAACACACAGTGAGATCCAGGCATAGTAACTTGTATTATAGCATGTCTAGATCACAGAAAAACTAAAGCCTTTGTAAAGGTGTAACCTTCTGACATATGCCCAACCTGCGATCGAAGCTGTGTATCAAGGATTGGCCTCAGACTTACAAGAAGTTGCAAAGGGAAAAGATTGTCTCTCGAGATGTAAAATGCCTAAGAAACCTTCTGACTTTTTTTAGTTCAACATGTCTACTCGAAAGTATCCATTCACATATATAAATAGAGCGACTAAACAGTAACTAATCTGAATTCATTTTTAGATTGCATTTTACTGTGTTATTGATGACTTATAGGCTACACAAGTTGCAAGGATCCTCGCTTTGATTTTCTACCCAATGACATGTTACGATATAGATATTTGAATGAATGTAAGCACTCAGTGGAACAGAGAGAAGGACCATTTAAAATAAGGCTAATAAATAAGATGCTTATAAGCCATCAGACTGACAAGGGACTAATGTCATTTGTGATGAGTGTTCGAGTATTTCCCGAAGTTACATTAAAAAGTGGTGTCAAGTACACATGACATGCTAAGCAAAAAGATTTTGCCTACAGGACAACCATATCGGAAAGTATAGGTGTTTAAAGGAAAATCCTCATTTCTGGACTTCCAGTTACCCAGAAAATAAGCTTAGTTTCAAAGAGACAACACTGGCTTTTCAGCTAACAGGAAATGATAAATGAAATTAATAGCCACTTAAATTGTACTCCAATTAACAAGATAAAAAGAAACAGCTGTGGCTATTTAAGCCATTATGATATTCACTTTTATCTCATTCAATAATGTTTTGTTGTCCATATTATTATAAAATACAAGGTCTTACATTAAAGAACATAAAGGTGAATTTTTGATCTGATTGAAAGTAATTTTCTTCTATGTCCTATTTCATGTTGAAATGTTTGTATGAAATTTACTTTACTTTATTTACTTAATTTTAGGTTTTATGTTGTCACATTGACTTAAGTACATGAAATATTTCTTGAAACTCATATTTGAAAAAAATATTATTCAATTGTAAATTGTCAATATGAGCAGGCCTATTCAATTGCTTTGCTTACATTTACTTTAACTTATATCTATGGTTTTGTGTATTGACATTACTATAAATAAATTATAGTTTATGGAAAGTAAGAAATTCTTATGATGAAAAATAATAAAATAAAATTATTAAACAAATGTAGATGTTATTATTTATCAAAAATGTATTTTTAATTTTGTGTTGTTTTTTAAAAGATTACCGGTAATTGATTAAATATTAATTTTTCATTAACATTTAGTTGAAGTAAAAAGTACACTAAGGATCAAACAGAAAAATTCAATACACGATCAGCTCTCAATTCACACTAATCACAGCCCACCACTTAATGTATTTACTGTCAAATCTCAAAATATTATTTTCAAAATGTAACTAAAAATTGTTATATGACATGTACCAATCACTAACTTGTACTATCATTTATTATCAGAAATGTTTGAAAAATAATGACCAGCATATGAATGATTAAGCAGAGTGATCAACAAATCTTTAAAAATAATAGTCAACAGAAAAACTTTATTCTTATCCAAACAATATACATTTACAATGTTTTAAAGCAAGTTAATTTATATAAATCTGTATTATAGCATATTTTGAGTACTGTGTGAATAGGAGTTACTATACAAAGAACATGTGAGACTAGTGGACATATAAAATTGTTGCATTAGCCAAATAAAAAAAATCTATGTGAACTCTATGCTTGAAAAAATAATTATGACATCAACATTAATCAATAAATGTTAGCTGCAATTAAAAAAAAAGCATTTAACAATTTCATGGTTATCCATACATTTAAATATATTTATAACTGAAAAAAATTCAGTAGGTTTAGATAAAACCATTTGTAATAATGATTCTAATTTTTAATATTAATTTGCTTTATCTAATATAAACAAGGTTCCTTCTGCCAATAATACTTGCATATTCTTCTCAGTATTTTTTGCAAAGGGCATTAGGAATGTTTTATCTTGACATCATTTTCAACCTACACACCTGAGTTTTAGTTTTAGAAAGAATGCAGTCCCCCCATATAATATTAAATGTCTTTACCATATTTTATACATTAATTTTTATTTAGATTCTTTTTTTTTCAGACATTGCAACTATGGGCCAAATAATATTAAATGCATCTGTTTTTTGTGGCCCACAGTTAGCAAGCACAATGAACAACAACTTTTACTTTTCCCCACCTAATGCCTTCCCATTAGAGCTGGGTAGTCTCAGAGGCACCTTAAAGATTCCAAATTTGTAATCCCTGTCTTCAAACCAAACCCAGAATGTCTTGGTTCAGAAGTCAAGCACTTTACCACTCCTTTGTTTCTATGGGGCTCAATAGTTTTAAAGAAATACTCAATTCAAACCTGTTGGCTGAATGACAGGATATACATAAATATGTAGAGTGTACAGTATAATTTTACCTGTTACCTATCCCTTAGTCTGGTGGGCCGTTGGGGCACCAAGCAAGACTTGTAGACCGTCTTTCTCCATTCCACTCTATCCTTTGCCCTGTTTAGAACCTCTTTCAATGGTAGGCCTGTCCATTCTTTTATGTTGTCTTCCCACCGCTTTCTCTGTCTGCCTCTTCTTTTTCCTGGTACTATTCCCTGGAGGAAGGTCTTTGCTAGTCCCGAAGATCTTGTTATATGACCATACATTTTGAGCTTGTTTTTTTTCACAGTAGTTAGCAGTACAGTATAATTTTAACTTATTAAAATTGGTCCAAAACCTATTTTGCAACTTGATGGGATTTTCACATTTGGTGCTATGCAGGAGTCCAAGAAACTCATCTTTTCTTGTAATAGCAAGTTGTCTAGGGAAAAAAAAAGGGATTTTTTTTTAATATCTGGGGTTTAATGTACTGATCATGCTAAATATATATATGTCATTAAGTATAATTATATAATTTTGCAATTCTAAAAAAAATCTGTACCTAAAATGAGATAATGAGTTAATGTGTAGACACTGGCATGGCCCTGGCCTTATTTATGAATTAATACTATAGGTGAAGGCAGATGTCAAGTTTATTTGATTTACATTGCATTAATCTTAAGGCACTATCACATATATATATAATGAATAAATTTTCATGGAAAAGTTAATTTCCAATACAAGTAGGCTACCTCATTTTTGGAGAAAAGTGCATGGGAAAATTATACTTGCAGTAACTTACCTTGGAAAGGTGCAACCAAACAATGACTTTTTAGGAATGCATGCCTTTTTCTTGCATTTGCAAACATATCTGTAATCATAAAATTTGGCAAATTTCTTTTCAAAACATTTTTTTAAAATAATAATAATAAATTGAATACAATGTTTAATCGAACATATAAATAAACAGACCTACTATTGCCTGATTCAATAGTTTATTGAAAAGGAATGGTATCATTTGGCCTGCACTGCAGCCAAGATATATTAGGCATCCATGAATGGTGAATTTGCTTAATGAGAGTTAAGAAATACTGAAGAAAAATGTTAAATTCAATCCCAAATATTTGGCTCAGTACACTTGACCATGAAAATCACGCATTTCATAAGACATCTATAACTAAAATATAAATTGTATAATAGTACTTACACCAAATACAGAATGGATGCCAATATTCTCAATGTCTGCCCAGAGAGTAGATATAGTAAAAGTATGATCCTTGAGCCAATCTGGCATGTCATCAGAACTAGTTGCCTTTGTTCTACTTGTTAATAACTGAAACATTACAAGCATTTTTTGAAATAATTTATCTCAGACTAGATCAGGAAAAATACCAATGGCTAGAGCACACAAAGTGTAGTAAAAAAAAAAAATTGCCTTTATTTCTGTGGTCACCACATTGACCAATAAAAGGTATTCATGTATACAAAACATGTCAACCTCCAGCAGCTATTAAAGAAGAGTTTAAACCTTTCATTGATGATACTTACAGCCTTACTACAAGTATAAAATGCAACAAAACGTCATTCATAAAGACAATTATATATATAATATATAGGTCTATATATAATGATTCCCAGTTGATCAAAACATCATAACAAATAACTAAACAGATCTATATGAGTTTTATATTATCATTCTGAACTTCAGGGGATAGATCCAACTTGACGCCATATCATTTAAAATGTCATGAACTTGTATGTCAATCTAATGAATAGGGTCTAGGCATGGCCATAGTTTGGCATAGATAATAAATCAAATCTTTTATATTATAAATTATATATCTTGTGTTTCTATTTCTGTTTTTAAATTATGGCACAGCATAGTAGATTATATCTCTGCTGATTATCTGATATCTATTATTTATATTATATATCTCTATATGGAGGTGCGGTGGCTGAGCGGTAAAGCACTTGGCTTCTGAACCGGGGTCACGGGTTCGAATCCTGGTGAAGACTGGGATTTTTATTTCGGGATCCTTGGGCGATTCTGAGTCCACCCAGCTCTAATGGGTACCTGACATTGGTTGGGGAAAAGTAAAGGCGGTTGGTCATTGTGCTGGCCACATGACACCCTCGTTAACCGTAGGCCACAGAATCAGATGACCTTTACATCATCTGCTGAAAGGGGAACTTTTTTTTTATCTCTATAACTAGTCTAAATTCTATACTGATATCTTAATAATAAGTTTTGTAGTTGTCATATATCTAGAATTCTAGATTAAGTTATTAGTACTAACTTTATCAGTGACTAGATCTACTACTAACACTAATTTCACTGTCAGTATCATCTATCTAGGTCTACAGTAGATTCTACTACTTTTTACTAGTACTAGCACTACTAAATAATATTAAGTTAAGGTACTAGATCTAGTATAATAACCCTAAGCCTAAATCTATACTGACTATACCATGTATCATTGTATCACCATAGACGGCATAGATGCAATCTAGACAGGCCAGATTTAGAATCTAGATTTCTTCTTCTTCTTCTTCTTCTAACCAGCTTTTTACTGCTGAGTTGTCAGCTCTTTTGCAGACTGTGCCAAGGAAA
>JADKLZ010003886.1:27654048-27688534 GCA_021533235.1 Biomphalaria straminea
AAAAAAATCCCAAAATGACTTCGGGTATATAACCTTTCTTATGAAATTATTAAACCGAGCAAGGCTCGGCCACCTGATATTGTATAAATAAACATATTAAGAGGCCATTAAGCACAAACCATATAAAAGCACGTACCACCAATCCAATAGTAATGAAAAGATATGAAATGAATATAGCAAGCGAAAGCTCGTAAAGCTCAAAACAGAGAAGTGTATCCTTTCTCTCAGCTCCTCAGTATGAGAATGACAAGAAATAGGAAATTATATCTCTTCTACACGCGTGGGCAAGAAGGCGGAGCTTCCCAGGTGTTTATGTTGTCTGACGTGCCTAGGAGAAGATTATCGCTTGACCTTGCCGCGCGCTTCATGTATGGATATAGGGATGGGCCCTTATCGAATGACCACGAGACGATAGTCTCGTGTCCCTTTGTATCCCAATATGGTCGGGCGACAGAGACTATTTATCTTACGCGACAGGGATTAGCTGCGCGATAAAGTCCTTGTTGTCGATTTGAATAAAGGTCCATTTGAATTGACCCGTCCCCGAAAGGGGGGGTATGGCAGGATGTTAGGTCAAGATATTTAGAGGCGTGTTTGTTCTTGTCGACAAAGAATGTGCTAGACGTGCGTCAGTTTAAGAAGGTACCTCAACACATGGATGCCTAGAGAAAAAGGGGTGGTGGTAGTAGCTTTAGATAGCCGTAATGGCTAAGCTGAGATAATAAAATAAGATACCAAAAATAAATTAGTTAAATGCCTAGACCGAGTGATACCTTAAGTGGGCGAAATTTATTTTAGGAAAAAGAAGGACCATATTGCAGAAATTCAGATACAAACCAAAACATAGAGCAAGTACAAGAATATAAATATCTAGGCACAACTATCAACAACAAACTGAAATGGAGTGAACACAGTCAAAATCTATACACGAAAATTCACCAGCGACTCTTCTATCTCAGAAAGCTAAGAAAATTTAACATAGACAAAACAATAATCAAACTCTTCTTCACAGCAACCATCAGCAGTCTTATTAACTTTGCCATCACCTGCTGGTATGGTAATACTTCACTGGCACAAAGACTAATAGACTAATTAAAAAAGCATCGTATATTACTCAAGTACAGCTACCATCTCTTTAAGAGCTTTTCCAAGAAAGATGCTTTTCCAAATCACTCACTATTCTTAAAGACAACCTGCACCCATTAAACACCCATTAAACAACTTTTACATAAGATCTGAACGAAGTGGTCGTCTCCTTTCCATTAAGACTAAAACTGAAAGATTTAAAATCTCCTTTGTCCCACTTTCGGTCAGAGTGTTACGAGGTCAGCTGAGAAGTACATAGAAGTCAAATGCATAAAGCGCTGGTTGTGAATGTGTATGTGTGTTCGTATGTTCGTTCACGATGAGGTTCTTGTTATTTCATGAACCTCTTGGTGTTTC
This sequence comes from Biomphalaria straminea, assembly GCA_021533235.1. Taxonomy (NCBI): domain Eukaryota; kingdom Metazoa; phylum Mollusca; class Gastropoda; family Planorbidae; genus Biomphalaria; species Biomphalaria straminea. The sequence continues at coordinate 27,655,492 of JADKLZ010003886.1, forward strand.
TTTGCTCAACTACTCTTTTTGCAACAATCATAATTTCATGATGGAAGCGTTTTTTTGGTACTCTCTTTCATTCTTTTTCACAGACTTGTTTAATTCGCCATACTTGTTTCTAAGATTGACTTTTTCCTTTTCATTCTGGCATCGGTTAATCTCTTTTAGCCTTTTACGTTCATTTTTGGCCCATGTCTTTGTAGACAATCATTCCTTGTTTTTTTTTTTCGTTTTCCTCCCTAGAATTGTGCATCTGCTTGTCCATATCTCTTGGAGAGTGAGGCAGTGCTGCTAAAGGGTTTTTGTCTGTCACAAGTCCAGCAAGTGTTCAAAATTATTTTTGACATCATAGTTAAAGACTTCGTTGTTTTTTCCGCTACTGATCGTTAAATTTGTAGTGTGGTCTGTCTGTAAGATCCTTAAAGGATTTGAGTTGTATCATTGATGTTGCAATTAGCAGGTGGTGATCAGATGCTACATCTGTTCCTTTTCTCACCCTAACAATAAGAAGACTTCTCCATTTCTGAGAGATTGCAAAATGGTCAATTGGTTTTTCCGTTTTACTGTTAGGAGAAAACTAGGTTGTTGACGGGAGAGCATGAATGCAACAGTTAGCTTCTTTGTTGATTTCTTTGTTAAATATGGTCGAATCTGGCCTAATTTTTGCAGATGAAGATAAAAAACCTAACAAGATACCTCTCTTAACAGTAGCAGTGCTACCCCCTGTGTGTGATCGTAGCCTAGATCTTGATATCCAGAATGCATAATGGTCTCACCGATGTCAGATTGCTAATTTCGCTTCCATTCCATCATGTTTCACCAAGGTCTAGAAACTGAAAACTCGCAAAATTTTAAACAGTGTTGATTCGTTGTTGATGATGTTGGTTGATTAAGATTGTAGATCTAGTTGTGTTATCCGTAAGTTCGGTCTAAACACATCCAACAGAACAAGCAATAGATAGATTAATTAAATCCAGATGATAACTTTAGCAACAAATTAAATCTAAGTCGCCTCTATCTATTAAATCTATACCACAAGCCGGTCTTACTTCGTCTTGTCCATTGGTTCTCTATTTCCTTTCTAACTTTTTAAATGATCTGTCACACCACTTCGGAAATACCCGATAAAACCCCAACTTCTACGCGTCTTTCTATTGTCAAAACAACAGATAGGTCCTTATTTTCTTCTTGAATGTAGTGCAGCTTTTTGTCTGTCTGAGATCAATGGAGAGTGAGTTACAAACCTTTGGCCAGTGCATTGAAAAAGCCTGCAGACCGTAGGGAGAAACGTGGCACCCCTAGAAGCATTTTCCATTGAGCGCAGGGCTTTCCGGTGGACATATGAAATGATCAGTTTGCAAAGGTACAAGGGCATTTCTTTTTATAGATACACAGATAACAAAGTAAGACCACCTTGTAGTCTATTCTCGCTTTCACGGGAAGTCAATAGAGTGCGAGCAAGAGAGTAGTAGCAGAATCTCGTCTTGTTTTTCTTAGGAGCTTTCCTGCGGCGTTGTTCTAAATTTGTTGCAGCTTGGCTATTTTGTCATCGGGTATACCTGCTAGCAAGGCGTGGCAGTAGTCGAGGTATGAATGCCCATGTAGCTTTTTGTTGACTTCTTTGTTAGATATGGTCGGATCTGGCCTAATCTGCAGAGCTGAAGATAAACCCTTGCAGAGCTGACTTATGTGTGAGTCAAAAGATAGTGTTGAGTCAAAGAATCTACAAGATTTCGCACTACTTAGAAATAAGGAACCTGGCATTTCGTAATAAAAAAAGAATCTATGCCCTCGAATTTTGAGATTTTGTTCCGAGTGCTAATTATTACATCTTGTCTCTATTCATCTGAGCTTATTCTCAATCTTATGTGGCGATGTTTTTAATAGTATGAAATAGTAGTGGATCGTTTACTCTAGGGCAAGTAATTTTGTGTTATTTCTCCGCTCATAAGCGTGAGTAGGGACTTATTCAAACAATTAAGTTTAGGGACGATTCTGTGCGATGCTATTCTACGGATGGGGAGGGGGAGAGGGAGGTGTACCTAGTTATCAAGTCGTTGGGTGTTTTACGGATGCAGTTTTTTTTTGTCGTGGTTACATAGCGGGCCTAAGCCGCTTGTGAGAATACTGGACTAAGGGGAGATAAATCTTAAAAAGAATTTCAGTTAGGGGTGGACAATAACTAATTGATTGATTTAAAAAATAAAAGTTTTCTCACGGTCTGGTGGGAAAAAAACTCAAATGAACCTGATATGCCAACTTTGTATCGTCACGTAGCCACCCACTTAAAAAGTATTCGCAGAATACTATAAGTAGTTGCATATAAGTTTCATTTGAGCTTTGTCGTCTTTAGTCTAGTTGTTCTAAAGGGAAAAGCAAAAATCGCATTTGGAGGAATCTAAAAAGTGGACGATGGTCAGCGACCATGGCGCTATTGTTTACATGAACAATGGAGCGAGTGCGTCCGTTCAAAAGGGAGGGGGGAAATCTTGCCAAAGCAAAATGATTAAAAGGAGAGATAATTCTTATATCTCTTTTAAGCGCAGTATTAGTACGCTAGTAAAATTATCTAGGCGGCCAGCAGAGATAAAGAAAATAAAATAAGAGGCATATACATATACAATGTTGCGTCAATGTTCAATTGAGCAAATGGAAATAATATCGCCGACATAGGTAAATGTAATATATAAATATATATCCATATGCAATGGTTAAGTTTCCTACTTACGACAGTGAGAAATACACAATGCACTACTTAAATATAAATGAACCAAATAAAATACACATGATAACTAATAGTCTAGCTTATAAAAGTCGGAAAGGAAACCGGAAACAGGAAATGTGATAAACTAGGGATTATCTCTTACGTGGATGTACTCGAGACGAATATTTCACACATTGGGAAAGTCACGAGGCGTGTGGACACGAGTCATCTCTTTGATCAACGAGAGAGAGACACGTGTTGGGATGGGAGGAGTAATAAATTACATTCTAGCGAGAAGAGGAAAAAGGTGGGGTTTGTGAAGAAATATGGCATAGAAAGGGGAAATGATTAAAATAAAATTAATAAATAAAGATAAATAATAATTAATGCTGTCATAAAAGTGAGCGAATCTGTCAGCAAGCTTTTGACTTGTCACACATAGTTCGGGCTGAACCGGGCAAAGTATGCCCCAACAGGACAATGTTTCGTCCTACACTGTGCAATGATTGCTTGTTCTGACCTCCTTAACCGCCACCACGGATCGTCGCGATCTGTTTGATTTGAAGGTACTGTAAGCATTGGAGGAAGAAGAATCACTAACTTGCGCTTCGCAGATGACATCGATGGCCTAGCAGGGACAGAAGAAGAACTAGCCGACCTAGTGATGCGCATTGACAAGACTTCCGCAGCATACGGCATGAAAATAAATGCAGAAAAAAATCTAATTATGACCAATAGCCAACAGAGCTTTATAAGGGACATCAACATTGGAGGTAAAAGCTAACTTGCGTTAGCAGCTTCAAATACCTCGCATCTATTGTCTCGAATGAGGAAACAAGAACCAAACTAATGGTCCGAATAGCACAGTCCACAGCAGCCCTTTCAAAAGTTAAATTAATATGGAAAACAAAGGCTTAGCCCTCGTCACCAAAATCAGACTGATGCGCTCCCTGGTCAAGGAAACATTTATATATCCTTGAGAGTCTTGGACGCTGACTGCAGAGCTAGAGAGGAGGATCCTAGCAATGGAATTCAGATGCTACAGAAGGATCCTAGGCATCAAATTCAAAGACCGCATCAGAAACAAAGAGATTAGAGACAGTGTCACTGCAGCGAATGGACCCCCAAATGACCTGCTAACTACCGTGAAAAAAAAAGAAAGCCATAAAATCAATGGCCATATTACAAGATCTTCGGAACTCGCAAAAAACTTCCTACGGGGAACAGTACAAGAAAAAGAAGAAGAGGCAGACAATGAAAGTGGTGGGAGGACAACATAAAAAAATGGATGGACCTGCCACTGAAAGAGGTTCTAAACAGTGCAAATGACAGAGAGGAATGGAAAAGGACGGCCTACAGGTCTTGCTTGGTGCACCAACGGTCCACAGGGATAGGTAACTGGTAACAGGTGACATGTGGTGAGTTTTAATCACTTAGCATAAGTTTGTCATTGGCACGGGAAAAAGATCTTGTTCTGAACTGATGCCACGGCAGTTGTTATTTAGTCCTCTGAGACGAAAGATGTATAATATAGTATAGTTATTTGTTGTAGGGAATAGATTATTATTTGTATCATTGTAAAGTGTGATCATGTGTTGAACTTCTAATTTGTTCTATAAGCTATTATTCAATCCTATATTATGCCTTTACGGCTGGATTAATTCTCAAATATTATCTTTATTCAATAGATTTATTGTCTGCTATTAAATGTGCTACTTGGTGAATTATAATGTCTCTTGTGCTACTCAAATCAATAGCTCTACGCAGAACCACGACATTCGCGCCAGCAGAAGTTAGTGAGAAGAGAGAAGTTAAAAGAAGAGAGAACATAATTATTAACATATAAACGTTACATTACAAACTTATATGAAATTACATAGATGACTAACACTTATTATTATTATTATTATAGCTTTTATATAGTGCTACTTTTATGCTAATAGCATGCTCAGAACGCTTTGGTCCAATCTCATTTGTGGACCAGTGGGGGGAGGGGGTATCTAGGACTTGATTTTCCGTGCTGCCTTAGTAGCTTAGTAAACACAACTCTGCCCGAGTCGGGTGTGCAACCTCGAGCCTCCTTCTAGGTAGCCAAGCCAAGTCAAGCTCAAGCAACACTTAGCCTCTCGACCACGCTTCAGCACTTCGGCGAAAAAGGTTAACTGTCTTTTTGTCTTTCGACATCAAGGGTGCAGATGACCTAACTGATACTGTACGATTGACAAGTGGTGCATGGTTATCCAGAAACTTTTTAAAAGCAAGAATTAAAATTTCTCACAACGTCACTTATAAACATAACAAGGATCCAAGCCACCTTAGAATGATTTTTGCTAAACCAAAGAAATTTCATGTTCAAGCGTATCAAAGGCTGCGAACAAGTCCAGCGTAGACAGTATCGATACTGTGGTCTATATTGGGATTGTGAAGTAAGTCATTTAGTACCCTGACCACTGCTGTCTCTACGGCACTTCCTATATGCAGATTGAAATTCTTCCAAGAGACAGAATTGTTCAAGTCAAGATGAGAAGGAATATGCACCAACAGGATGCGCTCCAGAAGTTTTTTTAAGATTCCGAGTCAGGATTGGATTTCTTTAATAAGGACCTACAATAGTGCGTACTGTGGTACAATGCATAAAGTAATTGAAGCGTTCACACACTCACAATGTTAGTAATTGTGGGTAAAAGTTCATTTAAAAATTCAAGGAGCAAGAAAATTTGGAATGGGATGGAGGTCACGTGACTTATTAGGCATCTTTAAAATAAGAGTCTTGACATAATCTTCAGAGACACACTGAAACTCGCAAAAAGAAGAATTTAGGAAGATTGGAGACTGTCAAGCTGTGATGAAAGGGAGACATGTCATTTCATTTCTTATCTGCTCCATCTTTACAATGAAGAATCTATTGAAAGAATCAGGGAGTTCACAAAAAAAAAGTAGAAATATCTATTAACTAAAAAAATTTCAGCTGGGTTTCAAATCCAGGACCTTTTGAGTGTTAGGCAGATGTGATAACCACTATATCACGAAAACATATGTAGCATTGAACTATATAGTTGAAATCTTTCCTTATACTTTCAGTTTGATAGATCCAAGTCTCTAAGATTAGATCTAGAAATAGATCTCAGTCTCTAAGTCTGATCTAAGTCATTCTAAAGACTAGATCTAGATATAGAATTTAAGATTCAGATTGTTGTCAAGTGTATAGGATGTGTTAAAACTTCGCGGTAAAAAGTAGTTTTTTTTTTAAACTCACAATTGAAATGAAGTTCTTATTAAAATTCTTTTTAAAAACAACATTCGAAACAGTATTCTATTCCATGAATTAGTTAATAAATGGAAAATCTTTTTTTATAATGATGCATTGATACATCTATGGATGAATCTAGATTTATCAATGAGGAAGCTTGTGAACTTTTTAATAAGACTTACTTCCCCTGAAGTTTTTAATTGAAAGTGGGTGGTGTAATTTTTTGAAAAATCTGATTGCAGATATTAAATATTAGATGGTTCACTTTCGGGAAAGAAAAAAAGTAGTCTTGCATCAGAACTTTGAATGATCTAAATATCATGATGTCCGATTTTCATTTATTCTTCTGTTTTCTGAGATATAAACGGGACGGACGGAAGGAAGGACGGTAAGACGGACAGACAGGCCATACAAAATAATAGTGTCTATTCCCCTTTCGGGGGCCGCTAAAAATACCAAAATATATTCATTTAATTTCAAGATATTTACAAATCTGCCATAATTATTTAATTTTATTACATCTGTTCTAGGAATTACCTTGTGTCATTGTAGGAACCATGATGGATTTAGAAAATAGTCGGCAGGTTGAAAAGTTTGATGCATTAAACTGGATTTACAGCAGTGGATTTTCTGGTGGCTTTGTAGAGGTAAGCACTTGGTTTATTCATCCTATACTCTTAAGCGAGCAATTCTTGTATATTTATATATATATATAAATTTTATTTCGAAAACGGCTCTAACGATTTTCTTTAAAATTTCAAGGTATTTGCACATTAGTGAGAAGGTTTTATGAATGAAATTTTTTTTACAAAGAGAGGCAGCCCCCGTCGGAGTCGGATCCCTGTCAGATCCGCCTATTCGCAAGATGTTTCGGATGTTCCTTCTAAGTTGAAAATAATTAACTTCTCGCTGGACGACGGAGGATGGCTAGCAGGGTATAAGCTTGCCTTATCTTGTTGTTTGCGCACTAGACTTTAGTTCGGATTTATCGTTGGTCCCCGGCTCAATTCCTGCATGCTCCCATCCTTAAACTATCGCAATATTTCTGAAAGAACAGTAAAGGTTAAATCATATTTTCAAAAGCCTTTAGTGTTTTTTTTATCTAACTGTGACGGACAGACCAACCTACAGACAAAACGCACAAAAATATGCTTCTTTCATTCTAATGGGGGTACTTACCAAATTTTTTAAAAATCAGATTTTTTTTTTAAATTTAAGAAATTAGTTTAGAAGCATGTCATTGCCGGGCTTTACGCTAGTACACGAAAGTCGTGCTAAAAGTTCATTTTAAAAAACGTGCGTGATAACTATACACTGTGAACATTTCTTATAGTAAAATTTCCTCCCTTACATTTACGTAATTGTTTTAGAATTGGTGTTTTGTTATTAAAAAATCGCTTGCATAATTAATTTTATAAATTAAACAGTTTGCTTTTAGAAAACTAAAAGTAGCCTAAACTTTTCAAACCGCATTTAATGGTGAAAAAAATATTTTTCGTATCTCTAAAAATTAAGATTTTGTGTTAGAAAATAAATTCGTCTTTGCATTACAATTTTGTCGATTTTAAGGACATTTGTATGAGATTCAGATTTCCTGGAGCTCCTTGAAAACAAGGAAACCACGGGAACCCTATTAAAAGTTATAATGGTTTAATTTAATAATTTACAAATGTAATTATACCTAGCTTAATAACTGGCGGTCTCTCCCCTACTGCCACATCACGATATCGTCTGCAAACAGGAGCTTTTAATATTGTAAGAGGGCTGGTAAGTCGTTTATGAACACTAAAAATAGTGAACAGCTGAGAACCGACCCTTGCGGCACGCCCTGCTCCAGCGGAAGTTTCATCGACACGTGCTTACCAAATTGTGTCTGCACCGTTCGCTCCCGAGGAAATTTTGTATCCACCTAAGTATATGAGAACCCACACCTAGGTTCATGAGATTTAGCAACAAACCGGGCCGCCAGACTCTGTCATAGGCTTGTTTGAGATGTTTTTTACAAACCCATAAATAACAGAGGGTTTTTGCGCATCCTTCACTGTATTTTTTTTAAAAATATTGAGATAAAGAAACATTTTTCGACTCGACCGCTATCGATTTACCCATGATGATTAGCCTTTTGTAGCGGCCTCCGTAAGGGGAAAAGCCGCTCTTAGGTTTGTGCAAAGTCTCCGTCTGTCCGTCTGTCACACTTAGATCTCCAAAACTAGAAGAGATATGAAAAATATTATTTCACCATGTTATACGCTTGAAAAGTTAAGGTGCAACGGCTACTTTTGGTTTTCTAAAGCAAACCGTTTAATTTATATAATTAATTATCCAAGTGATGTTTTTCATACAAATATACCAATTCTTAAACAATTACGTAAATGTAAGGGAGGCAATGTTACAACATGCTAACAAAGGAGAACAATCTTTTGTGTATTTTCAGTATCACTAATTCAAATATTCCTATAAAATGTACTAGCAAAATTTACAACAAAAAAAAGTTAAATGTGTTTTTTTTGGTAAACTAGATGCTAAAATTAAAAAAAAAATGAAATGATTGTTTATAAAGGCTAAGAATTGCATTTTGTATGTAAATATCACGCACAAAATGGATTTTTTTATGCTGCGACTTTCGTGCAGTAACCAAAAGCCAGCCATGACAAGGTGCTAAACCAGTGGTTCCCAAACTTTTTTTGTAGTGGACCCCTTGACATGTTTTCTGGTTTAAGTTATATTGAATTTTGGAAAAATTCATCAATTTTGAAATTACACATTTTGTTTAAATAATTTCCAACCAGTGACATGAGGAGTGAAAAAGTAATTTAAAACTACATTGTAAGTTGAATTTTTTAAATAAATTTATTAACAAAATTGAAATTTAAACCTATTATGTAACAGTTAATATATATCGTTTACTATCACTAAACACATTGGAAACTTTTTGTTTTTAAAGGTTTGCAAGCTCGACTTCCATTGCTAGGGATATTATTTTTCATATTGAGATTTGTTGTTTTAAAAGATTTCACAAAGGGCTGTTTTTCGTGGATTTCTTGAGCTATAATAATTTGAATAAAAAAAATACATCATTATCAGACAAGGTTGACTCGGTCAGCTATATAAGCTATATAGAGAAATACAGTGTTTGCAGAAATATGTTATTTGCAAAGACTTACATTAGAAGAAAGAAATATTTAGCTATAGAGCTCAAGAATTTAGTGAACTGTTGTACAATACCATTGCCCTAACAGAATTTTCATGGATTATTCTCAGAGAGCCACCACAAACGAAGGAGCTGGAATACTCATTTAATGGCCCAATGGAGAAAAAAATATTTAAAAATCAAGATCATTATAACTAATGAGCTCTATAACAACCACAGAGAAGAAATAGGAGCACTGCATCATAAAAAATGGCACATTAACACTCTCTTGTTTGACAAGAAAGTAATGAAGTTCAATTTCAAATACTTAACGCTGTACAGTCTACATTTCTTTTTGTTAAAGTTATAACTAGACAAAACTACACTATGCAAATATAGTTATTAAATTAAATAAAACAATTTTTCACACATACATCACGCACTCCTTTGTGCTGAGAATTAGTTCTGCTGTAATTTGGTCCTCTCCTGGTGCTTTGTGATTCAACTGAAGATTGTTCTTGTCATTTTCTCTTCACATTTGAGCAAGTAATTGCGTATTTAGTTTCTCATAACTACGTTGATAACAAATTGAAGATATTCCTGCAATCAAGATCTACTATTGCTTCATTTTTTGCTACTGATATAATAGTTACAGGGTTTGCTTTTTCTTCAAACGATTCCTTCAAAACATCAAATGTATTCGACTTTATTGTCAATTATCAGTTTTCACGAAACGAAATTTTGTCGTGAATTTCTTTATCCATAAATAAACAAACATGTGGCCAAAAATGCTTCATAACAGGCACAACTCGGTTCATATATAGACCTTTGTACTATTTGTTGCTTAGAAGAATTCTTAGCAAATATCAGATGCAGGTTTGTGTACAAAATAGTTTTAAAAACTTCAGCGGCTGGCTAAATCATTCATTTTTTCGCCAATTGTATGTAATTTTCATAATTTTGAAGATATTTTTTAAGACACAGCAAACCTTTATATTTTCCTTAAAATTTGAAAACAAATATTTTGTTAATTGTAGATCTTTACTTGACGTCATCATGGAGTGTTGAATAGTTTTTCAAATCTTATAAGGGTGGCTTTGTTTCCAACGATCCTCCAGCTTAGGTGGTTTCATGGTGTCATTACATAAAATGTTGTTAAATAAAAGACACATAGGCAATATAAGTTCGACGAGAAAAGAAGAAATTTTTTTGAAAATTAACACCACCGTCTATTTTATATTTAGACTCAGCCATGTTAAATATTAGTTATCTCTAGACCAAATTAAGCTATTCAAATGAGGTATTAAAATTTAAAATATGTTTTTAATTCCAATTATATGTGTAATATTTAATGGTCTACCGTCTAGCTATAATAAAGTATAAATAATGTATATTTGTATGATATAAAAGGCACATTCCTCATCCCATATGCTAGGACAAATCTGTACAAATGCTCTTTCTTCCCTAGTGCCATTAGAGCATGGAATGGTTTGCCTGAGCTAGCCAGGAAAACCAGTGACTTGGCAGAATTTAAGTCACTGGTAAATATGCATGACTGAATGCATGACGCGTAGGACGTAATCATCTTCTTTTTTGAAGTAACGTCTGTATTATATAAGATAAGATAATAGGTGATTCCATTAATGTGAGATTTATATTAAACTCAATTCCTTCTTAAATGAGATCCACTCTCGTGGACCCCCATTTGGATGTCATGGACCCCCAATTCTTTTTTTCACTTTCGTAGGCCCCCTGGAAATCCTCGTGGACCCCTGGGGGTCCATATGACCACTTTGGGAATCACTGTGCTAAACTAATGACTTAAAAAAAATTAAATCCAAATAATAGGATTTTATTTATTTTTTGTATAGTGCCCCATCAGGATAAAAGTCGCTTAGTTTTGTGCATTTTGTTTGTTGGTCGGTCCGTCACGTTTATATAGAAAACAACAATCGCTATTGAAAATATGCTTTAACATTTAATTTTCCTTCCAAAACATTGCAATAGTTTTAAGTATCTATAATAGATTGTTCAGGATGTTTATGTGAAGAACAAATCGATGCCGACGAATGAAAGATCCTCCTCTGCCGACACATTTCACATCCGACAATAATGTATGGACCTCGCTGAAACTCCAGCCGCCTCGTAGGACATGGCGTAGATGAGGGCTTCGTTGATTTTTTCGTTTTCTTGTTGTTCGGATGGCCTTCTTAAGTTCCGAATATCGCACTCCATCTATGAAAGCATATGTGACCAGAACATTCAAAAATTCCTGTGTTGCCGATAGGTAAGCAAGACAGGCAAGACTTTCTATGTCTGCTGCTAATTCCTGTAATGTCTCCCCACTTACCTGCTGTTGATTCTTTAATTGCATCCTAAGCACTTCCTGCAGGTGTTCATCGCAGTATTGTAGTTCTATGTTTTGACCATGGCATCGTAGTCCGTCCGATCCGTCATGGTCTGTAACAATTCAGATACCTGTTGCCATGAGACCAGTTGCTTTCTATGTCCGGGTATCCCATCGGTCGCAATGCGCCGCCGCTTCGAATTGTAATTGATACACCGACCAAGTAACAGCCGTTAAAGTTCGGTGGTATAATCTTCCCCGTCACTTCAGTCACAGTGGCATCTTGTTACTTTTTCAGCTCCTCCTTCATTTCATTCGTAATAGTTCAATTTTAGAATCGATCTCCCTCCCCATTCAGCTACCTCATTTCTTAATTGTTTTTTGAAACTTTCTATGTTCTTTTTCAATTCAGACACAAAGGATTCTTTAGAGCTCAGTTTATTACCTAATTCGTTTTTAAGTTCATCTTTCACTGATTTCAGGTCTTCCTTCATTTGTTCTTGCATCATTTTCCAAAGTTCCCTAATATCTTGTTTTAAGCTCATAACTCATGCTTGTGCCGATAGTCTCATTTTGTCTTAGTGGGCTTTTGTTTCGACATTGTCCCTAAATGTCCCGTTTTGAAGCATTTAAAACATTTTTTTTCACTCACACTTCTTTTCTGTCCTGACCTAAAGTTTTGATCAATATGAGTTTGAAAAAGTTTCTTTTACCAGAAGCAATTATGACGAGACGAGTCTGTGACCTATTTCGACCATTTTCTAGAAGCCCGGGTCGAGCCAGTGCTGTACAGCGTAAACAAGATAATTTTAGGCATCCAAAGAAAGACCTTAAGGAAAAAAATAGCATACGTCAGCTTCTAGAAGGTCAAAGTTATAAAATAATTAGGGGAGAGGTTTCGATGATTCTAGATATACGATGTAGAAAAGTATAAATTAGGGTAAAGTGAGTTAGTCGGGGTCCTCGCATAGTAACGGTTTTGTAGAGTAATAAGTCTTTGTTAGTATTGGTTTAAATATCTTCGGGTCCATTAGTTGAAGTGATATTAGATGAAACTACATTAGTTGAAGTTACTTTAGTTTAAGGTATATAAGTGAAGTTTTGTTGTAACTATAAGTTTCATTTTATGAAGAAGTTGCTATTGAATTAAGAAGTTAATTGTATATGAAACTTAAAAAAAGTATTATTAAAGAAGTTTTGGGGTGAATACAGAATGTTTCTTCCTTGAATCATTAAGTTGTTAATACAATCTCAGGCATGTAATAATTCTGTTTGATCAACAGTTAATATAAATAGAAGAATTGACCAGAATTAGATAAAAAGAAAACGTCACAGTGACAGTCACTGGAATGATCATCAATAATCTCAGAACAATTACGGAATGCAGCCAATAATCATTTATATATAAAAGTGGAGCTGACCCAATTTCAATTGTTTAGAAGTTAACTGTTAATTTGTGAATTGTCTATGTGATCTTTGTTTATAGTATAGTCTCAATTCTAGCCTAAAATGTTTCTGATAATTATTATCTTACATTTCTAAAATAAGAAATCCCCCTTCTTTGAATGTGAGTTCACTGTAGCATTAAATAAATACAAATCTTTAATCGCCAGGTCTCAGCTAAAGAAGATGAAAACATAGAAGACATTTTCCGATTACTTTTAGATCAGTCACGTGGTGAGGGTCGTCATGTTGGTCCTTTAAGTCACAGCCTGTCCACACGTCGACGTAGTGCTAATTCACTTGATGAAAGTGAGCCAGAGAAAAGTGAAGAATGGGACAGTGATGCTAAAAATTTTAACAGGTTGGTACATTAATATGTAATCTGAATCTTTTAGTTGATGATTAGAAAGAAGTTTGAAGAAGGTGAATTTCCGGCCATTTTAAAAAATATTTGTAAAGAAAAAAGTCTAATTAAAAAAGGTTAAATTTTTAGGTTCTTAAGATACTATGTCAAATCATTTCCCTTTTTAGCTATTGAATGTAAATAATAAAATTATGGTGCATTATAGGACACGAAGAACCGGAATCTTTCTGAATCTTTACTTCTGATTTTACCTACATCGCATTGTAGATCTCTAAATTAAGTATATTTAAAGACGATCATTATTATGTTACTTGATTTCCAGGTGCTATGTCCCATTATTGGCCCTACAGTATACTTCAGCACTATACTTTTGGTTCTAAAAAAATGTTTCTTCGGAATGCCACAATGCCACTGACTGTTGGAACATTGTAATCGCATTACCAATATTAATGCCAATATGTAAAGGTCGATATCCCTACTCTTCTTTTGGCAAACTAATTTGGAGGCGGAAGTTAGTTATTTCTCATATAAGTTATGTAATATCAGGTGGCCGAGCCTTGCTCGGTTAAATAATTTCTTATGGAAGGTTATGTTCCCGAAGTCATTTTGGGAATATTTTTTTTTAAATTACGAAAATGAACGTTCGGATAAAAACCTACTAATCCAGTGGTCTTCAACCTTTTTATGCCTACCGCCCACTTTTCGTATTTTTTCTTTTAAAAAATCTGCCAGCGCCCCCCTCTAAAAAAAAACACTTATAAAGAAGCGTGAGAAGGCAAATTTGAACAAAATGTCATTTATTTGTTAATTTATCTATTTATTAATTTTTATTTTGTCAATAACACTGATCCCGTATGGGAGAAGACTACATGAAAAGGTTATTTTCTTTGTTGAGCTCAGAGAAGGATGGAGTTACAGAGGTGCCCCCATAAGCGCTATAAAGATCAACTCAGGGGCATTTCGCCCTCACTGGAAAGAGTAAAGTACCTGGAAGAATTCTGTAGTAGCAGATGACCCCTAAGAGAGGACAGTTGGAGAGTTCTCACAAAAGCTGCTGGACAAACATTTGAGACTCAAAGAAAAGCAACTATTGAAGAAGACGCAAAAGACGGAAAGAAAACTTAAATAGAACACCAGCAGACAACGGCTTTGTTTGCACAAGATTCGGGAAAATATTCAGGTCGCAACTGGGTTTGCGTAGTTGTGTGATACACTGCACTCAGTCGTAATCTTCGGAATCGAATGCAAAAACAGCCAAAATTCTCACTCTATAAAACAAAATGTCAAATGAATTACTGTGATTACACAAAAATTAATCTCATAGTCATGATCATGACTTTCTTTCAAATCCTACGAATAGACTGCTTTAAAATTATTGAATATTAGGGCCCTATTGTTTAAGCTTTAATTGTAAATATAGTTGTTTTTTTTACAATAAAAATTACTATTGCTGAATTCACTACAAAATGAAATAAAGCTAATGAGAATCTTGTGCCTCCTGCAGTCTGACAATATTAGAAATTTCATCTTTATGGTCTCCTCTAGTGGCTACATCCAGTCTATTTCTTTGCTTATTCATTAAGTTTGTTACGCACTAAATCTAGTTGATGGAAAAGCTAAAACATAATTTCATTTTCGAGCACTGTTTTGGAATTTTACTGAAACATTCAAATTCAGCCACATCTCTGTTGTGCCTTCAGGGGCGTAGCTAGGAATTTTCCATCGTTTAGGGGCCAGAGGGGGGCCCTGCATTTTGCGTGATATTTAATCAATTTAAAAAGTATCGTTTGGGTAATCCTCAAGTGGTAGCCCGGGAGATTTTCAAATTGTCCTCCCTCCTCCCCCACCCTGTGTAAGCGACTGTGTGCCTCCTATGTTAACATTCTTTTTAATGATAACATAATTTTGTAAATCTATTTTTTTCCTGCAACTCAATTTGAACATACGTAATAGTTGTTTAATAATTGTCATTTATATATATTTTTTTTGTAATTTCAGAAAATAATCGTAATTTATTAATAGAGCATTATTATGTGAATTGCATAGATATCGGTGTCTTTATGCAGCAATTAATTTTTCAACAAACAAGTTATGCGAGATTGTATCTTGATAAAAGAGAAAATGATATAATCAAGGAAAGTACTTTTTTTTTCCAAGCAGTCGTAGGTTGGTTTTATTCATTTGCATTAGATGCCTACCAAGTGAAACAATTGTTTTTGCCTGCTTTAAGTCATCGCCAACCATTGAATCGTCCTGTTTTTTTAAAAATGAAATTATATTTAGCCCTAGGAGCTTAACAAAACCTGCTATAACAAACCCATTTCAAAATCCAACGAAATTAAGTTTATAAGAATCTAACATCTTTTTCATCATTTGTTTCACAAAACAGTTAAAAAAGTAGATCATTTTCGGCATTGATTTGTATTTTATTTAAATTTTTTAAAAATGAGATTTAAATAGAAATGAAATTGAGGGCTAAAATTTTCTTAGATGTTGCCTGTGTATCATAACTCACAAGGTGAAGAGCGGATAGATCTGTTCTTTATTCTATATTGCTCTTGAAGTTATTGTAGCGTCCAACCACCGATGATTCCCTATATGTCGTAATAACCTACAAAACTAGACAATTTTGAAATGACATTTCTCCCAGAACAGAAAAAAATGTCTTTTTGTGTTACATATGTTTAATTTTTTTTTTTATTGTTTTAATCAATTTTTAAACACTATCATTAGACTTTAAAAAACGAGACATTTTTCTAAGAGGCCACTAAACATATTCTGCTTTGCCGTTTTTTGTTTTTAATATTTTTTTAATAGTGGATTTTGTATAATTGTTGATGAATATTCATAATAAAATTTTGGATATTGCTATATGTTCGTGAAGCCGACACGGTTTTAGGTCTAAAACCTCATCTGAAGATGCCATCATTTAAAGTAGAACATTGAAATATCTAGTGACAATTCACAACTCTAAGCAGTATTCCATTACATACCAGTGAGTTTTCGTAATAACACTTTGTTAATGCTTTTTGTTAAAAAAAAGGTCAAATTACTCGATTTGAATGTTAGCAATAACCTTTTTTTTAAATTAACATTTATATATCAATATATTAACATATGTAGATAAATAGACTAAAATATAAAAGGCGTACTACCTAGTTTGTTTATCAAAACATAAACGTTTATGCGCTCAAGATCTAAGTACACTTAAACCCTCCTATTGCTGAAAAAAAGGGTAAGAATTTAAAAATAGAAAATGGGATTCCCGAACTCAATTTCTAACGTTGTTTTCGTTCTTAAATTAGAACCATGCTAACTATAATTAAATTAGTCTACATTTAGTTTTTAATGTTGAAGATTTTTTTGGTTTTAGTGGAACTTTAGTTTCTTCTTTCCCTATATATGCCCAGCGCCCCCTTACCGCCCCTTTGGCTCCCAGCGCCCCTCAAAATCTCAAAAACGCCCCCAAGGGGGCGATATCGCCCCCTTGAAGGACACTGTACTAATCCGAAGAGTTGCTTTAGTGTTCTGTTAGTTCTTAATGTAATTGTACATGGCGATTAAATATAAAGTCTCTTAAGTCCTCCTACAAGCTAGACATGTCACGTCCGTCGTATAGTTTTACAATCAAAGAATAGCATAAAACTATTGTAAACCTTCTATTATTGGCTTGGAAGAAAGTCTTTGCAGTGTAAATTTTCAGATGGTTACGTTCAGGCATTTAATTATGGAATTATTATATTCATTATGGCTTTAGTAGGAAACATCAAGTGACGCAAATCTTTACGTTATTGGGTAAAACAGGCAGTTTTGTGACAAAGTAAAATTGCGCTTTTTCTTAATAGACTTAAATCATTTCATTAGTTTTCTAAAGAAACGTTTCCGTGGGGAACCTCTGTTACGCCGAACACCTTGCCTTTGGCATATGTTCGTCACTTACATAATACGTGCCCTGCCCAGCCTGACTGTCGGACTATAAGAAGTTAATACCGGCTTTTGCCATCCATCCATCCCAGTGGTTCTACAGCCCATGTAGAGAGTATGTCCTGCTTTTACACATCCGTCCAATCAGATCTCTCCTAGGCCTTCCGTCTCCACTTCATAACCTCAATTTTTTTTTACCGAGGTTTATAGTTAAATCAAAAGTGGCTGCAGTCTATGCAAACTCGTTGACCGCTAACTAAATATCATGTTCAGTGTGAGCAAGTAAGGCGTAGAGAAGCTGTGTTATGACCATTCCCATTGTTTTGGTGCAGGACAGTAGACACCGAAGCATGAACACATGGTAATAATTCACCAGCAAAATAATAATAATAATAATAATAATAATAATAATAAGGCTTGTCTTCAACTCCGAAGATTAATTAGGATTGCAGTATTTCCCGTGCCTACGTAGCCCCAAGCGAAAAGAAAATCTTAATCGACCACACTCGGACAATGGTTATGCTTGCCCTGAATGTGGCAAAATATGTAGGTCACACCTGGTGCTACGTAGGCTAGGGAAATACTGCAATCCTAATTAATCTTCGGAGTCGAAGACAAGCCTTATTATTATTATTATTATCATTTTGCTGGTGAATTATTACCATGTGTTCATGCTTCGGTGTCTAATGTACCGTACAATAACAAAGCAAATGGTCATAACACAGCTTCTCTACGCCTTACTTGCTCACACTGAACCTGATATCTAGCTAGCGGTCAACAAGTTTGCGTACGCTGCAGCCACTTTGATTTAACTATAAACCTCAGTAAAAAGCTTGGGGTTTGCGCGTGGTGACGAAAGGCCCAAAAAATTTTAATGGAGGGTTGGGCTGTAGCACAACTGGGATAGATGTATGGCAAAACCCGGTATGAACTTCTTATAGTCCGACAGTCAGGCTGAGTAGAACACGTATCCCTTATGGGGGACGAACATATTGTTTGGCGTAACAGAGGTGCCCCACGGAAACGTTTCTTTAGAAAGCTAATGGAATGATATAAGTCTATTAAGAAAAAGTGCGCCATTTCAGTTTGTCAAAAAGTGCCTGTTTTACCCTAAAAAGTAGAGATTTGAGTCGCTTGATGTTTCGTACTAAAGCCATAATGATTACACTAATTTTATAATTAAATGTCTGAACGTAACCATCTGGTAGGTTACAGAGCAAAGACTTTCTGCCAAGCCAAAAATAGTAGGCCTACAATAGTTTTACGCAAAAAAATGGATTGTAAAACTATAAGACGGACGTGAGCTATAAGACGGACGTGATTTTTCTACACTTAAGAGACTTGATATTTAATCGCCAGGTACAAGTACATTTTGAGGGCGCGGTGGCTGAGCGGTAAAGCGCTTGGCTTCCGTACTGAAGGTCCAGGGTTCGAATTCAGGTGAAGACTGGGATTTTTTTTCGGGATTTTCGGGCACCCTTGAGTCCACCCAGCTCTAATGGGTACCTGACATTAGTTGGGGAAAAGTAAAGGCGGTTGGTCGTTGTGCTGGCCACATGACACCCTTGTTAACCGTAGGCCACAGAATCAGATGACCTTTACATCATCTGCCCTATAGACCACAAGGTCTGAAAGGGGAACTTTATTTTACTTTACAATTTAGATTTAGAACTAAAATAACACTAAAGCAACTCTTCCGATTAGTAGTCTTAATGCGATCATTAATTTTCGTAATTACAAAAATATTTACAAAATGACTTCGGGTATATATACTTCCTTAAGAAATTATTTAACTGAGCAAGGCTCGGCTACCTGATATTAATGAGGAATGCAGCATTTCCAGTGGCTACGCAGCCCCAGATGTGGCCTACATATTGTTACGAATCTCACTATCCAGGCTCTCTGCAAACTGCACCATACACCACCAACTGAAAGAACTTGACAACTCAGGTCTCCAAAATAACGCAAAGGTTTAATGTCAATAAAGAAGAGCCAAAATTATACACTTGGCAGCACGTAACATAAGACTGTACAAATATCTCTCCGATAGCACCGTATCGCCGTATCAACACTTGCACTGGTCTTTCCTTTCACTTACCTGGAGCATTGGGAAAATGGGGGCAGGGGGTAAGAATGAAAGAGATATCTTGGTGAATTTTAACATATCATTTTTTAAAGCTTTTGAAAAAAAAATATGCCAACGACCTGAATTCGAAATCACGCCTCCTCAAACTGACATACTAACCACTTTGCTAGTGAAGTGCTTATGGCTATAGAAGATTTATAGCTATGTATAGTTTGTTTCAGTCAAGTACAATTTCTTTTCCTTGTTTGAGATACCAAAAACAAGATTAATTACTAATAGTTTATTAAAGCGAAACTCCGATGGCTTTTCTAATTTGAGTTGTTGACATATTTAAATTCTGCGTAAAAAGTTGTAATAGTAAACATTTTACCATTTTTATTTAATTGCTTAGAAACATTTATATTTAAGAAATTAGACAGTATATTCTTGACATCTCCTAAAAAACGGGGTTCTTTGACAATTTATTTTTATCTTAGGCATACGTCACTTCCCCCAACAATGCTGAAAGAGAAACTAGATTCAACTTATCATATCGCTTCTTTCTTACAGTAGCTGCCAGGCTCTTAGGCTTAGTGACGGCATAGTCCAGAGCTATGCTATAGTTTTATATAAAGAGAGAGAGATGTAAAAGCATTAGGATAACCAACTCGAGAACAAAAACATTTTCATCTGAGCCTCTCCATATCCCAAGAAGTACATATATCATGAGTCTGATTCGAATAAACTGTTCAGTTTAAGGCTAGTCTAGACTACGTGTAGTCAGTCATGACTACCAACCAATCTGTTGTGTGTTGAGTGGTCAGTCGAGAAAATACACAATGCCATGGTTAGTCAAGCATGTACAACTACTTTCAACACGCATTTTTTTCTTTGCTTACAATATCTAGATCTAACTGCATGGGTGAAGATATATTTCTTTTACGAGAATGTAAACTTTAATGTTTGGTTTTCCGTTATTCAGTAGGTACGCGGAGTAGTATAGGATTTGTGTATCTGTTCGTGACGTCACATAGAAATTCCATGAAAATCTGAACGTTTTGGATGAATTATGTCAGAAAAACATCAATTACTAAGTTATTATTGCAAAATTAAAAAAAAGAACAACATATTCATTATCTGTAAATCAATTCACATATTATATCAAAAATTGTCAAAACCATATCAGTTTCCCTTTAGCTGATTTTTTTTTAAATTGATGTTTTGTGTTGTCAGGTCAAAGAAATAATTGTGCAAATGTTCAGTTTGATTTGAGATTGGGTGTGGAAGAAATAACGTGTACAAACTTTTTCCTAGACAGACAGAGTGAGTTGATAGAAGCTTTGCAAGTTACATGACAGTTATGAAGATCAGTTATGGGTCCCCAATATCTTATAGCATGTTTATTACAATACCTCTTTTTAAGTCAGAACTTTATGGAACCTTAACCTTCAGAGATCTGAACTCTGATATCAAAAACGGCTTTAACGATATTTCTAGAAATGTAACAGTTAATGAATATCACTGAGAAAATATTAGCTCCTTGGCCGGGGACAACTCTAGTTTGATCTTTTTTTTTCAAGTAGATAAAGAAATACATTTAAATTTGGCAAGAGATCTAGATTTAGGAATCTAGGTCTAGATCCAACATCGGTTTTGAAAGGACTATCACCTTCTTGAAATAATTAAAGCATCAGGAATTTCCGAATTTAAGGCTTTTATTCAATCTTATACTATAAAGTAGAAAGTAAGGCGTATGTATATATGTGCCGAATAGAAATCAAAACTGTTAGACCAATAATAATAATTTAATTTATAAAGCGCTGTTAACAAACAAAAATGTAGGCTCAAGGCGCTGTAAAAACATTACAAACACAAACATATTACTTCACAAACTAATCTTAAAAAGTTCTAAACAAATAGGTCTTAATGTTCTTCTTAAAAGTGGTGAAGCATGTTGTCTGTCTGAGATCAATTGGGAGTGAGTTCCAAACCTTTGGTCCGTGCACTGAAAAAGCCCGCAGACCGTATCTTTTTAGGGAGAAACGTGTCACCTCTAAAAGCGTTGAGTCCATTGAGCGTAGGGCTCTCTGGGGGACATATGGAGTAATCAGTTCGCTAAGGTACAAGGGCATCTCATTGTTGTATATACACGGATGACAAAGTGTGGCGACCTTGTAATCGATTCTTGCTTTCACGGGAAGCCAATGGAGCGTGCGCAAGAGCGCAGTAGCAGAATCTCGTCTTGTTTTTTTAAGAAACATTCGTGCGGCATTGTTCTGAATACGTTGCAGCTTGGCTATTTTGTCATCGGATATACCTTCTAGTACGGCGTTGCAATCTTGATAAAACTTGGTAGAAATGTTCCTTGGGTACTAACTTAGACCGTAGTGTATGTGTTGTAGCCCTAAAACAAAATTAAGACACTAAAAAAAAGTTGAAAGCATTATAACTTCATCGATCTAGGCTATGTTTACTATGTTTACATGAAAATATCGAATGGATTTAGATCTAGATCTAATTTTAAGAATTACACTTTGCACTTATAGTTTTTTACTTTTACACATGAAAATATAAATTATACTCTATTGATTTCATTATTTAATCAAATTAAGCTTCAAATTTGTGTTTCAAAAGCATTTATACATATATTCGTTCTTTATATCTGCGAATATAGAACTCCTGACGCACAATCTTCCATTAGACATTACCGAAAGGTTACACATCTCTCTGTTCCTAGGTCTAAAACTCTAATTCAACTTTAAGTAAGATGATAGAACTTCTCTTCGCAAAGATAGTTTTATGCTTTAACACATGAATATACTAATTATAGTTTATTTATTTCATATTTTAATCAAATTAACATTGAAATTTGTTTTTCTAAAGCATTTGCTGATTAGTGTATCTCTATTCTTAATATCACGTAAATTAAGGTCAACTAGGTATTTTTAGCTCCATTCATAATATTTTTTATTAATGAATTCATACATATTCTTTACTTGTAACATTATTATTTTCTTTAATTGTTTCTAATGCTCTATATCAGTGACTACATAAGCAATACGCCAGTTAAGACCCGAGGGCAGCGGGTAAAATCTGTCTAGTAGTTTAATAAATTAATGTTTCCGAAAACTTTTGCGCTTCGCCTTCTAAGTTTAGACTACTCTAGATCTAAATGCTTATCATAGGAATGTATGACTAAATCTATACATTCGCAAAACCATGATTCTTTTTCAAGAAAATTACGGAATAGGGTTTGTTGCTGAAAATAAAAATTATATATCTACCAGACGCGAATAGCCCAATTTTTCTTTAAAGGAAATTACAAAAGTCATTTCTTCAATATAAAATTCAACCACAGACCTATATATACTACAATAAATTTAGGTTTTTGATTTCTAGTTACGATTTATTTAGGTAGGTGCTGTTATACTATTACATACCAAGTACTAGAGTTTAGAAAACCCCAGTTTCATTTCTTGTGCAATACTCTTAGCTAACACCGCATATCATCTCTCTGTTAGTAGGTCCTATATTTAGATATATTATCTAATTCTAGTCAAGATCTATATATATAAATCGAATAGATCTAGTAATAATATAGATTCTATCTTGAGACTAGAGTGCCGAGTCTTTCCTATGCTATTCCTATAGTCATTTTTTTAAAAAGTTTATTAATTAATAGATAATTAGATATAGACATAGGACATAGATCTAATAATTTAGACTACCGTAATACATTTACCATAATCTATACTTAATGTACTTGACTGAATCTATAGATCTATCTATAATATAATTAATTTAGATCTATACAATATTCATTATAATACTTCTACTTATTTAATAAGTTAGTACTTAGACTTAGATCTATTATAGTTTATTAATAAATTTACTTTTCAATGCCTAGACCTAATAATAAAATTGTTAATGATTTCTAATGACTGATTTTTTTTATAGTGATAGGCCTACTAGATCTAGGTCTAGACTTTACTTAAATCTATTCTAAAATAATTCTCTTGTTCAGTAGTGCTTCTACTGAAGTACAGTTTTAAAGATATGCTATTATTTTAACAAGAATAGGCAAATCTGTAGTTCATGTCCGACCCATGTACGATTTTATATAAGCTATGTTAGTCGTGACGATTTGTTTATATTTGCACATAGATTTAGTTATTATGAATGCCACAAGGTCGACTTTGACAGACATTCTGTATGGTGACTTAACAGAAGGCAGGAGATACGCTGGTCATCCACTGCTAACGTTTACTGATATATGCAAACGCGACATAACGCTCTTCAAAGTCGGCATTACAGCTGGCAAAAAGTGGCACTAAATAGATCCATAAGAGCAAGCAGTAAAGGAAATTCCTGGATCGCAGTTGCAGATGTCATGCACAACAGTAGTAGAAATAATGATGAAAGTACAAAGATTGGTCTCTTTAGTCACACAAGAAATTGCAAAGAAAAAAAAATAATTAAAAGTTTAAAATCAGAAAAAAAATTCAACAATTATTTTGTGTATGAAATTGTGTATCGGAAAATGACGGGTAGTTGAAATAAGCTAGTCCTAAAAAAACAACATAGATCTTGGGTAAAATACTCATCAAGTATAGTACTGTAAATGTGTAGTTTCCCGCGCTATTTTTAACTCTTTTTCTTTTTATAGCCTCTATCTGGTTTGACCTCAACCACCCGTATTTTTGTGCAGAATTTTTTTCTCTATCAGGCACACTTAAAATTATAGCATAATACTGTCAGTTTAATTTAAAAAGAGCACTGAAAAATGCAAAGTTATATAGGGAAAAAAAACACTTCCGGCCCAATAGTTTTTTAAAAAAGAAACGAAACGGACTAGTGCAATAGGCCCTATTGCACCTACAAAATTGTCCATTGTATTTAAATCTAATATTTCATTAATTTTAAAAAAGTCGCTCTTTAAATTGCACATAGGAGATATTGTCTTTTTTAAAAAATTTTGTTTACGTTTTTTCTTGTTGTAGATAACAAATTTTTTATTCTTCTATCAGAAGTCGCAGTCTTGTGAGACGTGGTTCCAAGCCAAAAGTCAAAAGAACTCATCGTCGAGGAAAACACGATTGTCGCGTATCTTAGTGGACGCATCAGCTGATCACCAGGTTTGGAACAAAGAACACAACTATAACTTTATACAACAAAATTTTTTTTACAACAAATCATAATTATTGTAATATCCAGATGTTGCTTCCAAGAAATGAATGAAAAATTGGATTAAAAATATTTTAAGAATTTAGTAAACTTGCGCAGGTGCGTTTGTGTATGTGTAAGTTTGTACTTAATATTGATTTTTCAAATTTAAATTTAGTATTTTGTTTTTCTGGCTTCGTAAAATAATTATCCGCATAAAGAGCTTTATTGTGTTAATATTTACCTTGAACGAGGATGAGTTGTTTTTTTTTAATTTCATGGAGCTATTAAAAGAGGTTATATTACTTTTACTGAGCTTATACATCCATATTTTAGTGTTAATGAAGAAAATAAAAAATCGATCTTAGTACAATTTTTGTTAATGTTTTAAAAAATATGAAATTTTAACAGAGTTGTTTTCACTTGAAAAAAACTTATGCTTTTACTGCTTTTGTAAGAGGCATCTAAAATAGAAATTCTGCTGGCAAAAAGACTCTTCTTTCACACGCTACAAACAGTGGAATTTGTATTGGGTACCGAATTACTTTTTCGTAGACAATCAAGACCATTACAGGCTACGTGCACAACACTGCGTATTTCAAACCTGCATCGGCCCTTTCTCAACTTTTTTGACTTAACGGACTTTCATTTTTTTTTAAATTTGGATGAGATGTGCGCTGTAGGGTGTCTGGAAATTTAGATACTGGAATTTAGGAAACCGGAATTACGCACCCGATAATATAGGCACCCATTCATATAGGCACCAATATATTAGGCACTTTTTGACAAGGCGGAAAGTAAGGCACTGGAATTTCAGGCACATGTAATTTAGGCACCGGAATTTTTAGACACCGGACTTTTTCGGCACTCTTTAATGGAGTATTTTAAATGTAACGTATATTTTATCCATAAGCTATTAGCTAAATACAAACTGTAACAATTTTTAACTTTATTTTCCTGATACAAAAGAAAAGCTGACAAAAAGGGAAAAAATGGCACTCATGAAAATGTTGGAAAAATGGCCCCGTACTAATAGTCGTGAGTTAATATTTAATAAAGATATCAATTCTCAACCTAATCAAAGAGTGCCCATTTAATCAGTGCCTAAATTTCGATATCTTAAATTTCCGGAACCTAATTGTAAAAAAAAGTTCCCTTTTCAGACCACGTGCTCGGCAGATCAGATAATGTTAACGTTATCTGTCTCTCTGGCTAACTATTAACCCACAGAGGTAATCACGACAAACAACTATCTTAACTTTCAACAACTTAAATCAGGTACCCAGAGTTAGTTGGACTCAGGGGCGCCCAAAGATCCCGAAATTCAAAATCCCAGCCTTTAGCGCGCACCCTTATTCCTAAATCTCCGGGTTTATAAATTTTCGGTGCTTAAACTAGGGGTGCCTAAATTTCCTAGATTTAGATACTCGGAGACAGCACTTGTGCAGATCCCAAAACTATAGAAAATAGATTTGTGGCAGTACTCCGCCTACGCCATATCAAAACTCTATTTGTTATCTGTTATATAACTTAAAATGGTATAACAACTTTCCAAGAAAGGTGCCTATGCCTGTGCCTATCCCTTAGTCTGTTGGACCGTTGGGGCACCAAGCAAGACTTGTCGACCGTCTTTTTCCATTCCGCCCTGTCTTTTCCCTTCCTTAGAACCTCTCTAAATGGTAGGCCCGTCCATTCTTTTATGATGTCCTTCCATCGCTTTCTCTGTCTGCCTCTTCTTCTTTTTCCTGGTACAGTTCCTTGAAGGAATGTCTTTGCGAGCCCCGCAGATCTTGTAATGTGGCTATAGATTTTAAGCTTTTTTTTTTACAATAATAAGCAGGTCATCACGGGGTCCAATCGCTGCAGTAACCCTGTCTCTGATCTCTTGGTTTGTGATGCGGTCTTTGAATGTGATACCTTCAGTAGCATCTTAATTCCATTATTAGGATCCTCCTCTCTAGCTCTGCAGTCAGCGTCCAAGACTCGCAAGTATATAAAATGTAATCATGACCAGGAAGCGCATCAGTCTGATTTTTGTGCCGAGGGCTAAGCCTTTGTCTTTTCGTATCATTTTAAGTTTTAAAAGGGCTGATGTGGACTATGCTATCCAGAGGTTCGGGTTTCGTTCCTTCATCTGACACAATAGCTCCGATGTATTTGAAGCTGCTTGTCACCTTTAATGCTTATGCCCCTTTTAAAGCCTGTTGGCTATTGGTCATAATTTGTTTGTTTTTTTCGGCATTTATTTGCATGCAACATGCTGTGGAAGTCTTGTCGATGCGCATCACCAGGTCAGCTAGTTCTTCTTCTGTCTATGCTAAGCTATCACGGTCATGTGCGAAGCGCAAGTTAGTTATTCTTCTTCCTGCAATGCTAAGAGTACCTTTAAAGCCTTCGAGAGTATCTTCCATTATCCTTTCAAAGAAGATATTGAAGAGTGTTGGTGAAAAGTAGGCAGTTTCACTACAATATGACCAAACAGGTCAGCTTTCAGCGTTCATTTCTCCTATAATTTGTAGCATCAGATTTTGAAATTGTGGTATTTCGGCAACAAAAAATTCAATTTTAATTTTAAGTTTACTCTTCTAGACTTTCCACAGTTTGCTATTGACGACTGGTGACAAACTTTTTAAAATGGGCTTTTATGTCTTTGGTAATCCTCCATAGCTTGTTATGTTGGGCTCTAGGTATATAAATGTCGATTTCTTCCAATGTTTGGTCATTGAACATCGCATAATATCTTCACCACTAAGTAATACTTTGCACTTGAGCTATAAAGGGGAAGTAACCCTTGAGGGAATTTGGGCACGACATGTCACTAATTGTGCCAATATATCAACCCAAAATATCAAATATCACATTTTCAACTTTGATCTCAATGTTAACTGCTCTAGCTGCAGCATACAGTATTAATATGAATTAATATCTTGTATCTGGTCTGCATTTTCTCCAAAAGAAACTCTGTATCATTTGTAAACCTGAAATGAAAAAAAAAAAGGTGCCTGTTTATGATCAATCTAAGAGTATTTTCATAAGAAAGTTCATTGGCACAGATGTTCGTTGTCACATAATAGTTTGAGACTAACAATAGATATAGAACCTTATATTTTCATAAAAAAGTTCATTGGCACAGATGTTCGCTGTCACATAATAGTTTGAGACTAACAATAGATATAGAACCTTATATTTTCATAAGAAAGTTCATTGGCACAGATGTTCGTTGCCACATAATAGTTTGAGACTAACAATAGATATTGAACCTTATATTTTCATAAGAAAGTTCATTGGCACAGATGTTCGTTGGCTTGATGAGGCCCTCGAGGTCGTAGAACTTTAAATGCATTTAAAAGGCAGTAATATTGACCCAGATACCCCCCGCTTTCTCTACTGGTTCAGACAAGTGATAGGATCATAACGCCTTTAGTAAGCCAAAAAAATTGCGCTAAGCAAAAACAATCCGTAAAAAAATGTAATCGCAAACATTTATTATTGTTTGTGTAGATGTATTTCAAATTTAATTACATTACTGATCTAAACTAATTGACATAATATAAGATTTTTTAGAAAACTATTTTTGTTTTCCTTTGTCTCAATTGAACTCCCTCATTACTTGCTACATGGCATCACGCAAAACGGTCAAAAGCTTCTTAGGTTTGGAAGGCATTTTTTTATTTAATTGTCTGATGTTAAATATTTATTCAACAGTGCCTCTGCCTACTTTGAAGTTTGCATGTTCTTCTTAAAGGACATCTTCGGCTTTTCTCTGTTATTCTAATATGTCTATTATATTTTACTCCAATGACAGATCAATCTAAAATTTCCTTTCTTGGGCATTGGAATAATTTAAGATTGGGTTCATTCTTTTTGCCATGTTTTATTTTCTGGAAGATTGTCCTAAGAAATTTTGTTATATGTGTTTTAAAAGTTCTTATGGTATGATTAACAATTTCAGGCGACTTGCAACCTTCAATGATCTTATTGCTTCCTCTACGTCTAACTCTAGTATTGGTGCCTAGACAAGTATCGTTATCCCAAGAGGTTTTGTTGTTTAAACTGTAGTTGGGGTTTATCTCGAAGTTGTAGAGATTTTTGCAATACTCTGTACAACTACTAAGCAACTCTACTTCTTCAGTCAGAAGTATTCCTTCGTTATTTTATTAAATTATTTATTTATTTATTTATTTATTTAAAGCTATTAATGTTCCATTTCCTTTTTAAGTATTGCCATTATATTATTGTCTTTATATTCTCTAAGCATCGTTTTTACAATATTCTGCTTATTTATGTAGTCTTTATTTTTGTCAGTATGATGTAAGTTTTTTATGTTGTTTCTATAAACTTTATAATTAAAAATAGTACAATGTACACGATTTTAAAATTTTCTAGAATGATTCCATTTGGGCTTTATTTTAACTTTTGCTACAGCTAATTAAGTATCATAATAGCATTTTAAAAATTTGTTAAAAATATTCATTATATCAATTTCTTAGTAAAGCCCAAAAAAATATCCGTTTCGATGTTTGAGCCTAAGTTTCCATATGGCGGTTACAAAAAAGATTTGATGCCTGGGTGTCGTAATTTAATGTAACAAAAAAACGTCAACATGTAAAGCCTTATACAATGAATGACGAACATAATTACAGATATAGCAAAGGCCAAGATACGGAAGATAGCACACAATCTCACACAAGTTCACATATATAAACAAATACTTAGGATAACAATCGATATAAAGAAACGTATTCAAGACATTCACCTCTTTTAAATTTTATGTAACACAACAACTGAGAAGTCCAAGCATTAAGTACAATTGTGAACTAACAATCTCAGATGTTATAAACACATATCTAATCACATCTAAAACACAGGCTAACACCAAAATAAGCAAACTCATAAGCCATTTAAACCTTGTAAGCTGTATTGACAGGTTGGATTGGGATTTTCAGTACCAACAAAGTTACTAGGCGACTCGATAGTCTAGGTTTCAACCGAAACTACCGATACGACTGACTCTGTGATCACTGATTAGCAGGAGGAGGATTCAAAGTGGAGTTATCTTCGTCATTTTTCGTTTCACTTTCAAGTAAGGGTGTCGCATTCCCGGAAGAACCGTCTTTCAGCAGCTTCAGAGAGTGTCATATTTTCTGTGAAACAGGCTTTTTATTTTTCGTTCTGATTACAATGTATTGAAGGTTCCTTTTTACTAGTTCTAGCTCTTCTGTTAATTGCTCATACTTAGAGGATTTGTTATTTCTTTCAACAACACGGGATTAGCAGATGACAATCACGTTGATAGGGATGTTCCAAAACTACTACTATAGAAGTATAGAGTTTCTCGTGTGGAGTATTGTTTGCACAGAAGTGAATAAATTGAGCGCAACGCGTCATGTAATATTAGTTCTCATTTAAATGTACTCAAGTCCTGCTAATGTCATAGCCTTCAAAATACTATTATTCAGCCTTTCTATATGACCGTTTCCCATAGAAATAAATTGCGAGGTCCTGCTCGTAGCCTCTCCTCTTTTGTTTAGATACTTTTGTACCTCAGCAGACATAAAAGAAGTAAGAACATATGAGGTTATCCCACATTTGACAAAAAACTTATTTAGGCACTTGGTATCTGTAGTGGACGGAATATGTGGACAGGCAAAAGTAAAATAAAACCTGGAGAACGTCGATCGTGGTAATAAAATATTTATTGCGTGAATTTGAAGGAAGAGGTCCATTAAAGTTCATGCTTTTTCTTTCGAATGGCTGTGTGACTTTGACTAATTGTCATTTTGGTTGGCTGAACAATCGTGGATTAAGTTCAGCACATTTTTGGCACTGGTCGATCACTATTTCATCGCAAGAAAAAGATAAATTCTTTGCTCTCACAAAATGTAACATCCGAGTTACACCAGGGTGACACAAACTATTGTGCAGTAACTTCAAGTTATTACGTGACATAGCGGATAAGTAACGATTTCTGCTTAAAGTGTTGTCAGCTGAGTTCAGCCTACCTTTCCGGTATACAACGTCAGAATGAAAGCTTTTACATCCACCTTTGGATCTTTACATTCTTGATCTTTCCTTTCTGTCTGCAATACATACAGATCGCTGGTCTGTGAGAAGGGTAAGGATCTTTCCATAAAAAAATGTCATTTTCTCAAAGATTCTACTATCGCATACGCTTCTTTCTCTACCGATGAGTGTCTCCTATCGCTTTGCAATTGTGTCCGAGAAAAGAAAGTTACAGGCGAGCCATCTTGGTTAACGTATAGCTATGTCAGAAGCATCTGTCTCAACTGTTAGCGGGGGACTGTAATCTATGGTGTAAACAGCGGCTTTCTCAAGTTCGTCCTTTAGATATTGAAATGCTTGTTTAACATCACCAGGGACAGGAACTCATACATTTCCTGCTAACCAGCTGATTTTGTTGGTGAAATTAGGAATGGAATCCATCTCGAATAATTTATCAGCAGTCCAACTATACGTTTAATGAAATATTTAATTCCCGCAAAGCTCTGAGTATCTGGGTCAGGCTTGAGCTGTCTTTTTGAAAGTATCCTAGCAGTCGGACATTATGTGTTCCTATCTCACTTTTAGTGACATACCATACTTCTGAGCTACTTTGAAGAATCTCTGCAGGTTTCTATCACGAGATTCGGTATCAAGTCCACATGTGGTCGCATTGTCCACATAAGCGAATGTATATTCCAGTTCCTCATCTTCAATTATTTTATCTTTAGTTCGCTGGGAACAAGCCACCCCATTTGTAACTTCAAATGTAAGTCCAAACGGAATTCTACGAAATTGGTCAAGTTAAACCACAGCCTCAAAAGCTGGAAATGGCCTTTCTTCATCTTTAATCGGGATCTGATGATAGGCATTCTTGGAGTCCAGAGTGCTAATGACAGAAACTGGGCTATCTTCTCTATCCTTGACAGATTAAATCTGTTGAATCGTCTGACTATAGTCAATAATCATTTTTTTGTGATTGGCTGTAATTGGAACTTGTGTCTGCCAAGGGGATTTTGAAGGTAATTTAATTACTTCTTTTAGCAGCACTGAATCTCAGTATTAATAAACTTTGTCATGTAATGAGTGTCTGTGTGAATTTGTTGCCACGGAGTGCAGTTTGAAAATACGTTACCGAAAAGACTAGGCACCTCTACTTTAGTTGGTCTAAGAGTACCTACACACAGATGTGGTCTCTTTCCACTAAATGGAATCTGTAGATTCTCATGTAGGCTTATGAAATCTAAGCATAGAATTACATCTGAACATATGCCACCTAGAAAGACAGTTTAATATTTTCATATGTTTCATCTTTGAGTCGAATGATAACATAGTATGGCCTTTAGAACCTCGAAATAAGTGAGTCGAGTACATTTATATTCTGTCCATCAAGGTTTTTATCAGCCATTCGTGACTTAAGGCAACTCATTTTGCTACATATCTGTCATAACTTCCAGTGTCTATCACGGTATTAACTGGCACCCCATTAAAGATAAGTTGATTTTCCTAGTCCTGATGAATGCAACGTAGCGAGGGCGAATGTTGTTGATTTTCTTTATTTGCAGAATCTCTGAAAATGTCCCTTCTTGCCAGACATATTACACTTTACTTCACGTGCTGGTCACACCTTACAAGCAATGAAATAAGCAGAGTGTTCTCTTACAGCATTTGTAGTAGCCCCACAAGCACTAGCGGATCCAGAACTTTGGAGTGGGGGGGGGCGATTTTTTTCCAAACCCAAACCCTAATGCCCTGTAAACCCTAACCCTATGCATAAACATTTGTACAGCATATATATATATATATATATATATATATATATATATATATATATATATTCTATATATATATGTATATGTGCCCATGTAAATAGGAAAGCAGTGTTTTTTAACCTTCGTAAAAAACAAAAAAAAAACAGTCATGTTGAGGTAAGCTGGAGTGACTGAGTGCTGTAAGCTTCGCCTGTGTGGTTCGGGGTGAAGCCCCGACGCTAGAAGCGTTTTCATGCATTTTTAACTGCAGAAACGCATTCTCCTGACATCTATAGCTCATTATTCATCAGTAGATTTCGGGGCAAATCCCAGGAGCTAGAAGCGTTTTCTTGCATTTTTAACTGCAGAAACGCATTCTCCTGACACCTACAGCTCAATATTCATCAGTGGGGTTCGGGGCGAAGCCTCGACGCCAAAAGCGTTTTCTTGCATACTTCACTTCAGTAATGTATTCTCCTGACATCCACAGTTCATTATTAATCAATGGTGTTCGGGGCGAAGCCCCAACGCCAAAAGCGTTTTTTTTGCATTCGTCACTGCAGAAACGCATTATCCTGAGTATCTACAGCTCATTATTCATCAGTAGATTTCGGGGCGAAGACCCGACTCCAAAAGCGTTTTCTTGCATTCTTCAAGGCAGTAACGCATTCTCCTGACATCCACAGCTCAGTATTTATCAATGGGGTTCGGGGCGAAGCCTCCACGCCAAAAAACGTTTTTTTGCATTCTCCACCGAAGAAACGCATTCTCCTGACCTAAAGCTCACCATTCATCCTATTAAAACAGGGCCTTTTGAAAAATGTTGAAAAATATTCTAATAATATCCATCCATAAAAATATCCATCGCCCCCTCCCGATCCTACCATATCGGCCTACATACTAGAAGGGGG
>JADKLZ010003886.1:27693534-27707034 GCA_021533235.1 Biomphalaria straminea
ATACAAGAATTGCTCGCTTAAGAGTATAGGATGTAAAGGAAAAAAGTGTCTTAAGTTATTTTATAAACAACGAGACGGTGGAAACATACTGGAGACATATTCGAAAGTAGTAGCAATATATTCTTAGCAAAAAAATTTAGTCTTTTATGAATTAATATCAGGTGGCCGAGCCTTGCTCGGTTAAATAAATGCCCTGTCCAGCCTGACTGTCGGACAATAAGAAGTTCATACCGGCTTGCCATCCATCCATCCCAGTGGTGCTACAGCCCGTGGTCTGCTTTTAGTTTTACACATCCCTTCATTTATATCTCTAAAAACGTTCCTGTTTGAAAAGAAATATTTTAGTGTACTACGGTAAGCCTAGTGACATAAGCAGCGTCTTTCCCGTTTACATCATGGAAAACTTTCATTCATAAATTATTCCAACCAAAATTAATTTTACAACATTGAGACATTTTCATATCGAAATAACGGTCGAACTCGAATTTTCCCGATGTGGTCAATGAGTTGAGAATTTTTTTCTCACTAACATGCAGATACGTTGAAATTTTAAAGAAAATCGTTAGAGCTGTTTTCGTTTTGATAGATTTTGACTATGATATATTATGAAGGAAATTTGTTTTTCCATGACGTCAAAGGGAAAAAAAAACTTGACACCGCTTACGTCACTAGGCTCACGGCAATACACTTCGCAAACAAGAACAACTAATCAATCGACCTAATTAAACATTTGCGCACCATCTTATTGTGGATTGATCTATTATGAAAATATGGAAGAAAAATAATGAAATTAAATTTGATGTACGATCAGTTATTCGTAAATGGGCCTCATTCACCAATCGTTAACCAACAACATTTAACCATGTGATTCTCTATATCTTCTATACAAATTGTGGAATCCATAAAGGCTTTCACATCATATTCACATGATACTTTTTTTCATTGTTTTATCAATATTAATAAGTGGCGATTGTTGAATAAGGTCCATTGTTTACACTTAAATTGCGCAAACCCGTGAGTAACTTTAACTTTTTTATACTCTTCAATTTATCTACGCCTTACTTGCACACACTGAACATGATAACCAGGGTCGACCCTAACATTTGCGGGGCCCTATGTGAAGTGGATTGCACGCGGTCCAGTCAGGGTAGGGATAAGGATAATAAGTAAAAATTAAGATTTTGTCTTTGCATTACAATTTTGTCTATTTTAAGGACATTTGTATGAGTTTCAGGAGATTTCCTGGAGCGTTTTGAAAACAAGGAAACCACGGGAACCCTATTAAAAGTTATAATTGTTTAATTTAATAATTTACTCATTGAATTAGCGCGAGCTTAATAACCATCATGGACATTCGATAGGCTTACAGCAGTAAACTAAAATATTTCTTTGCAAAGAAGAAAAGAAGATCTTAATTGAACACACTCGGCAAAATATGTAGGTCACATCTGGGGCTGCGTAGCCACGGGAAATATTGCATTCCTCATTAATTTCAAAGTCAAGCCTTATTATAAATATTATTTTGCTGGTAAATTATTAATACCATGTGTTCATGCTTCAGTGTCTTAATGTCCCGTACCAAAACAAAGGAAATGGTGAAAACATAGCTTCTCTACGCCTTACTTACTCACACTGAACATGCTATCTAGCTAGCGGCCAAGAAGTTTGCGTACGCTGCAGCCACATTTGATTTAACTATAAACCTTAGTAAAAAGCTTGGGGTTTGGGCGTAGTGACGAAAGGCCCAAAAGAGATTTGAATGGAGGGTTGGGCTGTAGAACCAGTAGCACCACTGGTATGGATGGATGGCAAAACCCGGTATGAACTTCTTATAGTCTGACAGTCAGGCTGAGCAGGGCACGTATCTCGTATGGGGGACGAACATATTGTTTGGCGTAACAGAGGTGCCCCACTAAATGTTTCTTTAGTAAACTAATGAAATGATTTAAGTCTATTAAGAAAAAGTGTGCCATTTCAGTTTGTCAAAAAGAGCCTGTTTTACCCTATAACGTAGAGATTTGAGTCACTTGATGTTTCGTACTAAAGCCATAATGAATACACTAATTTCATAATTAAATGTCTGAACGTAACCATCTGAGAAGTTACACAGTAAAGACTTTCTTCCAAGCCAATAATAGTAGGCCTACAATAAGATTTACACTAAACAAGATTACAAAGAGAGTGTATGCTCCTATCTTAAACTATCGCAATATTTCTGAAAGAACAGTAAAGGTTAAATCATATTTTCAAAAGCCTTTAGTGTTTTTTTCTAACCGTGACGGACAGACTAACCAACAGACAAAACGCACAAATTATACAATTTTATTTTTAAAAATCTGATTTTTTTACAAATTTAAGAAATTAGTTTAGAATCATGTCATTTCCGGTCTTTACGCTAGTACACGAAAGCCGCTGCTAAAAGTTCATTTTAAAAAATGTGCGTGACATCTATATGTCTAGAGCATTTCTTATAGTAATATTTCCTCCCTTACATTAACGTAATTGTTTTAGAATTGGTGTTTTGTTATTAAAAAATCGCTTGCATAATTAATTTTATAAATTAAACGGTTTGCGTTTAGAAAACTAAAAGTAGCCATTGCACCTAAACTTTTCAAGCCGCATTTAATGGTGAAAAAATATTTTTCGTATCTCTTCTGGTTTTGGCGCTCTGAGTCTGACAGACGGACAGACGAACAGACAGACATAAATTCATTTTAAAAAATGTGCGTGATATCTACATGCCAAGAGCATTTCATATAGTAACATTTCCTCCCTTAGATTTACGTAATTGCTTCACAATTGGTGTTTTATTATTAAAAAATCGCTTGCATAATAATTTTTATAAATTAAACGGTTTGCTTTTAGAAAACTAAAAGTAGCCGTTGCACCTAAACTTTTCAAGCCGCATTTAATGGTGAAAAAATATTTTTCGTATCTCTTCTAGTTTCGGCGCCCTGAGTGTGACAGACGGACAGACGGACAGACGGACATTTTGCACAAACCTAATAGCGGCTTTTTCCCCTTACGGGGGCCGCTAAAAATGGATTGTAAAATTATAAGACGGACGTGAGCTGTGATTTGTCTACACTTAAGAGATTCCATATTTAATCGCCATGTACAATTACATTTAGAACTAAAATAACACTAAAGCTACTCTTCAGATTAGCGATCTTTATCCGATCGTTAATTTTCGTAATTACAAAAATATTTCCAAAATGACTTCGGGTATATAACCTTCCTTGGGAAATTATTGAATCTTATTCGGCCTGTCAATTCAATCTATATTTTAATTTGAACATGACATTCTCTTCTTTTTTTTTTTTGGTTAGTTTTATACTTTTACATTTCATTTTCTTTGCTTTTATACATTCAATTATTGTACACTTTTATCTCATCTGTTTCAAAATTTTACACTTTTGAATGACAATAAATCTAGATTTATCTTTTTATTATTAGGATTACCTTTACAGTGTCACATATTCCTTGCTCTCTCTCTCTCTCTCTCGAAAAAAAAAAGACTATTAGGATTTGTTTTCTCGAAAAGGAACTCGAAATGCCATAATTCATATTACAAATAAGTAGACTTAAGAAATAAGAAAAAAATTGCTCTAACGGGGTTACAAAGACAGCTTGTGTGGAAACACTAACTCAAAATCATCGGCCCCAGAAGTGGTCGACCCAGGCAGGTAAAAAGACAGGTTTCAGTATTTCAGAATGGAGGTAACACTGAACGAAATGCAGAAACCGATAACTTTTTACTGATGTATGATCATGACTCACATACTAATAAAAGAAATCATAAAACTTATTCTTTACGAGGTTCAAATACAAATTCGCCTTATTAATGCCCTTTCTAGACGTAGAAAAAAATATACATACGTACATAATAACTAAATAGATAATTACCAACCAAACTGAGAGAACCTAAAAACCAAATTACAAAATTAACTATATTCACAGTTACATGTGCATTACACTATCTCAAAGTAACTCGAGACAACATGTTCGCCACTATATTGATAATTCCGCTTATTGCCTTTATTTTATAATTAGAAGTTCTGTAATATCAAAAACCACCTACATATTCTTCAACTTTTCGTGCTTTTCTGTTGCGTGAACTGAAGTTGTTTATTATCAGTGAGTAAAAAAAATAATTGCCTTAAAGATAGCTTTCTAACTTTGTTGCCACCTATACTATCGCCAGAGCCCCCCCCCCTTTCAACTACACGTATGTTCTCTCCGCTTCTGTTTTCTGCTGACATACGCTATAAGCACTCGTAATGCATTAAACATCCCCCTGACGCATCCGTGGATACGTAAAACTCTTTCTACGTATACGGCAGCCTTAATATCAGATATATTGAGAAAATTTTCTGTTGCATCTATCTGTACTTGCCGAGTAACATTTAACTTTCTGTGGTTGTCCTTTCCTAAGTAGATTATTTAGCGGGCTCACAATTTCCGCTAGGTTTCTAATAAATGTTCTGTAATAGTTCACCAACCCTAGTAAACTCTTAGCCTGCTTCTGATTTGTAGGTACTTCTAGATCCAATATCTTTTTAATGTTCTCTCCTGTGCAGTGGCGTAGCTAAGAAGGGGGAGGGAGGGGGAGCTTTTGAAAATCCCCCCCGGCCCCCACTTAGGGGTGGGGGGCCAAACGGGTTTCCAAAATTTGTTTGTAAATACATAAATTAATATATTTAATTGGCAAATAGTGTCAACAGTTTTTTTTTTTCAACATTTATGGTTTAAATTTTTAACAAAGACAAAATATAGATCTAAGTCTATCAGTACGTTGACTTTGTTGACATTTTAAAAATATTTTTCCATAGAGAAAAGTTAAAGTTAGTTTTACACTTTAAAATGAAAATCTTTAAAGATTTTTTGCTGATTTATTTTCCTTTCAAAAGATATCAAACATGTGCTTGCAAAAAAAACAAACTAAGAATATTACTCTCTTTGTTGCCACGAACAGGGGCATCCTTAGCAGTGCGTGGGGCCCTGAGCGAGTGTCATGTACGGGGCCCTGAGCCGTAAGGATAAACTATATATACCGTACCACATCACGCTAACCGGCTAATCCGTCTCGAACGCTGTAACAATATCAAGATAGTATGTCCGCCTTAACGCTGTGGCCTTCCTTATTTTTGTTACAAAACATAGAACATTGCGTAGCCATTGTTGGCTTACTATTGGCCGCGCTAAGTGCTATATATACTGTATTGTAATTGTTCTGCATAAAGAAAATTCCTTCAACTTAAAAAAGTTTTAAAATTACTCCAATGGCCATAGTCTATTGGGAAAAAACACATAGGCGGAAACAACCAAAAAAATATTTATTTCGTATATTAACATCGACATCCAATAGGATTTTATTAGGAAAATGTGTGGTGATCAAGTTTGTGACATTAAAATCTCCGATCGCGGGGCCCCCATCAAGCGCGGGTCCTTGGGCGGCTGCCCCACTTGCCGCCGCTACTGGCCACGAATAAAACTGTATGATATATAGCGAATTCCAGTATAACAAATCCAATAGTTATTCTTAATAATGCTAGAATTGTCCATTATTCGGGTTGACCAGGGTGGGGCTACAAAACAGCGTGACGCATTGGTTAAACCTATGATGACGCAGCCACAATGAGTGGCCGTCTTTCTGGCCTGTGGATACGTCTGTTAGGCATAGATCCAAAAGCAATATTTCTGAACTGTGATAATCACTCTCTCAACCTGGCAGCTTTTCATTCTGCTAAGATATATCCAACAATTGTCACCTTTTTTGGAAGTGTACATGAATTGTTCAACTTTTTGTTTTCCAAATTAACCCCAGAGATCCTTCCTTTTATTAATTTATTATCACATCCTTCCTTTTAAAGTTCTTAAGCCTGATATCTACTAGGAACTTTAACAATTCGACCACTTCTGATTGTCCTGACTGGCACAACAGATTCTCTAAACGTTGGTCTATAACTGTCTGTTACGTTTGTTCTAACAGTTTACTGTTCATTGCCTTCATCAGTATCATAGTACCCAGAGATATCTTCAACGAAACTCTTGTTCAAAAAAGCGTTGATTTCTTCTGTATGTTTTGCCATCGTTTGTATATGATGTAAAATCTGGGTGAGAAATATTTTTTTATGACAACTGCTTTCTGCCATGTTTGTCCTAGACGAACTCTCACTTTCTCTCCGACAGAGTAATCTTTAGATTTTGCATCGTATTTCACTTTGTTTTTTTTATATGTCGTTCTTTGAGTAATGTCTCTGCATTTTCAGTTACCGATGGTTTCAATAGTTTGGGATCAGTTGGAATAATGTCCCTGAGTCTTCTACTCATCAGCAGTTGTGATGCTTATCGGAGTATTTCTATACTCGAGCATAGCAAGATATGGATCCTTCCCACTTTTGTATACCCTGATTACTTTTGCTTTCGCACAAAACATAAACAATTGAAACCCATTCATGCTTTCTGCAAAATGCTGAGAAACGAAGCTGATCATCCAATTCAACGAAAAAGCAGAAGAAAGTATTGAATACTATGGGTTCACGGTAATTAAAACAGCCAGAAGAAAGAGAAGACTTTATGGGAAGTTGAATTCTAATGTAGGACTGTCAATAGAACTGCAATTCAAACGTGTTGCAACAGAAGTGCTGGACAGATTTCATATGGGGATTACAGATTACAAAGGCTGGAAAGAAATGGATACCTTTAGGTTTCTTCTTGAACAAAGACACCTGTTGGATGCTGACACGCTTATGACAAACTGTTACTTTTTCCTGTTTGTATGATGAAATAAATGGCAAATCGCTTGTTCAGTGATGTCATTGATGTACGAGCAGTTTTCATCAACAAACCAGTAATACAATCCACAACAGACATATTGTGGAAAAAAGGTTTGGTATGGAAATTACGTGTGCTCAAACCTTGCAGCCTCCTCCGAATACCGCTAACTCAGGCCACTTCCATTGCGTCATTCTCAAAGCTCAAGTTCAATGAAACCTATCCCAGGAGCACAATGATGCAAGAAAGACTTCTCATGGCTTTAATGTCAGTGAAGTCACAAATACTAGAAAGTATCGATGTAGATGATGTTATAGATGTCTTTGCTGCATAGAATGCACGAAGTGAAGCGATATGAATTGAGATTTGTCACAAGTGCATTATTTAGCTAATAAACAACGGTATTATTTATTAAAAGAGTCTTAATGATTTTTTTTGTTAAGTTTACTGATATACTGAACCTATTTGATCTTGTGCTTATATATTTTTGGCGTACATTATGTCATATGTCGAATTTCAAAATACAAGGGGCCCCCAAAGAGGTCGATCTTCCCCCGGGCATCCGAATCCCTAGCTACGCCCCTGCTCCTGTGGGATTGATGACGTTGTTTTTAACCCTGTGACCTGAGAATGTTATTTCTTCCAACCCAATTTCTACTTTCTCAGCCTGGATGGTCAAGCCATTCACACGTATCACTTTAAATATATCTGTAATATCCTTTAAATGGTAATCCCAATTCTCATGGAATAGACATATGTCATCTAGGTAACATATGAGGTTCTACCTATTACCGACAGCAGATGCCATCATCATGATAAACGTAGCTTGGGCTTTGTGATTCCAAGTTTTGAATTAAAGTTCTTCTGTAATTGAATTTAAAGAATCGTCGATTCTCTAGGACATATTTAGATCTAGAGATATATTTACAGAATATCCGGCATCACAGTTAAAACATATTAGCACCTTCGACGAATAGGCATTTTCAAACCAAACAAGAAAAGAAACTAAACTGTGATATCTGGCACCCCTGGCAAATTTTGTCAAAGATCATTAAATATCGTACGGAATTTTTTTTTCTTTTTTCTTCAATTTACAGAACACATTTTTAAAGTTGCAATCAGAGATCTGCTATGTAATAAGGTCAGTTTACTCATCGTTTTATCGATATCAAATCTAATGTATAAATCTAAAATAGAGTCTATCGTCTTGACTCACTAGATCTACATATTATTGGCACTGTAAATAAGATCAGTATCTAACATGAGCACCTATACCAAAGTATTGCATGTTCATATGTTTGAACATTACAAGGAGACAGACATTATAGCAAAAGTTGAACATTTTAGATGTTTAGCATCCATTCCTGAAGTAAAAGAAGAAGAAACATTATCAACATTCAATCACACTGACCCTCAAAAGGTCATGAAACTGGATGATATACCACCATAGGGAGTGAGAATCATGTGTTCAAGGATTATGCTGATGTTCCGGACACATTATCAGTTCTGACCAATGAAATTAAACAGCAGGACTACAATCCTTGAATTCAATGGACAGATTTTCTTCTGAAAGAAACAAATAAACTATTAAGACATTGCTCTATTGAACAATTAAACTGAAAACATTCTGCTACCATCGTTTTACAGTGTCAACGATGATCAAACAAGAAATTGAGATTCAGTATTGGACAGTTCTTATTTTCTCAGAACGAAAACATGTTTCATACAGACAATTTCAGCGAATTGAAATCTTTACATTCTTGGAGACCATTTCTACAAGTTTAAGAAATGCACACATACAACGAAATGGCATCTTAGAAGTGGTTCAGGACTTCACATTTTCTTTCAATCTAATTGTGTGACACTTGCTTCACTATCATTGAAATTCATCAAGGAAGGAAACTCTATCCAGTTATATTTAACTAATTAGGCTACTTTGTTTATTATATATATATATATATATTTCATGCATTAATAATCTTGAGTTTATTTCCTAATGCATTTTAAACATTTTCTATTTATTCTATTATGCTATTACAGATGGGAGACGAACGTATGCCAAAGGCAGTCTTTTTTGGTGAGCTAAAAGGTGGTCGACGTAACAGAGGCGCCCCACGGAAACGCTTCAAAGACCAACTTAGGCGTCAACTTTCCTTGGCT
This sequence comes from Biomphalaria straminea, assembly GCA_021533235.1. Classification (NCBI taxonomy): domain Eukaryota; kingdom Metazoa; phylum Mollusca; class Gastropoda; family Planorbidae; genus Biomphalaria; species Biomphalaria straminea. Next base: position 27,702,472 of record JADKLZ010003886.1, read on the forward strand.
GACATAGAGGAGAGCACCTGGCTGCATGCGGCGTCGGAACGAGACAGCTGGAGGTCACTCACAAAGGCCGCGGGATACACATTTGAGACCAAAAGAAAATCTGCCGCCGAGGACAAACGCAGACGACGAAAAGAAAATCTAAACCGACCACCTGCGGACAATGGTTTTGCTTGCCCTGGATGTGGCAAAATATGTAGGTCACAGCTGGGACTGCACAGCCACGGGAAACACTGTATTCCTCACTAATCTTCGGACTCGAAGACAAGCCTATTATTATTATTATTATTATAAACAAGAAATTACACGAAGCCTGGCCTATTAAATATATTTTTAGAATAAATGTGTGTAGATATGTGATCACATTCTGTGAATTATTTTATGTCAATGTTTTGGGTTATGCGCGTTGGACTGTCGTTTAATTGTCTCGATGGTCATATTCTGCTTGCTGTCATCCCCTTCGGGAGTTTGGAGTCGAGATGGGAATCGAACCCAACTTTTGAAGTTCGGGTTCGGTTCGGTCAGATTTAAGTTCGGGTTCGGTTCGGTTCGATGACGAGTATAGTTCGGGTTCGGTTTGGTTCGGTTCGATAATATGAAATTAAGTAATAACGAAATTAAGTTCTTAGGCTTAATGAAATGTATTAGTTCAAACACTTTCATTTGAATTTTTCATAAAACAAATACTTTACAGCCCTGGCCAATAGTATTATGCGACGGACATTCTAGGGACATATTGCACACGTACTTCTGTAATAGGCGTGATCTTTTTCAAAAATACAAAAATTCTAATATTAAATATAGTGATTGGAACTAAACTAACTTTTAAAAGTTAAACTAAAACTAGTTTTCAACTTAAAACTAAAAGTTTATCATGAATTACAAAATGTAATTAAACTAAACTAAAGAAAATTAATTAAATTATAACAAACTTTTTCGGAGGCGAGGTGGCTGAGCGGTAAAGCGCTTGGCTTCTGAACCAGAGGTCCCGTGTTCGAATCCTGGTGAAGACTGGTATTTTTATTTTCGGGACTCTTGGGCGCCTCTGAGTCCACACAACTCTAATGGGTACCTGACATTAGTTGGGGAAAGTAAAGGCGGTTGGCCGTTGTGCTGGCCACATGACACCCTCGCTTACCGTAGGCCACAGTATCAGATGGCCTTTACATCATCTGCCCTATAGACCAAAAGGTCTGAAAGGGGAACTTTATAATAAACAAACCTATATAGATATAATCATCATCTGCCTACGGTTCGATCTTATTGTTTTAACATTGTAAAAATATTTATCCAAAATAAAATCAGTAATAAGAAAGATGTTTCTTACATAAACGTTAACGCACAATAAAATATAATAAAAATAAAATAAAAAAGATGTCAACGTTAATATGTGTGCTTGTATTTTTCGCCTTGAATTTAAACCTTTAGAGAAGAATGGTACTCTTTTTAGCGGCCACCGTAAGGGGAAAAGCCGCTATTAGGTTTGTGCAAAATGCCCGTCTGTCCGTCTGTCACACTCAGGGCGCCAAAACTAGAAGAGATACGAAAAATATTATTTCACCATTAAATGCGGCTTAAAAAGTTTAGGTTCAACGGTTACTTTTAGTTTTCTAAAAGCAAACCGTTTAATTTATAAAATTAATTATGCAAGCGATTTTTTAATAACAAAACACCAATTCTAAAACAATTACGTAAATGTAAGGGAGGAAATGTTACTATAAGAAATGCTTTAGAAATGTAAATATCACGCACATTTTTTTTAATGAACTTTTAGCAGCGACTTTCGTGTACTAGCGTAAAGCCCGGCCATGACATGATTCTAAACTAATTTCTTAAACTTTTTAAAAAATCAGATTTTAAAAAAAAATTGTTTAGTGCCCCCATTAGAATGAAAGAAGCATATTTTTGTGCGTTTTGTCTGTTGGTCGGTCTGTTCGTCACGGTTATATAAAAAACACTAAAGGCTTTTGAGAATATGATTTAACCTTTACTGTTTCTTCAGAAATATTGCGATAGTTTAAGTATCCATTTAATACATTGTTTTGGAAGTTTGTGTCTAGATCTACATTGAAATGTTATAATAAACTAAAACTAATCTTCTTTTTTAAAATTTAATATTGCATTCATTCTATTGATGATCTGTTTTTTTTTTTTATTTTACGTAAATTACATCCAAATTATTAATAATAATAATTAATAAGATATATATTAAGAGTGCTAAATCAGAAGTATAGTTTACGTAGATCTACATCTCTACAGATCAATGCTGAGAGATTATTTAAAATCGCTCGTGTGACATATTGTATATATCAGGCTATTAGTTTGTAACCAGTTTGTTATTAAGTTAAGAGCAATGCCTTGTCGTGCGGTTAGCGTGCTGAACTGATTATCTCGACATTCCCGGGTTATGTGTCTGTTTGTTTTAAATGTTTCGAATGTTTCTACAGAGTTAAAGATAGTTTACTTCCTAGTTTAAACCTTCCTCAGGAGGGGATGAGAGCATGCTGGAATTGAGCCAGGGACCAACGACAAATCCGAACTACAGTCTAGTGCGCAAACATCAAGATAAGGCAGGTTTATACCCTGCTCGCCATCATCCGTCGTCCAGCGAGAAGTTAATTATTTTCAATTTAGAAGGAACATCCGAAATATCTTGCGAATAGGCGGATCTGACAGGGATCCGACTCCGACGGGGGCCACCTTGCTTTTTATATAAATTATATTAGCTTATTAGCTATATGAGGGCGCGGTGGCTGAGCGGTAAAGTGCTTGGCTTCCGTACTGGAGGTCCCGGGTTCCTTGTGAAGACTGGAATTTTTATTTTGGGATTTTCGGGCGCCTTTGATTTCGCCCAGCTCTAATGGGTACCTGACATTAGTTGGGGAAAAGTAAAGGCGTTTGGTCGTTGTGCTGGCCACATGACACCCTCGTTAACCGTAGGCCACAGAATCAGATGACCTTTACGTCATCTGCCCTATATACCTGAAGGTCTGAAAAGGGAACTTTACTTTTTTAAAATTAGGCTATATAACTTAAAATCTTACTTATACCGGTAAAGTTTAGAATCTCATTAAAATAACATATATTTAGAATTTCACATTTAGATCTAGTAACCATAGTGATAGAAATGAAATCGTTGGAGTTTTAAAAAACATTTGACCTGTATAACTAAATTATAGTGTAAAGTACATGCTTGACTAACCATGCCGAAGTGCTCTTTTGTTGTCTGACCACTAAAAATACAACTAACACTATTGCATAACCGTTAACAAAATACGAGGTGGTCTGCACACTCAGTACACTGTATATGCCTACAAGTGTTCGTCTATCTGGTCAGGTTGTTAAGATCAGTCGGACACACCGTCTTGGTCGGGAGGGTGTGTAACTATTTTGTGTAAAGATAAATCTAAGAACATGCTTGACTAACCATGCCAGTGTGTTAGCTTCTTGTCTGACCACTCTACATTAAGCAAACACTATTGCATAACGTGTAATGAAAAAAATGCAGGGTAGTCTTGTAGTATCATCGTCTACACACGTACAGTACACTAGGCCTAAACGTGTATATCTAGATGACCAGCTTGCTAAAACCAGTTGGACACAGTCTATTTACTTTATCGTCAGAGATGGTGTGGATTAAGATTTTTTTTACTAGAGTTGGTATCCTAGTCCTTTTAGATTATTAAACAAACAAAAAAAAAAGAATTTAGAAATTGCAAAATTAGTTCGGTTAAGATAAGTTGGGTTCGTTCGGTTCGGGGTTCGTACCGAGCAGTTTCAAAGTTCGGGTTCGGTTCGGTCATAAGTGAAGTTCGAGTTTGGTGCGTTCGGTTCGTGTTTGGTTCGTTTCCCATCACTAGTTTGGAGTAGAATGTACTTTATATTTACTCCGATGGAACATATAAAACAATATCAGGTGGCCGAGCCTTGCTCGGTTAAATAATTTATACTAAAAAGGTTATATAATACTGCTACTCGTGCTACAGCCTATGGAAGGAAATGGCCTGCTTTTACACATCCCTCCATTCAGATATCTCCTGGGCCTTTCTTTACCACACCCTAACGGTTACCTTTAGTTTTTTTTTACTGAGGTTTATAGTTAAATCAAAAGTGGCTGCAGAATAGCAAACTCGTTGACCGCTAGCTAGATATCTTGTTCAGTGGATATATTTTGCCACATCCAGGGCAATCATAACCATTGTCCTCCGGTAGTCGATTAAGATTTTCTTTTCGCGTCTGTGTCTGTCCTCGGCAGCCAATTTTCTGTTGGGCTCAAATATGTATCCTTGGCCTTTGTATAGAGGGAATTGTTTAAGTCCGACATTTACTCTTGACAGAGCAGTATCCTGTATGAGAGAAGAATCTCAGACAAACGCATGCCAAAGGCGGTCTTTTTTTTTTTTTTTGGTGAGCTAATTAGAGTTATGCACATAAATCAAATTCTTCTATCAATTTGTTGAAACTTTTGTAAACACTTGAACTTCTTCAGATAACCACGTGCTTGATTTCTGTTCTTGATAGCTGTTCAGTTACAAATTAACGCATACACGGAAATAAACCTTCAAC
>JADKLZ010003886.1:27707434-27723326 GCA_021533235.1 Biomphalaria straminea
TTTAGCTCACCAAAAAAGACTGCCTTTGGCATACGTTCGTCTCCCATACGGGATACGTGCCCTGCCCAGCGTAGCTGTCGGATCATAAGAAGTCCCTCTATACTGTCTATACCGGCGTTCGCAAGGACATCGCTGTTTGTAGTGCGGTCTTGCCATCGTATGTCCATGATGGAGCGCAAGCACCTTTGGTGAAAGCGCTCAAGGAGTCTTAGCTGTTTTCTATATAGTGTCCATGTCTCAGAGCCATATAGAAGGGTTGAGAGAACCACCGCCTGGTAGACATTTATTTTTGTAGGTAGGCGGAGCGATTTGTTCTTCCAAACTCTCGCCTGAAGGCGTCCAAAAGCGCTACTGGCCCTGGCCAGACGGTTATAAACTTCCCTTGAAAGTGAGGTGTCATTTGACACTATGCTACCAAGATATGTGAAGTGGTCTACCACGTTAAGGGGGATGCCCGTTTACTGTGATCCTTGGGGCTGAGTATGTTTCATTGGGTGACTTCTGGAACATGACTTCTGTTTTCCCGAGGTTTATAGATAGACCGAAAGAGGCGGTAGCGTAGGCAAATTCGTTTACCGCGTTCTGGAGGTCATTTTCATTGTGAGCTAGCAGGGCGCAATCATCGGCATAGAGAAGCTCCGTTATGACCATCTCCTTTGTTTTTGTGTGGGATAGTAGACGTCGGAGATTAAACACGCTGCCGTCACAACGAAACCGGATGTAGATGCCTTCATGCAATCGCTGCCTCATTTGACCCAGCATTACGCCAAAGAAGATAGCGAACAGAGTAGGGGCAAGTACACAGCCCTGCTTCACGCCATTTTCTATTGGGAAGTGATCAGAAAGAGCACCATTGTGTCTGATCTGGCCTCTCTGTCCAACGTGAAACTGCTTTATCTTTGTGTCTTTCTGAGTATTTTATTAAGTTTTGTTTTTGTATTTGGAGATTATGGTTCAGTGTTTTGTGTATAATTGCTACTTTACTCTTAAGTCTTCTATCCTGAAGGCTTTCTAAATTTAGTGATTTTACTAAGGGTGTTACTCTAGTGAAATGTGAATATTCGTTTGTTATGAATCTCACTGCTCTATTTTGTGTCTGTTCTAGTTTCTTAATGTTTTCTTGAGTTGAGGGGTCCCAAACAGAGGATGCATATTCTATTATTGGCCTAACCAAGGTTAAATAGCATTTTAGTTTTATGTTCTTCTTTGATTTATAGAAATTTCTTTTAATAAACCCTAATGCTTTGTTTGATTTTTTTATAGTTTCATCAATATGGGGATTCCATGACAGTTTGTCATTTATTATAACACCTAGGTATTTTGCGTTTTTAGTCTGTGTTACTGGTTTACCATGAATAAGATAAGTGGAATTAATTTGTTTTAGTTTTTTTGTTACTCTTAATAACTGACATTTTTCTGGGTGGAAAGACATGCTCCAATTTGATTCCCATTTCTGTAATTGATCTAATTCTCTTTGTAAAATTTCTGTATCTTGTGTTGTTTTTATTGTTCTATATATTATGCAATCATCTGCAAATAATCTAACTTTTGTTCCTGAACTAATGCAATTCGGTAAATTCTTTGAAGTAAACCAGCCTCTTACGAAAGGAAGGGGAGGGTAAGGGAAACGAGTTGTCTGGGGCGTGAGGAAGAAGGGGGGTAGTCCACCTTCGTCCAGTGAATATAACAAAGACATCGCACAGGATGTTTGTCCAGATAAGAATGGGGAGTTTACTTTTGTCGATAGACTGACGAGACATGTGTCAGATTAAGAAAATACAATGTGACATCGATGCCTAGAGAGAGGGGGGGGTAGGTGGCTAAGTAAATGAAATAAATATAAAATACTAAAATAGATTAATGAAATGCTTAGACCCGAGTGATACCTTGAGTGGGCGGAAATTATTTTTATCACACTCGTCCCATATGCTAGGACAAATTTAATAAAATCTCCTTCTAACCTAGCGTTATTAGAGCATGGAATGGATTGCCTGAGCTAGCCAGGAAAACCAATGACTTGGCAGAATTTAAGTCATTGGTTAATATGCATGACTGAATGTATGACGCGTAGGAAGTAATAATCTTCTTTTTTAAAGTAACGTCTGTATTATATAAGATAAGATAAGATTCTCTTCACTTTAAGGAAGAACCTCTTCCAGAGGTCAGTATTGAGAGAAAAGCTCTTTGACAAGCCTTTATGTTATTGTGGAGGGTATGCAGATAGAATTATTGTTTTTAACATTTCTGATACAGTTGCTAAAATATTATGTGTTAAAATACAATCTCTGGTTTTGTCTATTGTAGATCGTTGTTGTTAAAATCAAATTTAATCACTCCTTTTACATGTTGAATTATTTAATTATTCAAACTTAATTGAGTTTGCTTTAGACCAAACAAAGCTTATAAAAGGGTAATAACTCAACAGTTACAACTATATCTCTAAAAAATCTAGATTTTATCAACCTTATTCGATGTCAAATAAAACAATTAATTACCAATATCTTTTGATTCGTGTTTTGCTAGGAACAATAAATAATTGTTTCAACTTGACCTTACAATGAATGGAGGAGAAATAGCGTGAAAGTATGGACGAAACCTAAATATTTGGCCGTACATGTGATAAATAAAGGGTCAATCTCCCTTGTTGGTATCGAGCACAATAATTAATTAGCAGTAATTAATTTACTAGTTTTTGTTTCTTTTATTGATTCATGTCTTGCCCATGCCAATAAATACAAAGTTTCAACTTGATCGGATAACGGTTAAAGGAGAAATAACGTGTACAAACGTTATACCAGACAGAGTTGATAGAAGTTATAAAATGCAATAAAAGAGATAAACAACACGCACAAACAGGTCCTGCGGTTTCTTCTTATAGATTAACATTAAATCTTTAAAAAAATTTATAGTATATAGACACACAGCACACATTATGCATTCTTAGGTGTTAAATCACAAAGTGCATGTGTTTCGGTCAAAGCCCAAAATCTGCTTATTTGCGAACGGCCATTATAGCTTCCCATTAACCGCACACACTATGCATTCTTAGGAGTTAAATCACAAAGTAAACGTGTTTTGGTTGAAGCCCAAAATCTGCTTATTTGCAAACGGCCATTATCGCTTCCCATTAACCTGCCAATCTTCAAAATGGCCGCCCATTTCTCAATTCGATCAAAGTTGGCAGAAAAAAAAATCATGAACAGATTTTTAAAAAATCAATGACAATTGGAATCTAGGAAATGTAGGCACTGGATTTTTAGGCACCGGATATTTAGGCACCCGGAAATTTAGGCTCCTGGAAATTTAGGCTCCTGGAAATTTAGGAACCTGGAAAATTAGGTACCCGGAAAATAAGCCACCGGATAATGAGGCACTTTTTTCACAAGGCGGAAAATAAGGCATTGGAAAATTAATCACTCTTTCATAGCGACCTTAATTTTGAAAAAAAGTTTTTAAAAAAATAAGCGTATATTTTATCCTTAGGTTATGGGTTATTGGTGACGTTATATAAAATAGGAATTATGCCAATTTCTAGCCCACCTCTTCGTGGGCCATAAAAGATACGAGAACACTGTAGAAAATGCGGTTATAATAGAAAGTATACGCTGACTTGCATTCCTTTGATTGCTTATACTTTATTATTTATGTTGTCACAATAGACATTCATTTGATTGTTAAACTTTATTCTTTATGTTGTCACAGTAAACATATTGTAAGTAATGACTTTTACGTCTCTAGTTTTTAGATCTAGTTTTGTGACAGTTGTCAAGCATTTTTCTCATCGTTTTCTAGGATACTATGCAGTATTTTGTTATAGCTGTTTTACAGAAAATACTAATCTTTTGCATGTATGTTAGCTGCCTTATTGTTTAAGTTTGTTGATACATTACTACTTTTAAATAAAATAAATATATTATTTGCGTTGATTTGTTTTATTGTTCATTAATATCACAATCTACAAATATGTTAAATGCAATGTTCTTTTATTAGTTGCTCGATGGGACACAAAGAAACCAAAATGAGAGAGAAACATGATTACAAAGAGACTCAGATCCGCCTATTCGCAAGGAATATTCAAAACGTGATTTAATTTTGATGGTCAACTGTAATAATGTTTCAAAGATTCATTTGCCACTGTATTTTTTTTTGTCTGTTTTAAATGTTTCGGATGTTCCTTCTAAGTTAAAAATAATAACTTCTCGCTGGACGACGGAGTATGGCAGCGAGCAGGGTATGAACTAGGGTAGCACCGGATTTACTTTTTTTTTATATATTCGGCCGGAGCCGGATATGACCGGATAGTACAGTTTGATATTCGGCCGGAGCCGAACCAAATATCTACATGACTCAAACAGCTCGTTTTACTGAAGTATTTGCAAATTTTCTAAATAACATACCTATATTCATATTATTTTTTTCTTTTATTTACTTTAATGCTTTAAACTTTCTGTGGCATTTTACGTCTCTAGAGACGATCTTTTCCCCTTGTAAGCTCTTGTGTGACTAAAGAGGCCGATCCTTGATACACAGCTGCGATCGCAGGTTGGGCATATGTAGTCACCAGGCGCCGTTGCACTTTCACCCTTCTTTCTGCTTCTGTTGTGTATGGCATCTGCAATCAAAGACCCCTTCTTTATGCTCTCTCTCCAAGTGGATCTATCTTGTGCCACCTCTTCCCAGTTGCTGGTGTCGATCTTAAAGAGCTTCATGTCCCGTTTGCATACATCTGTATAACGTAAGAGTGGACGACCAGCGGCTCTTCTGCCTTCTATTAGATCGCCATACAGAATATCCTGTGGGAGTCGACCTACTGGCATTCTACGAACGTGGCCAAGCCAGCCAAGGCGTCTGCTGCTGATAACAGAGCGGATGTCCTGGCAACCTGCTCTTTGTAACACTTCCTCGTTGGTTATCTTATCTTGCCACCTTATTTTAAAGATCCGCCTTAGGCATCGGAGGTGGAAGACATTCAGCTTTTTTTCCTGCCATGAGTATGTTGACCACGTTTCACTTCCGTATAGCAAGGTGCTCAATACACAGGTCCGGTAAACTAGAGCTTTAGTGCTGTTAGTCAGCAATATGTTGTCCCAGACTCTTTTCTGCAACCGTGACATGGTGGCCATTGCCTTGGCTATCCTGTTGTTAATGTCATTATCCAGTAGAGTGTTGTTGGATATGATGGAGCCAAGGTAACAAAAGTTGTCTACGATCTCTAGTGGTTGGCCATTAATGTTTATTTGAGGTGCAGCATTAGTGTTTTGTACAAGTACCTTAGTCTTGCCCTGACTGATGTTTAAGCCGAACTTCTGGCAAGCAGCAGATAGTTTGTCAGCTAGGTACTGTAGCTGGGTATCAGAATCAGCCACAATAGCTGCATCATCAGCATACAGGAGTTCCCTGATGAGTAACCTCCTGACCTTGGTTTTAGCCCGCAGCCTTGAAACATTGAATAGCTTTCCAGAGGATCTTGTATGGAGAAACACACCATCGTTTATGTCGTTGAATGCGTAATGCAGTAGACAGGAGAAGAATATGCCAAACAGAGTGGGTGCGAGCACACATCCCTGCTTGACACCACTGCAGACCTCAAAAGGTGCTGATTGGGCTCCATTAAATTTGACAGTGCATTTAGTTTCCTCATGGAAGCACTCAATGAACCTCAGTAATTTGGGAGGGCAACCTATTTTCTTTAGAAGTTTGAAGAGGCCACTTCTGCTGACCATATCAAAGGCTTTAGTCAAATCAACAAAAACAATTTCTCCTGCAGTAGTCGTAGAGAAGATATCATATCTATAGTGGATCTACCACTCCTGAATCCACACTGAGACTCGGGGTAGACTCTAGAAGCTATCACTTGCAGCCTAGATAGTGCCACTCTAGCAAAGATCTTGCCCACTATACTGAGGAGAGAGATACCCCTATAGTTGTTGCAGTCACTCCTATCCCCCTTGTTCTTGAATATTGTGACAATAGTAGCATCACGCATGTCTTGAGGGACATGACCTGTTTCCCAACAACGGCAGAGGAGAGTATAGAGTTCGGGGAGCAGGAGTGATTCGTTGGCTTTAACTACTTCCACTGGGATACCATCACTTCCTGGAGATTTTCTATTTTTCATGCAGTTAATTGCTTTTTTGAGGTCACTAAGGCTCGGAAGCTCATCTAGGCATTCCAATACTAGAAGATCTGGTAGAGAAGCCAGGGCGGCATCGTCTACTGTATTCTGTGTGGCATAGACATCGAGGTAGTGTTCTGTCCATCGTTCTAGCTGCTTGGTTTGATCTGTAATCTTTTCTCCAGATTTGGATAGAAGGGGGGCAGGCTTTGACACTCCTGGACCCAGAGCCGCTTTAATGCCATCAAACAGAGCTTTACTATTTCCTGAGTAGAGACTTTCTTGGATTTTGTTGCAGGTATCCCTCCAAAAGTTATTTGCACATTGTCTAGCCATTTGTTTCGCCTCTTTATTAGCGCTTTTGAAGGCCTGCAAAGATTTTGGACTAGGCTTTGCCTTGTGAGCGAGGTGTGCAGATCGCTTTTTCTCGATGCAAGGTTCCATAAGTGCTAGATTTGCCTCAAACCAGTCTGCATTTTTGTGTTTTTGAGGCCCAAAGGCGGTGATTGCCGAACTGTAGATTACATCTCTTAATTTCTCCCATCTGATAGAGATATCTTCTTCATCACTTAGCGAGGGGATTGAGCTGTTCAGGAGCTCGCCAAAGAGTGCAGCCTTCTCTGGGTCACCTAAATGGTTGACGTTAATTCGTCTAGTTCTAGGTTGAGTGGAAGTATAGGCCTTCTTGAGAAGTAGTTTGATCTTGCTTAGCACTAGTGAATGGTCTGAGTTGCAGTCCGCACTATGGTATGAGCGGGTGTGGATGACACTTTTCAGATCCGTCCTACGGGTGATACAGAGGTCAAGCTGGTGCCACCTTTTTGAGCGTGGGTGTTGCCAAGAGACTTTGTGGCGTTCCTTGCCAGAGAAGAATGTATTTGTTACACACAGTTCATGAGAGCCACAGAACTCTAGTAGCCTTTGGCCATTGTCGTTTATTTTGCCAACACCATGAGGTCCCAAGCATTTTGGCCATGCATCATTGTCATCGCCAACACGGGCATTAAAGTCTCCATTTATATAGAGGTGCTCGGACTTTGGAATGTTTTTAATTACGTCCTCTAGAGCTTGAAAGAATCTGTCTTTGTCCTCTTCCGATGCAGCAAGGGTTGGTGAGTAAGCACAGATTATATTAACTTTGCCTTGCGCTGATGCAAATTTCATGTGTGCTACTCTTTCATTGCCAATGGGAAACATCGCAATGCAGGGGACGAGACTTTTTCTTATTGCAAAGCCGACGCCATGTATTCTAGGGCTTTGTTCTGGTTTTCCTTGCCAGTAGAAAGTATAATTGCTTTCTGTAAGAGATCCACTGTCAGCCAGTCTGGTTTCTTGCAGACAGGCCACATCAATGTTTAGTCTGCTGAGTTCTCTGTCGATGATAGCTGTTTGACGCATGTCAGTAACGAGTTCAGGGTCAGTATTGAAGCCAGGACACATTGTCCGTATGTTCCAGCTTGCAAAACGCATTAAAATTGGCGGTTTTCTTTTGATTGTATTGGCAGGTGCGGGTGAGCAGCTTGCTTTTTGATTTTGTCTTAGCACCAAGCACCCAGTGGTGCGGCAAGCCGTGGCGGGATAGCACTATATTGTCCGAGGGCTGCTCGGCTTAAGGCAGGCAGTAGCTATCCAGTGAGGCTAAAAAGCCCCTCCTACCGTCAAGAGTGGTCCCTGGCGTTCCAGCTTACGCCAATCAGCTAGGAACTTATAACCGGTAACTACCACTCTCCGTGTTTTTTCAAAGACATTTCTGTCAGAGATGGAGTGCTGGGGGAAAGCCTGGGCGGTAAATTTGCGAATGCTGGGCTGCCCACACGTCAGCACACGCCTCTCTTCCATACTGACCGGGTCCAAAGGGATGGCAAGCCATCACAATTTGGGGACAGGTGGCTGCAGGAGTTTGCCAAAGGGCAGTAGTCTTACTACTGTCCCCCCGCCTACGGGGCTCCAGGACCGGATTTTCTGTTAGGGTTTACTCCCTTAGCCTTAGACCTTACTGGGACACACACAAGGCAGTGCGGCTATTAACCTATAGCTAGGGGTTTGGTTTGTGGGCAGCAGGGCGTGTCCGCACGCCGACGGGCCATGCCTGCCTCACATCTTGGGGCCAAACCTCCTCCGAGACCCTTGCAGTTTAGCCTGAGACTTCGCAGCCTCAGTTTCCATCTGCCACCACAAGGAGGTACTGCATAGGACTTGCTGTGGAGAGGCTATGTACTGGCAAGGGAGACTTACAAAATTGCTCCCCTTTCACATATGCTAGCCAGCGGTGGCAACAAGATTGTTACCACACTAGACGCATCACACAGCCTTTGGACAGATATAAACTTTACTGGTTGATTAATTAACATTAACAGCATTTTTAAACAAATATGCTTATTGTGACGGGTCGTGGCGTGTGACGTGAGTTTAGCTTGTTTGGTGTCTAGGGGATGATTATTTTTGAATATATCACACACTGACCCATCAGCAGATAAATCGGGAACAGACACGCAACGAGACAAGCAATTAAGAGAGATACAACTGATAAAAATATAAAGAATATTTATTTACATAAATATTTACATAGAATAATAAAAGGGGGAGGATTTGTATCTAACTCTAATCAATACTATATTTGATCATCACTCTTGCACTTAATGAGAGAATATGTCACTTTGTCCTTGGTAATTAGCTATTTTCTTGATTGGATCGCAGTAGCTGGTATCCTGGCTGGCAGTTGGGGTCGCTCTAGCTGGAAGAGGGACGCCGATGATATAGTCGTTGTGGAGTTTCAGTCCAAAAGTCCTAATATCTGTAGTGGGCACAGTAGGGCGGGTGGCCGGCTACCGTGGGCACAAGTGTACTGCGGGCAGAGCTGATCTGCCGTGGGCAGCGTAGAAGTCCAGTGAATTGGCGAAGCTATGACGTCTCGTACAGAACGGATCTATAGGGACGTCGTACCTAATGGGCTGACAGGCGGGCTGTCAAATAGGCAGGCTTGAGCCGATAGCGCCAAGTGGACGATGAGTAGTGACTTTCAGCGCTGAAAAGCACTTATTAGTACGTGATACTAGTTGTAGATCCAAGTGAGCAAGCGATACTGATTAGTACCAAATGGGCGAGTGATCCGATAAGTAAGCAGTGGCCTAAGTAGATAGCAAGTAGTGTTGGCTCGAGCCAAGTAGGCAAATAGGAAGGGTTTGAGGTAAAATGGTGCATAGAAAGGGGAAATAATTAAAATAAAATAGATAAATAATAATAAATAATAATTAATGCTGTGATAAAATTGAGCGAATCTGACAGCGAGTTTTTGACTTGACACACTTATCATAAACTAATCCTTGTAACATGAGATGGTGTCAGGGTTGCAACTCAAAAGAATTAACCAAGGTACAAATATGCGTGTATGAGCTCATCCTATTAATAGGAAATAAAATTGAATGACTCGGGTTGCTTAGATAAGACATTCTCATGGAAACCAAATTAATATTTTTCAATCTCGCAGACCCCTTGCAAGTCATCGTATACCCTTGGGTATTAATATAGACACTTTGAGAATCACTGTTCTATACATCCTAGATTCAGATCTATGCCCAAGACTATTTGTTTAGATCTAGACTTAGATACAGCAATATTATTCATTTAGAATATGTAATTTTATGTTATGAATCCTCTGAAGTCACCAATCCATCTTCTGCCGCTAGATATAGATTATGCTCTCTTTTTAGCGTGTATATCAATGTATGTACTGCACGTAGATTATTTTAAATAATTAATTTAAAATAATAAAATAAGAGTTTTAAAAAAAGATACAATTGTTGTTATTATATGTGTATATAAAATATATAAAAAAGAATCATTAAGTATTGAACTTGCTTTTATTTCATAGCGTCATGTATACTATAAAAGCAGAAAGTAAGATGTATGTATGGGTGTATGTTCCGCATAGAAATCACAATCATTTGATCAATCTTGATAATACTTAGGTATAAATGTTCCTTGATACTAACTGGAACCTAAAACAAACTTAAAACCCTAAAAAAAGTTACCCAACTCTATGAAAGTGTTACTATTTCGTGCATATAGGTCACATTGTAATGTCTACATGATGAGAGAAGACGGAGAGGTCAAGCATGCGCAGAGCTGTAAATCTCTCGAACCTTAGATCTAATTCAAGAAAACATTTTTTTTTACACATGAACATACAAATTACAAAATATTGTTTGTTCATTAAATTATTTTATAAAAATTAACCTTCAAATTTCTCAAATTTGAATTTGCAAAACATTTTTTTTTACATAAATTCGTTCGCTCTAAATGTGAATAGCTTTAGCTGTGTTGACATACTTTTTTCATAACTCATGCACACCATTACATGCGCCGAGTAGTGTTAAAAAAGAAATCAACGTTAGAGATCGTAAAGCATTATAAAGGGATATTGTTAAATTAATAAAATACTTACATAACACAAGTTACTTTGCAATGTTTTTTTAACATTTAAACCTACAACCACCGATTCGGTTTAATTTTCAGTATTTATTTTCAAATAATATCTTTCAGATTTACTTATGCGTATTTAGACCTCTTAACAACATAAGCCGTGTTGACAAACATTTTCATTCATCATATCGCGTACCAAAATGTCACGCATGCGTGACATAACATCTCACTAAGTCTACATCACCTCTTGGCAAAGATAAAGATAGTGTTGTTTTTTTTACTTTAACACACGAACAAACAAAATATAGTCTATTTTGATTTCATTACTTAAAAAAATAACCTTCAAATTTGTGTTTCAAAAGCATTTTTACACAAGTATGTTCGTAATAAATGTGAATGGCTTTAACCGTGTTGACATTTTCATTCATTATAACGCGCCGTGTACTGGACTGTTTTCTTTGGATCTAGTTAACACAAGTTCAAAGTTTTTATTTATTGACTAGACTACTATGGCATTCAAATTGTTTACATTCTAGATCTACCTAAAATTAAACTAGTAATGTTACGTCAACAATTACATTCACGCGTTCGATTTAATTATAAAATATATTTTATCGCTTTTTGTCACCTACGGTATTCACCAAGGCAACGAGTCTTGAGCTCATGAACTTGCGGAGCAGCGCTATGTAAAATTAAAACAGATGTTGGCTTTTGACTAATTAATTGAATTCTATTCTGCGTTTTGTTTATAGATTTAAGTCATTGAGAGTTCATTATTTTAGTCGCTTAAATATATATTTGACTTTTAATTAAAATATACATTTTAAAAGTAAATCTAAAACCTACTTTCATTTAATTGATATATCTAGATCTAGATATATAATAAACTATTTTCTTTTTATTTGGAAGCTGAAACTCTTATATTTCTAAGGATAACTTTTTAGTTTCAGACGTGAGTTTATTCAACAATTTAAAAAAACGTAAACAAGACGGATAAATTTATATCTTAACCATAGACATAAATAAATATAGACTGGCCAATAAGAGAGTTTTATAAGACGAAGATTTGTGAATTGCAATAAGGTTTGTTGCTGAACATAAAAATTATATATGTGTCAGACGCGAATAGCCCAATTTTTCTGTAAAGGAAATTACAAAAGTCATTTCTTCTATATAAAATTCAACCACAGACCTATATATACTACAATAAATTTAGGTTTTTGATTTCTATTTACGATTCATTTAGGTATGTGCTGTTTTACTATTTCATACCAAGTATTAGAGTTTAGAAAAACCCAGTTTCTATTAGCTAACACCGCTTAATTATCATCTCTCTGTTATTAGGTCCTAACTTGAGATCTATTTAATTCTAGTCTAGATCTATACTTATAAATCGAATAGATCTAGTAATAGTATAGATTCTATCTTGAGACTAGAGTGCCGAGTCTATACTATGCTATTCCTATAGTCATTTTTTTATTAGAATAAAGTATAGATATTAATAAAGACTAAAGTTTATTGACTATTAGATATAGACATAGGACAAAGATGTAATAATTTAGGCTACCGTAATACATTTGGTCTTATGGTCCGACAGCTACGCTGGGCAGGGCACGTATCCCTTAAGGGAGACGAATGTATGCCAAAGGCAGTCTTTTTTGGTGAACTAAAAGGTGGTCGACGTAACAGAGGCGCCCCACGGAAACGCTTCAAAGCCCAGCTTAGGCGTCAACTTTCCTTGGCTGACATAGAAGAGAGCACCTGGCTGCATGCGGTTTCGGAACGAGACAGCTGGAGGTCACTCACGAAGGCCGCGGGATACACATTTGAGACCAAAAGAAAATCTGCCGCCGAGGACAAATGCAGACGACGAAAACAAAATCTAAACCGACCACCTGCGGACAATGGTTTTTCTTGCCCTGGAATCCTGGATGTGGCAAAATATGTAGGTCACAGCTGGGACTGCACAGCCACGGGAAACACTGTATTCCTCACTAATCTTCGGATTCGAAGACAAGCCTATTATTATTATTAATACATTTACCATACTCTATACTTAATGTACTTGACTAGATCTATAGATCTATCTATAACTTAGTCAATCTAGATCTATTCAATATTCATTATAATACTTCTACTTATTTAATAAGTTAGTAGGCCTACTTAGACTTAAATCTATTATAGTTTATTAATAGATTTACTTTTCAATGCCATGACCTAATAATAACATTGCTTATGATTTCTAATGACTGATTTTTTTTTTTTTAGTAATAGGCCTACTAGATGTAGGTCTAGACTTTACTTAAATCTAGTCTAAAATAATGACTGTCTAAGACTCGAGATGATTGAGACTTTCACATACAGATATTGTTGGTAATACGGTTAATAATGTTGGCTGAAAGTAAACTATACAAAGTATTCATATATATAAAAGGTTAGGTGCCGGTACTCAAGATAGATTGCCTAACTTTCAACTACTAATAAATTAACAATTATAACGTTGAAATACTAGAAAAGTCATAATTTTTCCCGACATTGAAAAAGGTGCCGGTACAAGTATCGGTGCGTACCATCACAAAAATAGAGTAGCTTCTTATAGCTTTGTGACAAAAATAAATTTCGCCCACTTAAGGTATCACTCGGTCTAGGCATTTAAATAATTTATTTTTTTGATCTTATTTTATCACCTCAGCTTAGCCCTTATGACTATCTAAAGCTATTACCACCACCCCCTTTTTCCTCTAGGCATCCGTGTCACGATGTAATTTCTTAATCTGACACCCGTCTAGCACATTCTTTATCGACAAGGATAAACACGCCTCTAAATATCTTGACCTAACATCCTGCCGCACCCCCCCCCTTCGGGGATGGGTCAAGTCAAATGGACCCTCTTCATGTCGACAAGGACTGTCTCGCGCGGCTAATCCCTGTCGCGTAAGACGAACGGTCTATCGTCCGACCATATTGGCGATATCATTCGATAAGAGCCCATCCCTATGTCCACACATGAAAGCGCGGCAATGTCAAGCGATAATCTTCTCCTAGGCATGGCAGACGGTCTAAACACCTGGGAAGCCCCGCCTCCTTGTCCACGCGACAGGATATGCGCAATAGCTAGCCCATCCCATTTCCTGTCCACCTTAGACTTCTTAACTACACATGGCGAATAGTCATATTCTCATTTCATTCTGAGGAGCTGGAAGGACATACTTCCCTGTTTTGAGCTTTACGAGCTTTCGCTCACTATATTCATTGCATATCTTTCATAATATTGGACTGGTGGTAAGCTGTTATATGGTTTGTGTTTAATGGCCTCTTACTGTGTGTATTTATATATTTGTGCATTTATTTAGTGTATTATATTTGTGTACATATTCGTGTAATTCTTATCTTGGATTATGTAAGTAGTCACTTTATGTATTATATTTTATTATCATGACTTGTACGACTAAACAGTCAAAGTCATCCACTTTATCTGGACTAGAATTCACTATAATTCTTGCCACATGTATTTAGCTCTTTAGCTACTCTAAATTTATCACTGATAAATCACCGCTCGCCACGAGCCCAATATATTATTATAGATAGATTCCTTGACCGGGGACTATCATAATATTTATGTAACATGTCATATTACCAAGTATATTTTACTCTCATTCCGTGACAAGGAATGCCGTAATTATTTATGTACTATATTCTATTTATCGGCCTGTTGGCCAGACTTATTACTTAGGTAAAACCATGTAAACATTATCTTATTTGTCTTATCATATCATTATCTTATCTCGGTTGATCACCTTGATTTTAAATGGCGCATTGACCCTGCGCTCAGAATTGACATGAATTAATTCCCCTTGTATTTAATTTCAACTTCTAGAGATTACGTTCCTTGAACGAGCCCTGTCTCCATTCAAGCGTGCTCTATTGTTCGGGCCCAACGGCCAAATGTAAACAATAGCGACTTGGTCACTGACCATCAGCCATTCCTCCCCCCCCCCCATTCCCCTTTCATCTCTCTATCCAAGCGGCTCGTAATGATATCACCGTGACAAGGTGTGTCTTACAATTTAACGCCACTTGTAGTCTCCCTTGACGATATACAATTTCTACTATTTCAATTAATACCATGTGTTAGCTCCCTTGATATTTGTGAAACTAAGTTATAGTTTCTTCACATCATTATTACATTACTGTGTGTTATCGCCCTTGTGAGACTTCATTACCATTATTATTATTGTCTCCCCTGATGAGATGTAATATTTTATTGGATTAACTCCCCTTATTATTATGAAACTAGATCATGGTTTCTATTTAATCATTCTGAAGATGTCCTTCATGAAAAGGCGTCTACCTCCCAGTGTCATCATTGTGGCTAAGTCGATCTACGAATCTCGTTGCAGCTTTTATTACAGGCTACTTCTAATAGAAGCCCTAACTTTGTAACGCGGATACCAGTCTGCTGACACCAGATCTGGAGATACCGGCCTTACTCACTAATCAGAAGAGTCCGACCAACAACCGCATGCCAGAAGATCCGCCCCTGCAGCTACGTATAGTTGGACTGTCCCGTGCGCTAGGACCGATCAAGCCAGAGCACCCACAGACAACTCAGCATCAGTCACGCCGATCTCACCAGAGCAGCATAGGACTCAAAGCTAAGCAACAAAGCCCAATGACATTCAGACCACTTGTTTCTCATTTCTTATGATGATAGTCCCATCTATGTAAATAATTAGGCCCCGCCCTAACACTGTACAGCTTTTTACCTTTTACTTATTTTCATTCTTATTATTAAACTGTACATATGTTTTACATAAGAAGTATTTGTTGCCTGCATTTATAACGCTGTGCCTGTCAGTTTATGTGCAAGTCAAGGTCCTCAAAATATCTAATTCCCCTAGACACCCATACGGCCACCATCTTTGACCTACTTGTCACAAGCTTGAACACCCATTTCGGGATCTAGGTCAAATTTTTATTTTATTTTTTTATTTGGTGAAGGTTTAACTTACAAAAAAACTGAAAGCAGATTCTTATTCTGCAACTAAAGGACAATAAAAATAGATGTGTTCCTTTGTATTACTACCAATAGTCAAGATTTTATTTTAAAATTAAGTAGGTCACTCCATGCACCTATTTTGAACGCAGTTTTTGGGCTTTCTCCTCCAGTTGAACAGTGATCACCGGGCATTGAACACCACTATGTAATTACTAATAAATTATGTCTGTGTTACTTAAAAATTATTTAGATTGTAGTAAAAGAAGTAGATTCACTTTTGCAATATGCATTAATAGTATATTTCCTCATTCTCTCTCTCTCTCTCTGTATATATATATATATATATATATATATAT
>JADKLZ010003886.1:27723426-27757611 GCA_021533235.1 Biomphalaria straminea
TATATATATATATATATATATATATATATATATAAATTAAATACCTGTATAATCTATGTGTAGAAAGACAGAAATAAATTTACATAGTTAATAGATCTATAAATTATTATAATTTAATAAACATTATATTTTCTCTCTATATTTCTTTTAATTCCCAACCATGGACCCTCTTCTTCTTTTCACAATTTGAATGTCATTTTGTTACACCTTAACATCCCCTCCCTCCCATAGATGTTTATAGTTCTTTTCATAACTCTCCCCTCCCCCTTCCCTCCACTGCCTTTTTGATAGTCTGTGACACTACACGCTTAATGTATAGCCTACCTTTCCTCACCTCCAGCTCATCATGGGCAGCCCGCACTTTTTCTTTCATTCATAAATTATATATTCTTGATATCTCGATCTAGGTCATATTTATTTATTGAAAAAAAACATAGATTTATTAATCCCAATAATATTCCTTATTACGATTTTGATGTGTTCAAAGGCGGAGAATGAGCTGATTTCATTATTATTTGTTTGAACACCCCCTTTTTAAATTTTATTTAACAGCTAACAGTATAAATGTGATTGGAATGTCTTTCTAAAGATGTTTGTAAGCTTATTTTGATATGCCCATAAACCTAAGATCAAATAGGCTCATAATATAGCCTTCATCCCTTATATGGGTATGAATTGCCCGGGGAGGTTAAAACAACAGCTTTACATACATGTGTACCAAGAATCTTAAAAACTTCTATATTCTTTGAAAAAACGGAACAAAAATACAGGAACTTATCTAAAATTGGACATGCCCACTCCCGAAACATCATTTTTAGCTCCAAACATAAAAACAAATGAGTTATAAACAAAAAAAGCGACCCGTTCAAGGCAAGTGAATTCTATGTGGTGTTCAAAGTATAAGGACTTCCTGTATATGTGTATCTCAATCTTCTTTCATTTCCATTAGATTGGATCAATAAAATTATCTTATCTTATCTTATCTTATCTTATCTCTTACATTTTTTTGCGGGGTTATTGCTACTTAATTCATTGATACCGGATCGATTTATATAGGGCCTAAGTATACAAGCAGGATCTCAAGCATTAGATACATTTATTTTTAAATACAAAGTTTTATGGAAGAGGCAATCATGGGCGCCCGCAGGGAGGTGCCTCTGAGTTCTGAGTAGTCACGTTTTAGCCATTAAAAAAATATTAATGAAATACTTCTTCCAGATGTGTTTTTTTTTATTACTTAGATGTAGATTTAATCAGAATCCAGGCTAGGCAGTATACTAGAGAAAGCCGAGAAGATCGGAAAGAGCTGGGAAACCATAAAAACAAAAAACTAGCAAGAGACTGTGGAGAGTGACGTGTTTTTGTTGAGGCCATATGTTCCATGAGGAACCTAAAGGAATGATGATGAGAGGGTGTCACGGTCAAAGAATATCTTTGAAGGTGGTTTGAGTAAAAGGTATCATATGCTACAGTGCAAGTGATCTTTGAAGATGCTTCTTTTGTCTTGAATAAAGATCTTATGACCGTGATGCCGAGGATCTAGAAGTTGTAAGCTAATAAGATGATCTAAGTATATATATATAATAATATTTACTTTTCAAAATACAGAAACGTTTAATTTAAAACTTGGAACAGCAATGTACAATAATTATACGAATAAACTGTAATCAAGTGAAGTTGTTAATATATTTCTACTTAAATACTAAATGATCTACGCAATAAAATAGCAAGCTTGAGACTCTATAATTTACATCTTGCTAGAATGAACTCAAGATTGGCCGGGATTCTAGCTTTTGCTGTCTTTGTTTACGTGACTGAGCCAACCTCTAAATCTGCATAATAAAATAACCTATCAAAATTGTTTCTTTAACCAATCAGAAATTCTGTATTAGACAAATGGTGCAGAGTTGGAAAAGCCTGACTAAAATACCCCAGCTAACTAGATCTGTCGGTTGACCTTGATCGGAGCTAGATTAAAATAATAATTACATGAAATGAAATTTAAAAAAATAGACAAACCAAAATGTCTGACGATTGGAACATGACAGGGGGGTGCAAGTGCACCACAATGTACTTCCTTGCGGACGCCAATGCATTATTGATTCAAGAGTTAAATAAATTAATGTTCAGAAAAAGTTTGCGCATCGTATTATAAGTTTAAATCTAAAGGCCTATCATTGGATCATTGTTACTTCCCGAACAAGTAATGCTTCTACCGAAGTACAGTTGTAAAGACATGCTATTATTCTAACTAGAATAGGCAAATCTGTAGTTCATGTCCGACCATATATGATTTATTATAGGCTTGCAATTCTTTGCCCATTTTTTTATATTTGCACATAGATTGAGTTATTATGAATGCCACAAGGTCGACTTTGACAGACATTTGTATGGTGATTTAACAGAAGGCAGGAGATCCGCTGGTTTTCCACTGCTAAGGTACACTGGTGTATGCAAACGCGACATAAAGCTCTTCAAAGTCGGCACTAACAGCTGGGAAAAGTGGCACTGGATAGATCCACAAGAAAAGTAAGCATTAAAAAAAAGTCTTGGATTGCAGATGCCATGCACAATAGTAGTAGAATGGTGAAATTACAAAGGATTGGACTCTTTACTCACACAAGAAGTTGCAAAGGAAAAAAAATCATTTAAAGTTTAAAATCACTAAAAAAAAATTTTTCAACAATTTTTTGTGTGTATAAATATGTATATCGGAAAATGACGGGTACTTGAAATAAGCTAGTCCTAAAAAAACAACACAGATCTTGGGTAAAATATTCATCAAAAAAGTACTGTAAATGTGTAGTTTTCCGCGCTAATTTCAGCTCTTTTTAGCGGCCCCCGTAAGGGGAAAAAGCCGCTATTAGGTTTGTGCAAAATGTCCGTCTGTCCGTCTGTCACACTCAGGGCGCCAAAACTAGAAGAGATACGAAAAATATTTTTTCACCATTAAATGCGTCTTGAAAAATTTAGGTGCAACGGCTACTTTTAGTTTTCTAAAAGTAAACCGTTTAATTTATAAAAATTATTATGCAAGCGAATTTTTAATAATAAAACACCAATTGTGAAGCAATTACGTAAATCTAAGGAAGGAAATGTTACTATAAGAAATGCTCTTGGCATGTAGATATCACGCACATTTTTTAAAATGACTTTCTGTCTGTCTGTCCTTCTGTCCGTCTGTCAGACTCAAGGCGCCAAAACTAGAAGAGATACGAAAAATATTATTTCACCATCAAATGCGGCTTGAAAAGTTTAGGTGCAACGGCTACTTTTAGTTTTCTAAAAGCAAACCGTTTAATTTATAAAATTAATTATGCAAGCGATTTTTTAATAACAAATCACCAATTCTAAAACAATTACGTAAATGTAAGGGAGGAAATGTTACTATAAGAAATGCTTACGGCATGTAGATATCAAGCACATTTTTTGAAATGAACTTTTAGCAGCGGCTTTCGTGTACTAGCGTAAAGCCCGGAAATGGCATGATTCTAAACTAATTTCCTAATTTTAAAAAAAAATCAGATTTAAAAAAAAAAATTGTTTAGTGCCCCAATTAGAATAAAACAAGCATATTTTTGTGCGTTTTGTCTGTTGGTTGGTCTGTCCGTCACGGTTAGAAAAAAACACTAAATGCTTTTGAAAATATGACTTAACCTTTACTGTTCTTTCAGAAATATTGCGAAAGTTTAAGGATGGGAGCATACAGGAATTGAGCCAGGGACTTAGAAAGAACATCCGAAACATCTTGCGAATAGGCGGATCTGACAGGGATCCGACTCCAACGGGGGCCGCCTCTGAGTTTGTGTATCACACAAACTCTCTTTGTAATCTTGTTCTTTTTATAGCCTCTATCTGGTTTGATCCCAACCACTCGTATTTTTTTGCATACTTTTTTTCTCTATCATGCACACTCAAAATTATAGCATAATAATATCAGTTTAATTTAAAAAGAGAACTGAAAATGCAAAGTTAAGTAGGGAAAAAAGCCACTTCCGGCCCAATAGTTTTGAAAAAAGATACGAAACCCACTAGTGAAACAAACCCTATTGTGTGTACTTTATTTTATGTCTATAAATTTTGTTAAATCTCTAAGACTGAAGATCATGTAATTTTTAAATTTTTCATAATTCGGAAATCCGAATTCAATAGATATACATGTTTTCAAGTTGCATGAAGTTATTTCCTTTTCCAGTCTATATTTATGTATGTCTATGACCATAACTAATTAGAGATCTTCACTATTATACAGAAAACATTTCATCTTCTATTGGTATGCATTATTAGTATACATATAGCTCACATAATTGAAAAAATAATTAGAAAAAACTTATTTATTTTATAACTAGATCTAGGTTTAGATTTAAAATGTGTACACCAGGGGTCTCAAACACGCGACCGGCGGGCCGCACGTGGCCCGCGAAACTATTTAGTGCGGCCCGCAGCCATGTCCGCGAATTCACACACAAAAAAGATAACATTTACAATGACCACATATAAGCCGTGTAATGATTTACAACTGCACAACGTGCGCGACGTGTTTCAAGAACTGGAAGCTTGTATTGACAAAAGCCTACAAATGAAGAACGTGATGGATGTTCTCGATCTGTATGGGGACTTTTATGCACTACGCAAGACAGCAGGGTTTTTGTCCAGGGCTTTTGCAAGAGAGGATTTGAGCCTCTTAAGCCCTCACTTAAATGAATTTTGATGATGATGATGATGATGATGATGGATGTTATCGTGAAAACGGTGAACTTCATACGTGCACGGGGTCTCAACCACAGACAGTTTGTGTCATTTCTAACTGATTTAGAAACGGAATACGGAGAGTTGTTATATCATACGGAAGTCAGCTGGTTGAGTCGTTGAAAAGTGCTGCAGAGATTTTTTGAACTGAGACTGGAAATGCTCATTGTTCATGACGATGAAAGACAGAGACATACCTCAGGTCAGTGACCCAATGTTTTTGTTGGATCTTGCTTTTCTTACTGACATTAAAAACCATCTCAATGCATTCAATTCACAACTACAGGGCACAAATATGCGGATTACCGTGATGTATGACCTCATCAAAACATTCAGATGCAAGCTGACTTTGTGGGCCACTCAACTGGCAAATGGAAACCTGGCTCATTTTAAATTTCTACAGAGCATAACTGTTGAAAGACTAAGTAGACATCCTCTCCAGACTACTGGAAGATTTTGAACACCAATTCACTGCTCTCGAACCACAGTTTTTTTCTTGTTGCCACTCCGTTCACAGTTGATGTTAAAAACGTTCCAGAGGAAGTCCAGATGGAACTACAGTTTCTGCTTTTTTTTTTTAGTAAAAAAAAGCAACGTCAACTTAGTTTAGTAAAATAAACTGCCTGTGTATGTAATAAACTACACTAAATGTAATTAATAGTTATAAAAAATTTATTTTAGTATTTAACTTGCAGTTAAAGTAGTGTTCGTAAAATTTAATGAAAAAAATTCTCTTTTCGTGGTGCAGCCCGCTGACTGGTTGTTACTTTCCACTGCGGTCGGTCCATATGCTGATATGAGTTTGAGACCCCTCTTGTACACAATTATTCTCCGGTTGGGTAAACCCAGTGGCGTAGCAAGGTAGCCGTGAGCCCAGGTTTAAGAATGTGTTGTGTCACAAGTTCTCTCTCTAGTGCCAGATGTCACGATAGATGAAGCTCCTGTGTTAGATGTCATCAGCTTGTGGGAGAGAAGTATTGTGCTGCCGGGGATTGTAATGATTGAAATAATATTGAATAATATTGACGATGACGATCTAGGATTCAACTGAGTAAATGCCTTGATAAATTAAATACAGGAACCTTTATTTAAATCCAACATAAGTACAGCTATGTACAAAAACCATTAATAAAACTTATAGTTAAATAAAAACATAATTTAAATGTGAAACATTGGATCTACAAATATATGCGACTGATCTCAACAGAATCTAAGCCCTGACTGACTTGGCGCACACTTTTTGCCCCTCTTTTCAAAATGACTTTTTATTCAAACCAACCAATAGATTTGAACATGATGTCTGCCGACAAGCTATTAATAGGTGTCGGGTAAATCCCAAGGTACAGTTAAAAACCCAGATTTTTGTTTGCACACATGTTCTTACTAAATATGAAATACACAGATAAACCTAGAATTGCATATGTGACATATTACCCCCCCCCTCTCCTTCTTGCATTTGTATGGTAATATAAATGCTTACATAGTAATAAAAAATGGTTATAATCAATGTAAAATGTACTCGAAATACCATACATGAAAATATAGAAGATGGTTGAGGCAATATATGACAATGCTCTGAAAGAATGAGGAACTGTGGCAAAGAACAAAACAGCAGCCCATTGAAATAGATATCCTTCAGAGACGCTGAAGATGGATAGGTCACACCCTGTGCAAGCCGGCATCCTACATAACAAGGCAAGCCCTAACCTGGAACCCTCAAGGAAAGAGGAATAGAGGACGCCCAGGAACACATGGCGCCGCGATCTGGAAACAGAAGCCAAGCAGATGGGCAAGACATGGGGACAGTTGGAGAGACTCGCCCAGAACCGAGATGCCTGGAGAAAGCTGGTTGGTGGCCTATGCCCCAGTAGGGACCACAGGCT
Organism: Biomphalaria straminea; assembly: GCA_021533235.1. Classification (NCBI taxonomy): domain Eukaryota; kingdom Metazoa; phylum Mollusca; class Gastropoda; family Planorbidae; genus Biomphalaria; species Biomphalaria straminea. The sequence continues at coordinate 27,730,059 of JADKLZ010003886.1, forward strand.
GAGATGAGATGAGATGAGATCTGAAAGAATTTTAAATGTAACAACTTGGAGACATGAAAAAAAATATTCAAGTTAGTGTCATGTATATGTGAACAAAATTATTGAAGACTTGGTAACAAATATTTCAACTAAGGAAATGCCTATTAAACTCAAGATTAAATGCATGAATAGGAAAAATAAAATAGTATGAGACAATGTTTGTCGTGAACAACAGCAAAAATTTACAAGGCATAATATGTAATAAAGCATAAAGTAATTGGGTAAATGAATGTTGGATAAGTGACTTCTCTCTGGGGTACTTGATGCTGAAATTAAATTTATGCTAACACAAACTAATAAAACCTGTGGATAAAGAGTTTACACAAAATTATGTAATGAATTAAATACATCTGGAAAGTGTGTCAGCGAAGACATTCTCGCGTCCTGGGATTGTCTTGACCTCGAACTGGTAGTCTGTGAGTTGTAGACTCCAACGAGTTAAACGACTGTTCGCCATTTTCTTTGAGTTCAAGAATGCTAGTGGTGCATGGTCTGTTAGTAGTGTGAAATGTGCACCTAGTAGATATCTGGTGAACTTGGCTATGGCCAAGACAATAGCCAGACATTCACGTTCAATGGTTGAATATCGGGTTTCAGCTGGTGACAACTTCCTGCTGATAAAAAATACTGGATGCAAAGTTTCTTTGTATTTCTGCATTAGGCATGCTCCTGTGGCTGAAGATGAGGCATCGATGGCGAGGTAAAAAAAAATTTCTGGATTCGGAAGCTTGAGTCTCTGGAAAACGTGGCTTTGATGTTGTCAATCGTGTTATGTAGCTCTGTAGACCATGGAATCTTCGTGGGTTGACCTTTCTTTGTGAGGTCGATCAATGTAGATGTGAGTGCTGTGTAATTTGGTATGAAACGACTTTAAAAATTACACAGACCCAAAATGCTTCTGACTTGCTTTTTATTGGTGGGGACTTTGATGTCTAAGATGCGTTGAATAATGCTATCTTGTGGTCTGAGCGAATTGTAGCTGACTTGATAACCTAGAAAGGATACCTCGGACGTGGCTAATTCTACCTTGCTATGCTTTATGGTAAAACCATGTTGTTTCAGAATACTGAAGACTTCTTGTAGGCCTTTGGTGTGTTCTTTCCATGTTTTATGGATATACAAATGTCGTCAATGTACGATACTGTGTCAGAACGATGGCCTAGTATTCTGTGAATGGCTCTGTTAAAGGTGCTGCTGGTGTTGACTAGTCCGAATGGCATGAAATGGAAATGGAATAGTCCAAAAGCTGTTGTGAAGGCGGTAAATTGCTTGCATTCTTGTTTGACTGGTATTTGGTAATAACCTCTGGACAGGACTATTTTGGTGAAGAATCTTGCTTCTGAAAATTGTGTCATAAGATCTTCAGGATTTGGCATGGGATACGAATCGAGTTGAGCTATTTTATTCAACTGTCTGAAGTCGGCGCACATTCTTGGAGTTGGTGTTTGCTTCCGTTTGACGAGAACTATTGGTGCAGCATATGTAGAGTTTGAATGTTCTATAATGCCGTGCTCTAAGAGCTGATTAATTTCTTGTTGAAGGAAGTCTCTGTAGTGTACTGGTAACGGGTCTTGCTTTTGTAGGCTTGGAATCAGTAAGTATGATATTATGTTCAAAAGTAGAAGTTTTGCCTGGGATGTCTGTAATTATTTCTGAATGTTCTTTGAGAATATTAGTCAGTTCTTTTTGTCTTTGCGGTGGCAGTGAATTAAGTTTGATGTCTTGCCAGAATTCAGTTTGCTTATTAGTTTTCTGTGGTAGAGTGAGATCATTGAATTCAGACATGTCATTTTCATCTTCTTCAGGTATGACTGCTAGGCATGATATGGCTCTTTTAGTTTGTTCTGGACTTGTGGTATCTTCAGTTGTCGTATTGTATTTCTGTAGTATGTTGACGTGATAGATTTTCTTTTGTTGTGAATGTCGATTTCATAGTCAACATTAGTTATTTTTCTGATTATAGGGAATGGACCTTGCCATTTAATGAATAGTCTGTTGCTTCTGTCTGGTAATAACAGACATGCTTGGTCTCCTGGTTCGAATTGTTTGAGTCTTCTGTTTCTGTTGACTCTCATTCTGGTGTTTGAGTTTGCTATGACTGTGGCTTCATTGGCTGATATGACTATGTTTCTGGTATCTTGCACTTGTTGAAACGCTGTCTTTGTTTATCGTGGGGTTGAGGTTTGACGTATAAAAGATTCTTTGAGGATTGCCATGGGTCCTCGTGGGTAGGCGTCATAAACCATCTCGAATGGAGAGAATCCTGTGGTTTCTTGAGGACTTTCTCTGTATGCAAATAGAGCAGCAGGTAGCAATAAGTCCCAGTTCTGCGGATTGTCGTCTGCTATTTTTGAAATGCACCTCTTCAAAGTACCGTTGAATCGTTCGCAAAGCCCGTTGCTTTGTGGATGGTATGGCGTTGTGAACTTCATCTTGATGTGGTACATGTTCATGAAGTCTTTGGTAATGTCGGCTGTCAATAGTGTGCCTCTGTCAGAGAGAATAACTTCTGGGAAACCAATTATAGAAAATATCTCTGACAGAGCTCTGGTAATGACAAGTGCTGTTATGTTGACTAGAGGGACTGCCTCTATCCATCTTGTACATGTATAAATCAAAGTCAGGACATATCTATGGTTTTTGGCTGAAGCTATTGGTATAGAACCAATCAGGCCAGCTGATACTTTTTTGGAATGGCTTGTCTTTCAATTCCATATCTTGAATTGGTGCTTGTGCGTTGTTGTTTTTAGGCCCTTTGACTTGGCAAATATGGAATGACCTCACGTATTTCTTGACGTCTTTAGTGATGCTTGGCCAATAAAATTCTTTGAGGATTCTGGCTTTAGTTTTGACTACACCCATATGGCTGGCGTGTGGAATGTTATGTCCTGTTGCCAATATTTCTTTCCTATATTTCTGTGGCACTGTTATTTGTTGAAGTGTGTTGTCTTTATGCACGGCGTTTTTCATTAGGATGCCATCTTGGAAATATGGTTTATTTGGTGAACTCGATTGTCTATTTGCCTGAGCCTTCTTGTAAAGTATTTGCAGTGTTGGATCTTGTTTCTGATCTTTCCTGAATTCTTTGTCTGAAGTTTGAATTTTTTTGACTCAATTTAGCTTGGTCAGTTAGAGTTCTTGTAATATTGTTGGAGACTCTGGGCATATAGTCATGATCTTCATAGTTCGATAATGGACATTCGGAAATTGGAGGTGGACTTGTGACAGGTAGAGATGGGCTTGTCGTGAATGGGGGTGTCCATGTTGGATGTTCGAACTCTTCGTCATTCTGGATTCGTGGTAACTCTTGATTGTCGCTGGGTAGTGAGCTGGTAACTGGTTCTGTTACATTCTGTATGACTTGAGTGTTTGTGATAGACATGTGATCATTTTGGCTAACTTGTTCAGGTGCCAAATGTTCTTGTTGTCTGGACATAAATCTGGTACTCACTGCAAAACATTTTTGACTTTGATCTATGGCATTTGTCCATTCTATGAGTTCTTGAGGAGTGCATTCTTTAACTCCTTCTATGTTTCCGATGATTAGGTCAACTGGTAGGTTGCGTGCTACTAAGGCTTTTGTTTGACCACTAAAGAATTGTGTAGTGACGTAAATTATGGTTTCAGGTAGGTTGCTGACGGTTCCGTTCAAAGCAGTGGCTTGTACATGATTGCCTGTAAGTCGTTTTGCGTGGACGAAACGTTCATGCACTATTGTGGACGTGCTTCCGGTGTCGCGTAGTACTTCTACCTTCTTATCTCCTACAAAGCCTGGATAAAACTTGAGGCCATTTGACTTTGCTATAACTTTCATTGCTGAGTGCTCATTGGAGTAGTTTCTGTTATATTGTGGTCTGGAGTCTTGCGAATGGCTTCTGTAGCGAGGTTTGTTATCTGGTCTATAATCGCTGATGATTTGTTGACATAGTATTGTTCTTTATTGCTGAATCTTTGATTTGGTGATGTAGGCCTATCACAATTTTGATTTCTGGAGACTGACTGTTTTTACAGCATTCATGAGTTTGGTTACCATTCTAATGACAGTAGGAACATTTTGTGGTTCTGCTACGGCATTTAGAAGTGAAATGCCATACTTTGTGACATTTGTTGCAATTGATTTTGTCATCTTGTTTATATTTTGTATTTTTGTCTTGAGCAAAGCAGACAAAATTTTCTTCAACTGATGGTTTGACTGGCTTGTTTGGTTAGGCTGCTTTGTACTGTCTGATGATCTGGATATCTGTGGGATTTCTCTCGATGATGTATGATTGAATATCTTCTGAGTGAGCATGTGTGATGTTGCCAATAATGATATGTTGTCTAAGTGCCTGGTAATTTTCTTCTACTTTGGCCAGAGACATCGATCTGTCAAACCACATTGACGTATTGGATACAAAAATTTGAGGATCATCGTTTTGCTGTGGCCTTTCGTTGTAAAATTTCTTTCTGTAGTTGGCTGAGGCTGCTCCATATTGGCGCAGTAGAGCTTCTTTAATATCGAAGTAACTGTTGCGTTCATTTATGGACAGTTGGGAGCAAATGTCGACAGCTTTGCCTGTCAATAAGCTGAGGAGTGAGCGCGACCACTGTGCTTCTGGTAGACCGGATGTTGTAGCTATTTCTTCAAATCTGATAAGGTATGAGTCAATGTTTTCATTGAATGACGATATTTTATTCTTTATTCTATATTTGTCAAAGACATTTATGTTTATCTTTTACTTGAGCAAAAATGTTCAATATCTTGATTGTAGATCTATCTTAAATTGAATAATAAGTTCTTAGTGCCACAACTGGCTAGTTATACTTGACAGTAAAATTGTATTTACTGGAGTCGCAAGCTTTATTGTTGATATTGGTTGATTAAGTGAGCTGAGTACTTTTTCTACTGGTTGGCAGTTGGTCAATGTGGTCTTATGTATACGTTGCCAGACGAATGGTTTATTTACTGGTCTTATTTATGATGCTAGTTAATTGATTTACTTCATAGGTCTTATTATTGCTGCCTATGTAAGTAAAAATATGTATATTGGTCTTACGCCTAGTTAAACGGTAACTCTAACGAAGATCTTTTAAAAAATTAGTGATAACCAACTGTAGGGATGTTAAAAAAATTTATCTTAGAAAAAAAATTTCGTTAGTACATCGTTAAAATACTTTAAAAGTACTTTCCAATGGTGTATAAATTATGACTGTATGTTTAACAGTCAGAAAGTTATGATTTTTTTGGTGTCGTTTTTGCTTAACACTGTTGTTATAGAGCTAGTGAAGCAACTTTCTCACTCATTGGACACACCCACAAATAAAAAAAAAATAGAAAAAGTTAAAGAAGTTGGAATAGAGTTTTGTGGAGGAAAAATCTATTTATTAAATAAGAAATTTAATAGTAGATCTAGTAATTGTTGTAAATTTCTAGCTCTTAAATCAGATTTTATTTATATTTATGAACTTCACTTGTTTAAAATGTAAATATTGGTAAAATAAACAAAATATCGGGTCTAGAGCTACAAGAAATGTCAAAAGGGTGTGGATAAAATGGCGGCTTTGTGATGGCAGAAAATAACAAAATATTTTAAAAGTGGGATCAAAATCGGCTGAAACAATTTTTTTTTTCAAATGCGTTTTAAAATTATAAAAAATTGAAGAAATAAAAATAACTCCTTTAATTAATTTATTTATTTTTATTTATAAATTTTATTTATAAATATACTTAATTGTCATATCTACTAGCCTAGGCAAGATTTGAGTCTTAGAGTAGTTTAGGGAATCCCATAGGGAACAGTGCAAATTTATGTTTCAACATTATAATAGAAGAAGTGAAGGTATCGTGATAAGACTTGGCAGAAATATGGCCAGATATATATTCTATTACCATAAAAAAAATCAGGTTCTAGAGTGTAATCTAAAATTAGTATCAGCAAAAACAAAAATACATATACTTTTAAGTTTTAAAAAAGTAAGAAAATACATTATTTTTAAGTCCACATAAAAAAAATGTTCCTTGATATAAAAAGTAATCATATTCACCCCTTTTAGCAATGATTACAATGGATTTAAAAGCATAATCGATTTTCAACAAAGGCCTATGTATAGAAAGCAAGAAAAACGGATCTCAGATTTGACCTTATTTTTTTAAAGGGGGACTACTGGAATTTCACATATCTACCAACTGACCTGTAAACACAGTAGCTCTGTCCTTTGTTGAATAAAAAATTAAGTTCCTTATTGAAGAGTTTAGAAATTTGTCCTAGTTCTTGAATACATTTTCATCCGAGTGCAAGATGTTATTTCTATTCGTCGGAGGTTGCCAATAAAGTCACAAGTTCTCTCTCTAGTGCCAGATGTCACGATAGATGAAGCTCCTGTGTTAGATGTCATCAGCTTGTAGGAGAGAAGTATTGTGCTGCCGGGGATTGTAATGATTGAAATAATATTGAATAATATTGACGATGACGATCTAGGATTCAACTGAGTAAATGCCTTGATAAATTAAATACAGGAACCTTTATTTAAATCCAACATAAGTACAGCTATGTACAAATAACCATTAATAAAACTTATAGTTGAATAAAGACATACTTTATATGTGAAACATTGGATCTACAAAAATATGCGACTGATCTCAACAGAATCTAAGCCCCGACTGACTTGGCGCACACTTTTTGACCCTCTTTTCAAAATGTCTTTTTATTCAAACCAACCAATAGATTTGAACATGATGTCTGACGACAAGCTATAAATAGGTGTCGGGTAAATCCCGAGGTACAGTTAAAAACCCAGATTTATATCTGCACACATGTTCTTACTAAATATGAAATTTACAGATAAACCTAGAATTGCTTATGTGACATGTTGATTGGCCCTCCCCGCTCCGAATTTTTATTGTGACCAAGAAATACAGTAGTTTTATGTATCAGTACATTTACTAAAAGATATTCCAATGCAAGTTCATAAATACAGCTGATAAAATAATTTAAGACCCAAAGCTTCCTAAAGATTCCTAAAGCTGGATGCTAAATATTGTAATAAAAGCAGACATCTTTTCTTTACAATCAGAATACTTGTCAACTTATCTCCAGTGAATAGTGTCATTAGGTATGCACACTGGACTAAATTTATAAATACATTTTGCTCCAATCATATTAATAAAGACTAAAGAGCTATATCTTTGTCCGCTGACAATAACTTTTTGTTGTGAGGTTTCAGAACTCTAGCGATTCTGAGGGCCACCAAAATAAGACGCTTCATAGGCTGATATGTTTTAGTTAATATACTTTCCATCTAAGTCAAGTGTGAGTTTCATCAGAATTCAAAACTTAACTACTGGATGTCGTTATCGGCAAAGCGCGGACGTATGTTCGGCCTTAATACATACGGCAGAGATAAATTCATTACAAATGTTGCATAGGGATATCTGAATTACTGCTTAAAATATTGAAGTAAAACTATACCTCAAAATAATCGTCATTTTCTTTTATTTCGATATTAACATTCATGATTTGTTCCGTAATGGATATATTTCGATTAACTATAATATAATGGCGTATTATTAACGTGATTACATCTTCACCAAAGAAATGTTTGATCAAGCAGAGGTGTTTCGACACATTGATGGACAGTAAATTCATTTCTTGAAAAATATATTCTGCAACAACGAGATATAGTCTACAGCATCTACTTTTGAATAAGAAATAATAAAAAAAAAAAAAGAAAAACCAATTAAAAAATTTATACTTTCCAACAAGTATGATTCATTTACTAAAAGTGCCCTCTGTATCCTCTGGCAGTATGGTTATGTTTATATTCGTCACCCACACTTTTATTTATTTATTTTTTTCATTGAAGATTAAAATTGACGCTCGTTTCATAATTTGTTTTGTAAGAATGTCATTGGAGTAATGTCCCTCACCATTACCACCACTTATGTAAATCTATGTCCACTATGGTACAAATATGCTTGTTATAACACTGTAGAAAAAAAAAATTCCAATAAAAAATTTGCCCCCCCCCCTTTTTTTTTAAATGGACTTTTTCATTCGACCCCCAAAGGGGTCGCGACTCAGAGGTTGAGAACCCCTGATATACAGCATCTTTAAGAGAATGCGGTTAAACACTTTCCCTGGAATGGACAGTAGTGTTATCCCTCGAGCAGGAAATAAGATCGCCTTTCTTTGGGAGTTTGATGAATTAGCCTTCCATTCTGGTGGCACTTTTTCTTTTTCCCATTTCTTGCAGAAGAGAGTGTAGAGTAACTTGACATTGGTATCAATATTTGCCTTTAGTGCTTCAACTGGGATGCTGTCATGTCCTGCAGATTTGCCATTCTTCAATTGCTTGATTGCGCTGCGAATTTTTCCCTTGCTGGGTGTACTGCACTTGATAGGTAGGTAGCTGGTGGTATCTCTGGCGGGTTTGCAGGAGTAGGTCTGTTAAAAAGCTCCTGGAAACGCTCAATCCATCTCTTCTTTTATCTGTTATCTGTTATCTTCTTTATCTGTTATCACGTCACCGTTTTTTTTTGTCATTTACAGGTCTCTGTGACGTGGAACATTTTCCAGATAACTTTTTGATGACTGAGTACAGGTCTTTGGTGCTGTTCTGAATCTGCCTCTTCTGCCAGTGCTTGGATGTAGTTGCTTTTGTCTGTTCTGATGCTACGCTTGACATTCCTAACTATTTCAGCATATTCTTTTTGTGGTTTCCCTTTTGCTGCTCTTGTTTTACTGTTGTTCAAGCCTGCTTTCTTCTCTCTTCTTTCCTTGATCTTCTGAAGAATTTCTGATGAAATCCACTCCTTGTGGGTGTATGACTTGGGACTCAGGATTTCTTGGCATGTGGAGGTTACTGTTTCTTTAACTTTCTACCATGTCTGTTCTACTGTCTCCTCTTCTGTAGCTCTTCTAGGAGCTGGAACCTGTTAGGGTGACTTTGAACTCTTCCTGTTTGTTTGCAGTCTTTCAGCGCAATAGTATTGTAGTGTTGGCGTTGGCTGGGCCCACTTGACCAAGTCTTCTTCAGCTTAAGTTTCACTCGAGCGCACAGAAGATAATGATCTGAAGAAACATCTGCTCCTAGTCTCACACGTACATCCTGAAGAGATCGACGGAACTTCCTTGCAATACAGACCTGGTCTATGTTGGTTCTCTGTAGATAGGTCTGGTGATATCCTTGTTGCTTTGTGTTTTTGTTTGTGTGGGAAAACAGTTCCTTCAATCACTAAGTTGCTTGTGGCACACATTTCTGCAAATCTTTCTCCATTTTCATTCATCTCACCTAATCTATGTTTTCCAATGATCTCTTCATATCATCTATTTTGTTATCTGTTGAAATCGCCCATTATGATGAGAATGTTCCTTTTTTGTCTGTCATGTAGGATGGTAGTCAGCCTAAAGTAAAACTTGTCCTTCTCCTCCTCTTCACTGTCGTTTGTTGGGGCGTAGCATTGCACAATGTCTAAGTTAATCCTCTGCTGCATTATGTGGAATGAGGGTGTTATTATCCGTGGTCCATGCGCTTCCCATCCAATAAGTGCTCTATGAGCCTGCATAGACAGCATCAGGGCTACTCCCTTGGTGTGTGTAGCCTCTTGCTCATGTCATGAGTATAAAAGTAGCTCACCCGAAGCCAGTCTTTTCTGCTCGGAGCCAGTCCATCTTGATTCACTGATTCCTAGGATGGTTAGGTTGTACATTTTCATCTCACTTTCAACTAGCGCAGTCTTCCCAGACTCATACATGGTCCGGACATTCCATGTACCGATGGTGGTGGTGGTCCTGTTAGAGATGATGGTCTTCGGCCTATCAGCTTACAGATGACCCTGGCTTTCACTGACATGCGTCAGAAACCTTCCAGCTTGAGGTCCATCCTCTCCCAGGACCGTGAATTCTGTTGATTTGCTGTTTGGTGTTTCTGTAGCTAGTGGTTTCTCTACAGGGTAGGGTAACTAGCCCTACGCCCAACCCTCCTCCTTTCTCAGCCGGGCTTGGGACCGTCACATGGCGGAGTTTCCCCATTGTACTCAAAAGCAATTTTACCAATCTGACGAATGCACCTCAGTCAAGGGCATCGATAAGATGCATGAGAGACATGTCCTAACTTTTCTTTGTTTATCCGCAGCCTCCCTCAGGTGTCTAACTATTAGGTGCTATTCAGCACTGCAAGTTACTATATGCCTATTCAGTGTCACATGCCTTCCTGACACTACTCAACCGCCTATTAGGTGCTATTCAACAATACAGGTCACTACTTGTTAACCTACTTGGTGCTATCGGCTGCACTTAACTGCCTATTTGACAGCCCACCTGCCAACCTAGGCACGACGTTCCCTTGGACCACGTGTCTGTGAGAGGTCATAGCTTCGCCAACTCTCTAGACCTGCCCTGCTAACGACTCTGCCTATGGTAGATCAGCTCTGCCCGCAGCACACTTGTGCCCACGGTAAATATGCGGATTACCGTGATGTTTGACATTCAGATGCAAGCTGACTTTGTGGGCCACTCAGCTGGCAGATGGAAACCTGGCTCATTTTTAATTTCTACAGAGCATAACTGTTGAACCACAGCGCCTTAAAGACTACGTAGACATCCTCTCCAGACTACTGGAAGATTTCACCGCTTTCACCAATTCACTGCTCTCGAACCACAGTTTTTCCTTGTTGTCACTCCGTTCACAGTTGACGTTAAAAACGTTCCAGAGGAAGTCCAGATGGAACTACAGTTTCTGCTTTTTTTTATTAGTGACAAAAGCAACGTCAACTTAGTTTAGTAAAATAAACTGCCTGTGTATGTAATAAACTACACTAAATGTAATTAATAGTTATAAAAAATTTATTTTAGTATTTAACTTGCAGTTAAAGTAGTGTTCGTAAAATTTAATAAAAAAAATTCTCTTTTCGTGGTGCAGCCCGCTGACTGGTTGTTACTTTCCACTGCGGTCGGTCCATATGCTGTTGCTGATATGAGTTTGAGACCCCTAAGTTATGCTCTGTAGAAATTAAAAATGAGCTAGTACTATTTTACCAACCCTGTTATGATTGGGCTTTAACAGCTTTGTTATTTGTTATCAGAAAATGTTGTATTTGGTATAGAATTAAAGGGAAATGCATGCTCTTTTTATATAATTCAAAGCCAATTTTAAAAAACTAAACATTAATTGAATGAGGCCAAAATCAACGATGGTATCGTCGATTAGGAGAGAAAGAGTTAATGTCAGTAAGAAAAGCAAGATCCGACAAAAACATTGGGTCACTGAGCTGAGGTATGTCTCTGTCTTTCATTGTCATTAACAAGGCTATTTCCAGTCTCAGTTCAAAAAATCTCTGCAGCACTTTTCAACGACTCAACCATCTGACTTCCGTAATTTATGAGTTAGTAACTGACCACGGGGCAGAAGTCAGTTGATTCCTAGACTCCTGTGGATAAAGATTTTATATGTATCTTTATATATTTCTATGGATTGATAATTGATGTGTATCTATGATGGCTAGAAATGCCTTTATTCTTATTGTATATTTTATTGTGCAATAAAGTATTGTCTGCTACCTCGGAGTCCATTAGTACTTCTACGTGTGCGTTTGGTCTTAGAACTTACTGTGTAGACATAAATCATTACGCACCAGCAAATTTAGTGCGTATCTTAAATACATTGTAGCAAGGCCAGAAGAGGCTTCTTATCATTCTACAAGATTCCTACAACATATGACATTCGCATGTAAAGTTACAATCAAGGCTTTACAGGTATACAGTGGACACTGTGGAAACAGTTAGATCACCTCGAATTTGCAGATGACTTAGCTATTCTTTCGCAGACACAGCATCAAATGCAGGAAAAGATAAATGTTGTTGCATACAATTCAGCTAGAATGGGTCTTACAGAGGGAAAAGCAAGGTATTCAAGATAAAGGCATCCAACAATACACCCATTACAGTCCATGGTGAGGCGCTGGAAGACATGGAAAGCTTCAACTATCTCAGCAGTATCATAGATCACCATGGAGGAACATATGCAATTGTCAGAAGCCGCATTGGTAAAGCTCGAACAGCCTTCCATCAGATGAAAAACATCTGGGGATCTAGGAGAAATAAGCACCACCACCAAGATTAGTCTCTTTAAAACCATTGTTAAGCCGATACTACTTTTTGGAGCAGAGACCTGGAGAATCACCATCATCACCATGAAAAAAATCCAGGTATTCATCAATACCTGCTGAGAAAGATTCTTATGGTCCGCTGGCCAGACAAGATCTAGAATGAGGAACTGTGGTAAAAAACAAAACAGCAGCCCGTTGAGGTAGATAACCTTCAGAGACCCTGGAGATGGATAGGTCACACCCTGCGCAAGCCGTCACCCAAAATAACAAGGCAGGCCCTAACCTGAAACCCACAAGGAAAGAGGAAGATGGAAAGGCCCATGAATACATGGCGCCGCGATCTGGAAGCAGATGCCAAGCAGATGGGCAAGACTTGGGAACAGTTGGATAGACTCGCCCTAACCGAGATGCCTGGAGGAAGCTGGCTGGTGGCCTATATCCCAGAAAAAAAACAAAGGCAAAGATGAGATGAGAATGGGAGATGAAGACAAATGGGATTGGAAAAATAGTTGGCTGATAGTGGCAATATAAAATGTTCAAAGTAATGGAGATAATAATCTCCGACAAACAACATAAGTGGAAAGAAAAAAAGGGGGATGGACGATGGTCAGCGACCATGACGCTATTGTTTACATACGGCCGTCGGCCATAAACAATGGAGCGAGTTTGAATGGAGCGCTCTGTTCAAGGGGCGCAACTCTCGTTAAAGTGAAATGGTTAAAGGGGGAGATACTGCATACCTCTTTTTCTAAGCGCAGTGTTAATGCGTTAGCAGGAATATAAAAATGACATCAAATAAGTACAATTATATCCATGGTTGCATCAACGATCAATTGAACAACGTAGCAATAATATTGTGGACACAATTAAAAGCAATATATAGATATGCATATATGCAATGTTTGTTTCTTACTTAGACAGTGAGAAACACACAAAACACACATTTTCAATGCAAACGAAATAAGTTAATCCACATGATAATATTCAGCTAGAAATATACACAAGCTAATAAAGATGGAATTATGATTAAGTTCGGCTTACCACCAGGTATTCCTCTAGAAGTAAGGATATTTGATTAGTCCAGACTCGACTGACAGCGAGGAGAAAAGATAGAGTGTGTCTATTTCGACTTAGTCTACCCTATAATGTCCGGAAGAGACGGGCGGAAACAGGAAGGCGATAAACCAAGGATTATCTCTCACACGGGCGTATGTATCTCGAGACCAAAGTCGCACCTTGGAATGTCACGAGAACCTAAGACACGAATAATCTCCTTGATCAAAGAGAAGAGTAGGTAGGGGTGGAAGAAAGAATGAAGTATTTTCCAGCTCAGGTGATGTCGACTGTGAAAATAGGACATCCGGAGCCTACGGCCACTGTAAGTGACTGTTTGTTTGTCGCTAAGGTGGTGGACTCAGTCAGCGAGAAGAGGAAAATGGGGTTTGGTGGTGAAATAGGGGCTAAAAGCAAGAAATAATTGAAATGAAATAAGTAATAATTAATAATAATTCATGCTGTGATAAAATTGAGCGTCTCTGTCAGCTAGCTTTTGACCTGTGACCTTTGTTAATTTAATAAATTTTGTAATTCTCTTTTAAAGCTGTCAACAATGATAGAGACGAATAACGCAGATTAGATCTCCTTTAGTATTTTTGCTAAATTTGCATTGCTCAACAGGTCTATTATTTTGAAACTAAAGTCGAGGTAATGGCTTATGTTTTTGTTCTCTTAAGAATTATGTAGTGCTTAGACATTGTCTTTGTTTCTTGTGTCTCCTAAACGATACTCTTCGCAATGACGCCTAAATGAAAGGTTGTTGCATGCTAAAGTTAAAACTAACATTCACTATGCAATGAGTTATTTTCAGTCAGTAATATCTACTTATTCAATGTGCTCCCTATTTACTCATCCACCTTACACAGTCTGTTTGGCCAGTTTGTTGATGATGTTAAGTAATTAGTAGGTACATTTTTTTGACGATTCGGTTGGAGAACAAACAAAATTGATGATGTCTCAGGGTATAAACCCGATACCATCCAAACGACTTTCCTGTGCACAAGTGAAAAATGATAAATGTAATTATCACTCTATCTTAAAATTTTTTGTTCTAAGCCTCATTTCTAATACAGTCACGATAAGTAGCTGAAATGTCAACATTTTAAACTATTCCCCAAGTAACAGAATATATTTTTTTGTTTGATTAACACCTAATTTTACTAAAGTCTAAATCTAGATTTCTGGTATTAAAACAACAAAAACAAAATGCTTACTACAAAAAAAGGCAAAAAAAGGGTAATATTATCAACGGTTAAATTAACACTAGTCGACCGGCGGCATAGCATACGCCGCTATTTTCCAGGGCAGGCCTTAGGCACTGCAACATATGCGACCATATGCAGTGGTTCCCGCACTTTTATTGGACCCGTGCTAATTTTTTAGGTGTATAAATAATTAAATCAAGTTACATGAAGTTAATTCCTTTTTCCAGTCTATATTTATTTATGTCTATGCTATTTTGTGAATGAAAATAGTGCGGATTTGGATACACCATTTCCATTCACGCCATGCTGCGCCATGGGGTCTTCCCATTTACTTGTTATAAGTGAATTCATGAATAAAAAAATATGAATGGAGCTAAAAATGGCTAATTGGCCTTAATTTACGCGATATTAAGTATAGAGTTGCACTCATGTAACAATGCTTCAGAAAAACAAATTTAAATGTTAATTTGATTAAATAGACTATAATTAGTATGTTCATGCCTTAGGCACTGCAACATATGCGACCACAGTGTGCCCCGCACTTTCTTTGGACCCGTGCTAAATTTTAGGTGTATAATTATTAAATTGAACCATTTTATAACATGATATAACAATTCGCGCGGCCTCTAGATTTACCAGGAGCCCCTGGAAATCTCCTGAAATGTTATTAAATATACGCCTACGAAAAAGTGCTGGAAATCTCCGGAAATTATTAAAATCTTTTGTATTGTAAAAATAAAGTAAACAAAAAAATATACTATGCTATTTTGTGAATGAAAATAGTGCGGATTGGATTTGGATACATGATTTTCCATTCACACCATGCTGCGCCATGGGATCTTCCCATTTATTTGGTATAAGTAAAGCGAATGCGTGAATTCATGAATAACAAATTCTATGAATGGAGCTAAAATAGCCAATTGACCGTAATTTACGTGATATTAAGAATAGAGTTGCACTCTTGTAACAACGTTTTAGAAAAACAAATTTGAATGTTAATTTGATTAAAATATGAAATGAATGGACTATAAATAGTATGTTCATGTGCTAAAGCATGAAACTATCTTTGCGAATAGAAGTTCTATAATGTTAGAGTCGAATTCGAGTTTTAGATCTAGATCTAGGAATAGAGAGATGAGTTACCTTTCGTAATCATGTCTAATGAACGAATGTGCGTAATTTGTGATATTAATTAAAGTACTTCTAATAAAGTGAAACCTGAGAGTATACTCCATCTGTGTATTGTTATTCTAGTTTCAATAGTCTTACGACACAATAATCTGGAAATACTTTTAATATTATGACAAAAATTGAGAAGAAGAGAATTATATAAATACCACTTTCATTCACAAAATGATGCGGATTGGGATGCACCAATTTCCATTCACACCGCGTGCTGCACCATGGGATCTTCCAAATTACTTGTTGTTGCTTACTTGTTGTTGTGTGTTTGAACTTTTGAACTTGTCTTTTGAGAAATATATATATATACTAGTCGACCGGCGGCATACCATACGCCGCTTTTGCAGGGCAGGCCTTAGGCACTGCAACATATGCGACGTCAGTGGGTCCCGCACTTTCTTTGGACCCGTGCTAATTTTTAAGTGTATAAATTATTAAATTAAACCATTTTATAGCATGATATAACAGATAACCCGCAGCCTCTTGATTTATCAGGAGCCCCTCGATATCTCCTGAAATGTTATTAAATATTGGCCTACGAAAAAGTCCTGGAAATCTCCGGAAATTATTAAAACCTTTTGTAAAGTAAAAGTAAAGTAATTTGTAATATTAATGAAAGTACTTCTAAAGTCAAACCTGAGAGTAGTAGCCTATCTATCTGTGTATTGTCGTTCTAGTTTCAAGAGTTTTACGACACAATATAATCTCTTCCGGCTTCCACTTTTTTAACCTCCCTTCCATTCACTACACAAATTCATAAGAGAGTTTTATGAAACAAAGATTTGTGCATTGCTATTGTGTGTACTTTATTTTATGTCTATAAATTGTGTTTAATCTCTAAGACTGAAGTTCATGCAATTTTTAAAATTTGTCATAATTTGGAAATCCGAATTCAATAGTAGATGTAAGTATACATGTTTTCTTGTTACATGAAGTTACTTCCTTTTTCCAGTCTATATTTATTTATGTCTATGCTATTTTGTAAATGAAAATAGTGCATATTGGGATGCACCAATTTCTATTCACACCGCGTGCGTGCGCCATGGGATCTTTCCAATTACTTGTTGCGTGTTGCTTGTTTGAACTTTTACTTTGAGGAATATATATATAGATAGATAGCGGAAAAAAGAAAGAAAGAATGGGACACAAACAGCACCACTATTGCAATGAACCTGATAAAAGCAGTTTCTTACAATGACTCTAGGTGAAAACATAGGTCGATGTTTTAAAGAAGTTTGATAAGACGTTTAAGATAATTTAAGGAAATTTTAAAAATTTTAAACCATTTTTTTAAAACAAAATTGCACTGTAGGGTAGGCCACAATTGGTCATTAGTGATAAGATTAGGCGATATGAAACTCCTACGCGCTTTGCAGAGTTAAAAAAAAAACTTAAGCTATTTGAGATTTGGGGTACCATATAATTACAGATATTGTATGTAATTACGAAATATTTCTTTGAGACTCTAAGCTAAAGGTAAATGGTCGTTGGCCCGGGTTCATTGAACCCTTTCGCGCCATGGATGTTACGCCACTGGGTAAACCATCTATAAAAGGTATTTCTATATTGTCTAGATGACATTAGCACATCCAGAACTTTGGAGTGTGAGGTTGAAATTTTTTCCAAACCCTAACCCTAACGCCCAGTAAGCACTAACTCTAAGCATAAACGCACGTACAGCATATACTAGCCGTATATTACCCTCAGCCCGCGGGTCTTAATATGCGTGTCACTGATATAGTGTATTTGAATAGTTTATGGAAAGCGTGGTCGAGAGGCTAAGTACGCAGAGCTCTGTTTACTGAGTTCCTTAAAGCAGCACGGAAAACCTTCTTCCGGATCAGATACCCCATTTGTAAAAGCCATGCTGATATTACTCCCTTAGAGCATGGAAGAGGAAGCGTGCAGTGAGTTGTACGGTCGCCTTATCCCCGTACAAGGACAGACCCTTTGCCACACATGGACCAGTGTTCTCTCTCTCTCTCTCATTACCTTGTCCCGATCGTTCATCTTGCAGAGCTCGGCATTCGTAGAGAATGTGCTCTATTGTCTCGGTGTCCTCGAAGCAATGGCGGCACCGTGTGTCGTAATTCTACTTCCACCGTCCAAATTACGCTTATTGGACAGTGTCCGACTCGGAACTGGGCTAGGACAGCCTGTTCCGCAAAGCAGAGCTTCCATCACGCATCCTTTCGGTCTGATCTACTCATCTGCTTGTATAGCTCTCGGCCTTTGTCGGAAGCGTCCCAACTGTCATACCAACGTGCTAAAAGTTGGTTGTTGGCTAGTGATCGTACAGTCATTTCATCATTTAAGGTGCACGTTGCCGCCGCGGCTTTCGCTAAAAAGTCAGCCCTCTGATGACTGATCAGACCACAGTGGGATGGAACCCACTGCATAAAACTATTTACATTGAGCTGTAGAAGACGTTCCACCACCACGAAGAGCACTTCTACCCTTCCGACGCCTGCAAGCTGCCCTTCAAGGGCATCGAGAGCAGAGATTGAATTGGTGAAAATGACCACGTCCGAAGGGGCCGTGGATCCATTTCCGAATCTTTCCGCTACCCACGTCAATGATACGAGCATTGATTCCAACTTAGTTTCAGTGCTGCTTTTGCCGTTGCAGAGCCCACTCAGCTCCACACTTTCGGGATTGCCTGAGAGTTGGACCACCACGCCGTACCCAGTTTTTGTTGTGCCCTCGAGCATCTGCACGGAGCCGTCCGTGTAGATAGTGGTCACTCCTGTCGGATACGAAGCGATAGTTTCTCTGGCAGTTTGTAGTAGCTGTTTAGGATCGCACCGCTTTGTCACTACCGGGTCAAGTAGGCTCCTCTGCACCGTCGGCATGCCGAAAGCTTTATCATGGGGGAAGGAACCGGTCGGGGAAAGACCAGCCCGCTCCTCCGGTAGATTCATCTCTCTGACCAGCCCACGCGCCACATGCATGAAGCAGGGCCGGTTTTTGAGACGTCTCTTACCCTCCCAGTTGTCGACCAGACTTCTGAGGGGGAATCCTACCTCCAGCCGTCCATACCTCTCGTGAACTAACAAGACGTCTCGCTCTCTGCGCAACCTCAGCGGCGGAACATTGACCATGATTTCGCCGATGGCAATTGGCGTAGTGCGAATCGTACAGCATATGAGTGTAATAGCTTGGTTCTGGACAGCGTCGAGCTTTGCTAGAGACGTTTGCGAGGCCCAAACAGGGAAACTGTAATCCATTTGCGATTTAACTGCACAATGATCTCAGTACACTCGCTTGCACTCCCCACTTGCACTTCCAACTAGCGTCTTTACGATGTTCAGCCTCTCGGAGGCTGGTTCGCGTACGTGTTGTATATGGTCGCACAAGGTCATTTTCTGATCAAGGATGACCCCTAGGTACTTGGGCTTTTTGTCCCATTCCAGAATCTTGCCGTCCATCCTGAGCTCAACTGGTTCTTTTACTATGTCGCGTTCTAGTGTGAACCACGAGTAAACTCACTTCGAGTGGTTTACCTCGAGGCTCCATAGCCTGGCGTAGCAGGACACTGTCGTCAGTGCCTGCTGCAGAGTGCCAATGAGCTGCTGGCGGTCTCTGCCCGACTGCCACAACACGATATCGTCTGCAAACAGGAGCTTCTGACATTGTAAGAGGGCTGGTAAGTTGTTTACGAACACTAAAAATAGTGAACAGCTGAGAGCCGACCCTTGCCACACGCCCTGCTCCAGTGGAAGTTTCCTCGACATGTGCTTACCAACTTGTGTCTGCACCGTTCGCTCCGTGAGGATATTTTGTATCCACCTAAGTATATTGGAACCCACTCCTAGGTTCACGAGCTTTAATAAAAAAACCGGGCCGCCAAACTCTGTCATAGGCTTGTTTCAGATCAATGAAAATCGCTAGCGTCGACTGACCAGGTCGATTTGTGTTGCCCCACTGGAAGCCGTCCGCCACCTTTAGCATGAATAGCGTTACTTGGTCTATTGCGTTTCGATTTTGCCTGAATCCGCCCTGTTCAGGTGCAATGAGACCTTTCGTTTCTAGGAACCATAGGAGCCTTCCGCCGTCTAACCAAAATTGGACGTCAATGAAATGGGTCGATAGCTTTCTGCTCGTCTGGGACTTTCCCTTCTTCAGTAGGGGAACGAGAGTTGCATCTCGCCAAGCCTTAGGGAAATCCCCTTTAGTCCATGTTCGATTGACCAAATTCTAACAGTTTCCGTCTGCAAACAGGGCCATGGTACTTGGGCATCTCGTTACTAAGACAATCTGGCCCTGGTGCTTTCCGTACCTTTGCTAGCTCTCCATGGGTAAATGCTGTTATGTATTTCTGAATTTTCTGGCTAAATGTAGACACACAAATAAAAACACTTCAAATTACTTGACAAGTCTTTTCCCGGTTTCATATCACTTTAATACCTAAACTTCTAACAATTTGTCACTGTAACATGTAGCGTACACGTCTTACATTGACTGTATCGAGTGTAACGCCTCAAGTCCACTGTAGTTTTCTATAAAGACTTTTACTACTATCTTACCACTCTCTTCTACTGTCTCACACAGTAGACAGCAGTAATGACGACTCCACTGAACACTAACTGTCTGGCTTATATAGAGCCCCTAATCGCTCCTCTAAATTGCATAAACAATGTTAGTATGTTCTGAGACCACAAGGGAGGAAACGTCACATCCTGTCTTTGTTTTCACATGTAGATTACAGAAAAAAGACACCCGTAGCAGTTTTATCTCAGACGTAGTGACCGCTGCCTGTCACTCTGGAACAACACGTAAGGACACGTCACATCCTGTCTTTGTTCATTTGCAACAATACGTTTATGAATGTACACGTCTCGTCTTCGCCATAGACCATGCATCTTTTTGTTTTGGCCTTAATGATGCCATTAAGGGCATTCAACACGTCGCTCCGTTTTGCTGACTTGGATATGGAAGGCACGGTTTAGAGCGTCCGACATTTGGTGGTCTGTGACCACCATGCCTTGAGCCGTTAGCAGGTGCGCTGCTGCTTTTGGTTCTTTTGCCCTAGCCAGGTTATTAAGGAGTTTTCATGCCTGTCATCCCTCCGCAAGATTCAGGTTGGCACATGTCCTAACCAATTTCAGTCTCATACCCTCCGCAATGGCTTCCTTTACCTCATCCGACAGCTTGTTGTAAGCGCGTCTGGTATAATCGTTCGTGGCAGTTCCAGTACCACCTCATCGTGGTTGTCACATGAACAAAGGGATGGCCAAGAGCACTGGTTGCTTGCCACTGATAAATTAGCAGTCGGCAAGTGTAAAAGTCAAAAGGGGTTATGTCCAGCCCCCTCCCGTGGAGCCCCGGGGAATCGGTGAGAAAAAGACCTAACGGGATCTCCGAAAATCGGATAGCGCTTGACACCAACTCGAGGGTTGGTTGGGTTCTCTTGGGACTCGGCTGATTCGAGGGTCTCCCTCTGGGCAGAAGTTGGACTGACTGGCGCGGCCTTCGCTGGCTGTGTCGGGCGGACTGGTTGGCGCCCACAAACTAGGCTATTTCTAGCTCGTCCCCTGTGAGGTAGTAGAGCAACGCGCTTCCTCATAGTAGTTATGATACTGGGGATATCAAAGAATCCTCACAGACCTACTCCTCACGTAAGTGATCTCTTGCCATACGGAGGTGGTGAACATTGGTGCGGACTTCCCGCATCAAAGAACTGTGAACTCTATTGCAGGCCCAATTACACACTGCCCCTAAATGGAAGTAAGTAAGGCCGTTAACGGTCTTTGCCTTTCATACATAACCTTATGACCAGTACAATCAAATTCGATAAAAGCGGGTAAGATCAGACCCGAATAGGCTACGTTGCGCAGGTTAGTAGGCGGTAGGCTTGACAATGAAAAATACTCTACTACTTGCCCCGTGGTTCCGAAGAACCTTACAAACCATTAAAAATCAGCGAAGGTTCCAATTACCAGGACCAAGACCTCTTCTCAGGCTAGACTGCATTTTTTCTTTCCTCGGAAGAACGGTAGCCAAGGTGTGACTAACTAGCCACACCAATCTGGTGATCATGTCCCGCACCAGGCCCAACCAAAAACGACTCTAAATAAAAGCGAGGACCATCGGTCCTCCTGCACACCGACCATTACAACGGTTTGTCACATTCGGTCTTAATCCCTTAGGGTGTGACAAATTTAGCCAAATCATGATAATGCAGCTCAATATCTGCGGTTTGATTCCCAAGATATTGGAGCTCACGAAGCTCCTCCATGAGAGGGCAATAGATGTCGCGCTTTTGCAGGAGACTTTGGTAGGCAAAAAGCGAAGTAGTAGCTACACGACATATAGGTGTAAGTGTAATGAATGTCGAGGGATTATAACTCTGGTAAGAAACGGAATGATAGTTTCCCAGAATCCTGGCCTCAACGCGGGCGAACCGACGCCATCTTACTAGACATATATAAAGCTGGTAGAAAATTTACCGTGATAAACTGTTACAATCCACCCAAACATGAAATTGCCCTGCATCTAGGCAATAAGACCATATTTTCTAGAACCTTATTAGCTGGTGATCTGATCGCCAAATCTCCTGCCTGGAGCTATGACGCAACCGATACCTCGGGCCAAAAATTTCAAGAATTCCTCAAAACTACAAATTTATTCTGTTTACAGAATAGGCACAGTCGCCAACCCTCTTACATACAGGCAACGGGTCTCTATCGAGACCCAATCTCACACTAATTTCTGTTGACCTCGAGGGGAAGACCACGTATAAAGTGCTTGAAGATATCGGAAGCGATGATAGACCCATTGACATCACTATTGCCCTCTCAGAGGCCAGGGGTGTAACCACAAAAAGACCTAGAAAGTGGAGTTACACCAAAGCCGACTGGCCAGCATTCGGTGCGGCTGTCGACATCGCCTGTCGGAAATTGCAGTGGAGGAAGGTACTGTTGACACTAAATACGGCTAAATCACTCCAGCGATTTTGGATTTTGGCTAGGAAGTTTATCCCGCGGACCTATCCCGGCATACGGCATAGACCCGCCTGGTCCCGAGAACTAGATAGAATAGTAAGGGCCAGGAAAAGGGCGAGGAGAAAAGCACAAAAGAAAGGAAGTCCCGAATGCCGCCGGGAGTTCAATCGACTATGACGGAAGGCCAGCGAGGTGGCCCAATGCGTGCGGGTGGACCAATGTAGGGATGCCTGTGCCGGGCTAGTCCTTCGGGATACTTCTAAAGCCTGGCGTTTTCTTCGTAATCTTGAGGCCAAAGCTTTGGCGCGCACGGTCACCCCACTATTCTCACCCAGTGAGGATCGAGTAACCAATGAAAGGAAAATGGCCAACTTGCTTAATAAATATTTCGCTTCCATAAGCAAGTCCGAAAAGAAGACAGCCACGTCTATAGCCCTCAACAAGGAGCGTAAAAGACTCGAGAGGGAGTCGGATGGATCAGAGGACTTGAACACGTGCAATGCGCCCTTCTGCCGTGCTGAGCTCGACAGAGCGATCGCATAGTGCAAA
Organism: Biomphalaria straminea; assembly: GCA_021533235.1. Lineage (NCBI taxonomy): Eukaryota > Metazoa > Mollusca > Gastropoda > Planorbidae > Biomphalaria > Biomphalaria straminea. The sequence continues at coordinate 27,753,119 of JADKLZ010003886.1, forward strand.
AACAGAAAGGCTCCGGGGCCAGACAAGGTAACTCCCGAGATCGTAAAACATCTCGGGCGTAGAGCAAAGGACAAACTCTTGGAGTTTGTGAATCGGACCTGGGCAGAGTCCAGACTGCCCAGGGCCTGGCGCTGTGCTACCATTGTTCCCATGCTCAAAAAGGGCAAAGACGCGACTAGCGTGGAGTCCTACAGACCCATATCCATGACCTCTAATATCGGTAAGATAGCAGAACGGATGGTCAGAGAGCGGCTAGTGCGAGTTTCGAGAGTGCCGGTATCCTAGCGCCAGAGCAGGCTGGCTTTAGGACATGCTTGAGCCCAATCGACCAGGTCACAGTTTTCATGCAGGAGGTGGCCGATGATTTCCAGAAGTCCGAGAGCACATACGCAGTATTCATTGACCTGAAACAGGCATATAACCGGTGTGGAAGCCAGGCCTCTATCTAAAGCTTAGAGCCGTAGGCGTATGCGAGCGGACCTATAACTGTATAAAGGAGTTTTTAACGGTGAGGAAAACAAGAACTTATTTCCAGTACTCTCTAAGTGAAGAAAATACCAATAGCCAAGGGTTACCTCAAAGATCCGACCTTTCATGTATCCTTTTCATGGCCTATCTGAAGGATTTGCTCAGCTCACTCCGTTGTATGCTGACGATATCGTCCTCTGGTCAACCGGGAAGAAAGCTGACCAAATACAGGCAGCACTGCAAGCCGACCTCCATACCATCTCCTCGTATTGTACCAAATGGTAGATACGAATTAACGTTGCCAAAACGACATGTTCCCTGTTCAGCCTGGGAATCGACATTCTTGGAGCCCCATTCGAGCTTCAACTCGGTGGGCTGCGACTCCAACGCGAAAATACGCCAAAGTATCTAGGCATCACCTAGATCGTAAGCTCTCAATGCACTTGCACACCCAGGACGTTGAACGAAAGACCTCGGAGAAGTTAGGGTTATTACGAAAGCTAGCCAGTACCAAGTGGGGTGCCAGAGCTGACATGCTTTGCACACTGTATACTGGGGTTGTCAGATCCCAAATTTAGTACAGCCTGCCCGTGCAGGTGTACGCAAGCAGGACAGCCCTCGAATCACTCGACCATGTACAGACCCAAGCTCTCAGGTTCATTGGCGGCACCTGTAGAAGGAGCCCAACTTTCGCTGAAGAAATTATGTCGAACGTGGCTCCTCTAAACCTGAGGAGAGAGCGCGCCGTGCTAACAGCCCTGGAACGCTATAAAAGGGGCGAACCAGGGCTACCGACTCACACATAAGTAACTCATTGGAGAGCAAAAAACCGGATAAAATGGCAGTCATTCATGCACGTGGCGAATAATTTGAGTGCTGGGTTAGAGCTGGGTATGGGGCCTATATCAGTTACCCAGATACCGAACCAGACAGGCTGTAAGGCGCATGCGATAACCACATCCCTTAAACACGTGCTCTATAAGTTACGTGAAAAGCTAACCGTTGCGACAACCGTTGTAATGGTTACCGATTCAATGTCCTGTCTCCAAAGCAATGGCCGGCTTAGGGGGAAAATCCGATATGGCATTAGGCGCCGCAAATAACATCCGCCAACTTATTGGAACTGTCACTTTCATGAAGTGGGTGCCCTCAAACTGCGGCGTGAGGGGAAATGCCGCGGCAGATGCTCTGGCACGAGAAGGAGCGCTGGCCGTGCCCACTTTCGATGCTCCAAGTACGTTTCAACAGGCTACGACAATTATCCGAGAGTGGGTGCATGAAAAGTGGTTGAAATCATGGGATCACTCCGAAACTGCCAGGGGAGTCTGGCAGCACATGCGCCGCCCAAATAGAAAAGACCCATGATGGAGGCTAAATAGGTCGGAACAGACAACAATATCGCAGTGGCGCACGGGACACTGCCCCATAGGTGCGTACTTCGCCCGGTTCCGGCCAAATTTTGATGCCCGTTGCCTACACTGCGGGGATTCAGAATGACGGTGGTGCAAGTCTTGCACGGGTGTCTGCAGCTCCGCGAGCAGCGGGGAGACGTATCTAGTGGTCAGCTAACTTTGTATGGAAGTGGAAGCTATGAGGCACTACGCCGCACAGCAAAATTTATTTCCAGGACACTACGGGAGGTCTCCCTGCCCTGTTTTTCCAAAGGAGTTCAAGCTCAGGTATCATCGTTTGGTCGACGACTGTGCCGCCTGCGTGCGGCCCTCCTCAGTCGGATTAGGCGTGCCAAAGCGGGAGACCAAAAGGGTCTAAACTTGCGCCCACCATAGGATCTCGGGATAGCCCTACGAGCGGCGCTCAGAATTGCCTTAACGAAGAGTCTGTAAACCCGGTTAATGCATCCATCTTGGATTTCCAACCCGCTCACATCGGCGTCAGACGCAGTCTTAAATAGGTCCCAATTGGCACGATTATACACCCATTTTGGTTTTGTATATGGGGTCTTCGTGCTTAACTTTTCGAGTTCGATTGTAACGAACACCGGTAAGTGGTCGCTATCGACATCTTCGAGCACGTCCACTCTCGCCTTCGTCCAGATAACCTCACCACACTAGAACATAAATGTCATTGAGCCATAGCGCCTCGAGCATGCTATAAGCATGAAAGTAGCGCTTTACAAAAGCTAGAATAATTAGAAACGTTTAAACAAAATAATAATGTTATAAAGCGAATGCATGAATGTAAAAAATAGTAAGAATGGTTCTATTAAAATAGAAATGTTACAAAAGATTATTTCTATTTAATGATTTGAGTGCCAGGGGAACGACAGAGTGTTTGTGTCTGTTTCTCTTTGCTATCGGTTCCTTGTATCTCTTTTGTGATGGTAAAATCACAAAATAAAGACCAAAAGGGTGATTTTTAATTTCTAGAATCTTTTTAGCTTTTTTGTGGATGTTTGGCCTGGCTTGAATTTAGATTCATTTGTTTAAATTAAGTAAAATACATCTACTTTCACTAAACATTATTTTAATCTATAAGTTAAAGATTGAATTTAAGGCTCAGTAAGCTTATTAATCTTTTTATCTATATATATATTCCTCAAAGTAAGAGGTCAAACAACAACAACATGCAAGCAACAAGTAAATAGGGAAGATCCCATGGCGCACGCACGCGGTGTGAATGGAAATTGGTGCATCCCAATCCGCACTATTTTGTGAATGAATGTGGTGTTTATATAATTATCTCTTCTTCTCAGATTATTGTCATAATATTAAAAGTATTTCCACATTATTGTGTCGTTAGACTATTGAAACTAGAACAACAATACACAGATAGAGTATACTCTCAGGTTTCACTTTAGAAAGTACTTTAATTACGCACATTCGTTCATTAGACATGATTTCGAAAGGTAACTCATCTCTCTATTCCTAGATCTAGATCTAGATCTAAAACTCGAATTCAACTCTAAGAAGATTATAGAACTTCTCTTCGCAAATACGGTTTAGATGCTTTAGCACATGAACATACTAATTATAGTCCATTTATTTCATATTTTAATCAAATTAACATTCAAATTGGTTTTTCTAAAGCACTGTTACATGAGTGCAACTCTATTCTCAATATCGCGTAAATTAAGGTCAATTAGCCATCTTTAGCTTCATTCATAAAATTTTTTATTCATGAATTCACGCATCCGCTTTACTTATAACAAGTAAATGGGAAGATCCCATGGCGCAGCATGGTGTGAATGAGAAATAATATATCCAAATCCGCACTATTTTCATTCACAAAATAGCATAGCATATTTTTTTACTTTAAAAAAAATATTTTATTAATGTCCGGAAATTTCCAAGACTTTTTCGACCGGCGGCATAGCATTTAATAACATTTCAGATTTCCAAGGGGTCCTGGTAAATCAAGAGGCCGCGGGAAATCTGTTATATGTTATAAAATGGTTTAATTTAATAATGTATACACCTAAAAATTAGCACGGGTCCAAAGAAAGTGCGGGACCCACTGCGGTCGCATATGTTGCAGTGCCTAAGGCCTGCCCTGGAAACACTAGCGGATCCAGAACTTTGGAGTGGGGGGGCGATTTTTCTCCAAAGCCTAACCCTAACGCCCAGTAAACCCTAAACCTATGCATAAACGTGTGTACAGTATATATATATATACATATATATGCACTTACGAGAATAAAAAAGCAGTGTTTTTTAACCTTCGTGAAAAACAAAAGTCATGTTGAGGCAAGCTGGAGTCTGAGGGAGGACTGGAAGCTTCGTCAGTGGGATTCGGGGCAAAGCCCCGACGCTAGAAGCGTTTTCTTACATTTTTAACTGCAGAAACGCATTCTCCTGACATTTACAGCTCATTATTCATCAGTTCGTTGCAGTAAAGCATTCTCCTGAAATCTACAACTCATTATTTTTTAATGGTGTTTGGGTCGAAGCCCCGACGCCAAAAGCGCCCCCCTCTCGAAAGCTTATATGTGGGGGGGGGGGGGCGAAATTGAATCCACCGCCCCCTCCCGATCCCACCATATCGGCCAACATACTATAGGGGGGGGG
>JADKLZ010003886.1:27791364-27812068 GCA_021533235.1 Biomphalaria straminea
TTTTTATTACCAGTATAAACTAACTTTCCCCTTAATTTCTTTTGAATAAAAATAATCAGGAACATCATATAAATGACAAGAGCGAGAAAACTAAGTAGCCGTTGCACCTTAACATTGCAAACTGTAAAATAGTGTGAAATCATTTTTTTAAACATTTTTTAAATGTTTTTCAAAACCAACGTGACAAACGGAATAAATAATATGACAGAGAGACCACAAAAATTAAAAGTGTTTTCCCCGTACACTCAATGCGACAACAACAACAAAAAATCTTTACATGATTTTATAAATTACCTTCATAACACTCTCCATTGAAGTGACACCTTTGATCCGTGCAATCTTGGCTACATATTTTGGAGCAAGTTATGCCATACTTAGGGGGAGAACATTCTGTAAATACAGGACATGATATGAGTTTGAAAATATTATTTAAAATAGTTTCTATTTAATTCCAGTTTAGGTGGCTGTTTTGAAAAGCTAACAAGATTACAAAGAGAGTTTGTGTTACCACACACACTTAGACCCCCCCCCCCGCTAAAGAGGGCTATGAACAAGGTATATTGAAGCTATAGTTTAACTGTCTATTGTTTCCCAAACTTTTTTCTTAAAGAAACACTTCGCACATTCTGAGTATTTAGTGGAACATTTTTTTGAGAGATTTATTCACGTGGTAGCATTATAGTTCAATTAATCCCGTATTTCTAGGAATACGTATTCAGGCTTAGCAGAACACTAGGGTTCCATGGAACACAGTTTGGGGAACACTGGTCAAAGAGTAATAAAATCATTAAGCTGGATCGACTTCGGAAGATAAAAGAACACAGCCAAATATATTTATATACATCTTTATATCATTGATAGCAAAAACTCCATATAGCAACTTAAATTAACTTAGTCTTAAAATTATTAAATGATCATTACCTAATAATTTAGCAAGATTACAAAGAGAGTTTGTGTTATCACACAAACTTGAAAGCGGCCTCCGTCGGACTTTCCCATTGATAAACAATATTCAAGCAGTTTCTTTTTTTTTAAATCGGAACATTCTTTACAGATACAAAATCTTTTGTGATGTTTCAGCTAGAAAAACTACTGTTTAATAAGTCCAAAAAACTTATTATCATTTTTTTTTCTAGAAATTAAGACTAAGACTGCTTTATTGATCCTTAGGGAAATTTGTTGTGATTACAATGACACTTTTCTCATATAAAGACAACACAACAGAAACATACACATAAATACAACAGACACAACATAAAGAGTTTATTCAGCGGAACTATTTGATATCGATAATGAAACTGTAGTGTCCAATAATATAATTGTAATATAAATCGTCTAGTCAACGTGAATCCTGTTGCCTACACCCAAGCGTTCTACGAGATCTGTGCTGACGGAACTTTGCAGGAACCTACCAGAACACATGCCAACAACGTCTGGATACTACAGGCCATAGTCTAGATTCCATAACCAGCGAAAGAAGCCCTAAAGGTTGTCAGGAGAACCCAGCGAGACCTTATGTAGCAGTTGATGAACATTTGCATTTAGGACGTTACCCACTTGCATGTGTTCCAGATGCGGCTGGGTTTGGTGACCTGTTTGATAACCGAACCTTCTGGAGGCCTCCGGTTAAATTGCAAATCTTTCACCAAGAGAGTCTGCTGAAGCAACGTATTGGACCAGCGGTTTTGATAACCACAGCCATGACATCCACTGCCTCGTTTTTGGCTTGTGGCTGACGTAGGTGGTGACTGAGACTAAGGTAAGACAACAAAACATAGCCGCTACAAAAACGACGCCCCCTTAACCAACTGGAGCAGAAGGAGAAAGAGACATACGCCTGTATCGACTAACCTCCATAGCCTATGTCATGAGGTAGATTTTGTCAGGGGCGGACAAATCTGGGAAGGGGGCAATGTTATAACCCTATTAGCGGCGCAAAGGACAATACTGCTATTAAACGTAAATATAACCCGTGTAAGAAAGGGGCAGTTCAAGACAGGAGAGCGAAGAGACCGGGACTGTTAGTCGGCCTTGAAGCCGTTCCTGGTGGAGTCCTCAAGTGAAGTCCAGGAAGAGATAAAGATAGTAGAGTTTAGTAAGGTGATGTACAGTGTAACATTTTTAGTAGTTGATTGTGTTGCCAATTGTCTAGTATTGGCTGTTATCTATTCATTAAAGTATTATTTAGAACTATTGTTATCAAGTTTTTGATGTGTTGAGCAGTTGATTACAGAACACCTGATTAGGAGAGAGAGAGAATCGTAACAATATGTTCTTTTTTTGTGTTATAAACATAGCAAGCGAACAGACGGACAGACAAAACAAACAAAAGTAATAGCGGCTTTTATATAAACCTAGCCGCTAAAAACCCCCACTAACACCAAAAAAAAAGATCAATTAAAATTAGCACTACTAAAGTGAGACTGTTAAGATACGAGATTTCCAAAGGACAACTTAAGCGGATCCTGAGAGATTTCGTGCTCTAAGGGAATTACCGTACCAGTGAACATGCGTGAACAGAAACGAGTAGTGGGTCATCTGGCTTACTACTCACAGTGGATACCTAGCTTCTCAACAAAAATAAGCCTGTTAACAAAAAAACAACAATTTCCTGTCTCCGAAGAAGTCAAAAGAACATTTGAAAGTTTGAAAAATGAGCTTGAAAAAGCCGCTGTATATACTATTGATCCGAATCGCCCCTTAACCGTTGAGACGGATGCTTCTGATATAGCCATTGCGGCTACCCTCAACCAAGATGGCCGGCCTGTTGCTTTCTTCTCTCGCTCATTAACACAAAGTGAAAGAAAACATTCTTTAGTTGAGAAAGAAGCATATGCTATTGTTGAGTCGTTGAGAAAATGGAAAATTTCTTAGTTGGTAAAACGTTCACACTTGTTACGGATCAGCGATCTGTCTCTTTTATTTACAACAGGTCAAACAAGGGAAATTTTAAAATGAAAAAATCCAAAGGTGGAAACTAGAACTCTCGTGTTTCCACTGTGTCGTCATCTATCGCCCTGGCAAGCAGAACACTGTAGATGATACATTTACCAGAAACTATCTATCTACCATCACTCGCAATGACCTTCAATTGCTTCATACTAGTCTTTGCCATCCGGGCGTTACTCGACTGTTGTACTCCGTAAGGGCTAAAAATCTTCCATTTTCCTATGATGAAGTCAGAACTGTTATAGAACAATGTCAAACTTGTGCAGAACTGAAGTCCCGTTTTTTTCGACAGCCCACCGGAGAACTAATTAAAGCGACCCAACCTTTTGAGAGAATTAGTATGGATTTCAAGGGACCTCTCCCTACTGTTTCAAGAAATAGATATCTACTTACCATTATAGATGAATTCTCTAGATTCCCATTTGCATTTGCATGTCCCGATACGTCTACTGTTACTAAAACTCTCAAATGTCTCAATGAACTATTCGCCCTATTTGGATTTCCAGCGTACGTCCACACTGACAGGGGAACTTTCTTTATGTCTACAGAGGTGCAGCATTTCCTCCACGAGAGAGGAATCGCGACCAGTAGAACCACACCTTACAGCCCGAGAGGGAACAGACAAATAGAGAAATTTAACGGGACATTATGGAAAGCCGTCACTTTGGCTTTGCAGTCTAAGGAACTAGATGGGAACTAGTACTAAATGATGTTCTTCAGTCCATCCGGTCATTACTATGCACTGCAACTAACAGGACACCACATGAACGATTTCTTCTTGGGTTCAACCGAAGAAGTGGTTCCTGGACATTCCTGCCAACATGGTTGACTAGTCCTGGTCCTGTCCTGCTGAAGAAAAACGTTAGATCGTCTAAATATGATCCTATAACAAAGGATGTTGATTTGATAACAAGCAATCCTCAGTACGCTGTTATCCGAACACCAAACGGTCGAGAGGAAACTGTCTCATTACGAATTTTAGCCAAAAGTGAGAAACAAAAAGTTATAGGAAATGAGAATCAGAGTGGAACAAGGCTTGATATTGACTGTCCCGTCCAAAGCTCATCTCCTAGAAAAGAACGTACTGATTCTACGATGGCTGAAGAAACCACCAGCACCACCGAAGACATAGTCTGAAATTCAAGCAGATGAAACTACACCTAGATACAATCTTAAAGTAAGGAAAACTAGGCCCAATTATAAAGAGTAAAAGCTCATCAGCTTACTAGAACACTTAAGTTGACATTCAATTTGTCATTACTTGTCTCCAGAATGACATTTATTTATTCAATTATCTTCATTTTACTTTGTTACTTGATTTTAAAATATTTGATCTATCGTGTTATATTTTAATAAACTATTACATCTACCACTTTATATCCACATGTCATGCTTTTTACTTTGTTTACTTGAATCTCTATTATTATTCTATGTTTACTTTATTCTGTAATTGTTGCTAATACTCGTAAGCACTATTTGAGCTGAGGATGACTGTTATGAAAATTGGTTGTTGTTTACATGTGCTTGTAAGTCGTCCGAAGGAATGTGTTCACAAAATGTGATTTGTGTTGTCATTCAGTTTATTAAAGCCATACTATATAGACATGGTTTTCGATTCTGTTATTTATCATTATGTTCATAACACAGACTCAACTCTTTCAATAACTATGAAGTAGAAGAAGAAATATTTCGTTTTCATCATTGATTGTGGATAAGTGTTTCTTATTTCTTCTTATCTTATTGCCTTTGGTAGGTTGACAGCTGGACTCGTCAGCGTAGTAAACACAAGATGTGCTCTCAGTTGGTGTCTTTAGATTGTAGGAGGACTGTTGCGATAGATGCTTGATATGATTTGACAACACTTTTATAAAATTAACAAATAACAAGTTTCTTTAATTAGCCATCTTAGCTCACAAAATAGTGTTCCTTTTGTTTGGGCATAACTCTTCTACTATATATATAATATACCTAAATAAGCAATATTTTGTGAATTACGGAAAGGAGCGTAACATTTCATCAACATCCCATCTCCTCCATAAAAAATAGGAACTTTAAAAAAAAATAGTATCAAATCAACAAAACTACTTACAACATAGTAAATATGTGCAGTTGTTCTAAACTTAGTCCCTAAATTAAATGTTTCTGTAGAGTATTTCTACGTCGCAGAGAATACTGATGCGTGTCTAATGTGATGATTTTATGGACCGATATTACACTCATTCTCTACGTCTTGGAAAATGACAACCATGGGCGTAGCCAGGATTTTTTTTCGGGGGTGGGGGGAGTTTTTCTCCCCCGCCCCCCCCGGCGAATATATTATATATATATATATGTGTGTGTGTGTATGTGTGTACATAATTAATCTTTATTAGCTTTATTGTTTCGGAAGGCGTTTATTGTGCCCTAGAATATGTTCTTCCTGGAGTTAGTGGAAAAAAAAATTGTAGACTCTCCCCCTTGACAGGAAGGGGGTCTGGGTCTGGCGAAGCCCCCGCCAAGCACTATTTCCGGTATTGAATGCCAACAAAATACATATTCTGAGGTATCTATGGTGCATTATCTTGCTGTTAAAAAGTTTTATTTCAAAAACCGTATGGGCTATTCTTACTGAATTAGACCCTCCCGCACATTTGACGACAAGATGTTTCCACAAAAAATCTGTGACTGGCAATTTATGAAGCCTCTTCCCACCTGCTCTGAGGACTCCAAGTTGTACTTGGATGTCATCGCAACTTTTATTAGGCTGTAATTTATTTTGTAGAGAACATGTCTCGCTAACCTCTTGCGACGCTCTGTCACAACCTTACTAACGGGTCGACTCATTGATTTTGGTGAAGTTAGTTTGCTTTAGAATAATGTATTTTCAAGCTCAAAACCATCTGTAGGCGTTTTAAACTTTTAAAAAAACTCTCTGGAGAAGGAGGTTTAAACTCTAAACCCCATTGGGTTGGCTAAGCTCATAGAATTTTGAGTGTGTAATTTGCTTCTTTATATTGAAAAGGTTTTTTTTAGTATTAAACTCCGCGGAAAGGGGGTTAAAACTCAAGCATTTAATTTGATTTTTTTTGAATTGAAGAGGTATTTTTTAGCTTCAAATACCGCTGGAGCGGAGTTTTAAGTAAAAACCCCTATTGGCATCGCTTATATAATTTTGAGTGTGTAGTTTGCTTTTTTTTTTTCAAATTGAAGAAATATTTTTTAGCTTCAAACACCGCTGAAGGAGGGCTTAAAGTCAAAACCCCCTATGGCTTCGATCATAGCATTTTTAGTGTGTAATTTCCTTTCCTTATATTGAAGAACTATTATTTATTGCTTTAAACCCCGCTGAAGAGACCTTTGGCTACGCTCATAGCATTTTGAGTGCGTAAATATTTTTGTTATATGAGGTTTAAAACTTAAAATCCCTTTGGCTGCGCTCATAGAATTTGTAGTGCCTAATTTGCTTTTAATATATTAAAGAGGGGGTTTTTAACAGCCATGCCCCGCTGGTGGGGAGGTTAAACACTAAACCCCTCTTGGCTACGCTCATAGAATCCCGTGACTGATGTATGAAGAAGGGTTTTTTTTTTCGAAAATTTCGGAGGTTTTTTTTAAATCAAACTCCCCCCTTAGCTATGCACTTGGAAGTTCGAAATTGTCGTTTACTTTTTTGTTTTTGTTTTGTTCTATAGAAGAGGAAGTTTAACTGCAAAACAACCTCAAAACCCCTTGGCTGCGCTGGGACAAATGATGGTTTAGTATTTAAATCTCGCCTAAGCAAAAAATCAGTAAATTTAGACAACCCCCCGAAGGGGGATTTCATTTCGGGGGGTGAACCCCAAACCACCCTGGCTACGCCCATGATGTCAACACACTCACTTTCTCTGTCTGGAGAATAGTCTAAACCATTTTCGCCTTGTATGATGTAAGCACGTTCATTAACCTGCTTACATACTATTTGTCTTAATGTTGAATCATTAGAATAGGTAGAAGACTTTCTGTTCAATGTTTAAAAGGTTCATATCTCGAGCTGTTTTGTCATAGTGTTTTCTTACACTTTGCTGACTCTTCTCTCGTTTGACTTGGGGCATGATGCTCTTTTTTTTTGTAACAACGTCCTTGTTGCCCTTCCGAATAACATCTGAGCCTAAGTTTATATCTGTTTCTGTACTCTATTATGGGTTCATTAGCATGTCATTTACTTTGTTGCATTTGTGTCAGTAAATTAATATTTTCACTGCTTTAATTATATCTTCTTATATTATGCACGCGTTACTTCAAAAAAAAAAGAAGATAAATACGTCCTACGCGTCATGCATCTAGTCATGCATGTTAACCAATGACTAAAATTCTGCCAAGTCACTGGTTTTCCTGACTGGCTCAGACAACCCATTCCATACTATAAAAGCACCAGGGAAGAAGGAGCATTTGTACAAATTTGCTATAGCATATACAACGAAGAATGTGCCTTTATCCTTCTGAGTATTTTATTAGGTTTTGTCTTTGTATTTGAAGAATATTGTTCAGTGTTTTGTGTATGATTGCTTCTTCATTTTTTAGTCTTCTTTCCTGAAGGCTTTCTATATATTCTACAATCTTTTGAAAATAGTGTGGCTTTTTTTCCTGAACTAATGTACTTTGGTAAAACATTTATGTAAATTAAATATAGTAGTGGACCTAAGACTGTTTCTTGAGTACACCCAAGTTTACTGTTATCGTTGTTGATTTAGACACATTAATTGTTGCAAAGTTATCTCCCTATCAGAAAATTCTTAATGCACTGATGCTATGGACCATCAAAGCCAAAATATTTTAAGAAAACTATGGTGGTGAGCTTTGTCAAAAGCCTTGAAAAAATAGTTTAAGATTGATTTGTTTCCTTACTGCTATATAAATCTTTTGAAAAATCATCAATTAGTCATATTAATTGTGTTTCACGTTATATTTCCTAAAGCTATGTTGGCATGGAGTAAGGACATTACGTTTGTATAAGTGGTTTATGTAATTATTACATATTAAGTGTTCCAGGATTTTACACATGATGTTGATTAGTGATACTCCAGTCCCTTGTTACTCTGCCATTTAAGAGATGCCAGAAAAAGTATTTTGAACACTGGTGCTAGCTCATTGCTTAGCTCTTTGAGTAATCTAGCTGGAATACCATCAAGTCCAGATAGTTAATTCGGTTTAATGTTTGCTAATAGTTTTTGAATTCCCTTTTCTTGTACTTTTATATCTCCTATGTTGTCTACGTGGTTCAAAATAAGTAATTGTGTGGGTGACAATGCGTATGCAAAGTATTTATTTAGGATGATAGCTTTTGTTTCATTATCTTCTTTTAATGGTGCTACTCCTGTTGTTGTCTTTATTTAAATGTATGCCCATAGGTTTTTAAACTAATGAGTGTAATTCAGTTCCTTGAAGGTGTCGAGATTTCGCTGTTTGTTTACCGTGGCTTCCACTTTGGTAATAAATTGATCTTCATTTATAAAAATGAGTTCAATTTTCTTCATTGTAGGCTTGTTTGATATTTTGGTATTACCACATTTCTCATTGGTCTTTAGATTGATGGTTACCAATGTAGTTTTTCTTTCTGGCTTCATTACGGTCTTATTCCACTTTGTAGGTATTAAAATAGTTTGATCCCTGATCAGACTCTCTTCTAGTTTACAAATTTGCAACTTCATGGCAGTCATGTACAAGTTAATGTTCTCGTCCTCCTCTTGTTTTCTCGTATTGAAAACACATTTTTCATATGTTTCGTTCGTTCCCCTAACCTAGAGCACTTCAAAACCTCATTCATCTTTGTCTCCTGCCCTTTTCCAAATGAATCAAACACGTCTGCTGCCTCACTCCCAATTATAGTCATTAGTGTTGCTACACGTATATCTTCTGTCTCTGGTGTGAGTTTCGTTGCCTTTTCATAGTTTTCCAGGTCTCTTCTATTTTTTTTCCAATAGACTGACTTTTAGTAACAGTGGTTGCGGGACTGGGCAAGATCTTTTAAATGTTGCCATTTAAGCGATTGTTCTCTTATATTTACTCTATAGATTATCGTTTACCTATATTAGACGTGTAAATTAATGCCACCATGTTACGATAGATACTTGAAATGAAATGACAACACTTTTTGAAAATGTAAACAAATAACTAGCTTCTTAAATCAGTAATCCTAACTCACAGAATGAACAAACGGGCATAACTCTTCCAGTTATATAAAATATATCGAAAAGGGGGGTAATATACAATAATGTGTGAGTTACTGCTTGGGGCCTCATATTCCATCAACAGGCACGAAGCTGGCTCTTTAGGTTACCGCGAAGGTTAGAAGGATATAGATCTACTCTAAACTGCCGTCAGTTGATACTGGGGAATGGGTATCTGGAACTGAGCAGTAAGTGCTGAGCACTGGATTATAATGTTTTCTAATTCTCTACAGTTTTATTCCACGTTAAGTTTGGTTTGAATCAAATACAAAGGAATTAATAAAAAGCGTGCAAAGAAGCGTTATTGTTGCAAATTACAAGCTGCTATCTATCATGGTTACAAAGTAATTCTGTGCCCTTAAGCGAGCAATTCTTGTATATATATATATATATATATATATATATATATATATATATATATATTATTTCGAAAACGGCTCTAACGATTTTCTTTAAAATTTCAGGGTATGTGCATATTAGTGAGAAAAAAATTCTCAACTCATTGGCCACATTGGGAAAACTCGAGGTCGACCGTTATATCAGAAAAGAAGATGTCTTATTATGAAAAATTAATTTTGGCTATAATATTTTATGAATGAAATTTTTTCCATGACGTCAAAGGGAAAAAACTTGACACCGCTTACGTCACTAGGCTCACGGCAGTACACTTCACAAACAAGAACAACTAATCAATCGACCTAATTAAACATTTGCGCACCACCTTATTGTGAATTTATCTATTATGAAACTATGGAAAAAAAATAATGAAATAAAATTTGATGTATGATCAGTTATTGTGTTTTAACGGTTTCGTAAATTGGCCTTATTCACTAATCGTAAACCAACAACATTTAGCATGTATTTCTCTATATCTTCTATACAAATTATGTAATCCATAAAGGCTACCACAAGATACTTTTTTTTTCATTGTTTTATTAATATTATCAAGTTGCGATTGGTGAATGAGGTCCATTCTTTACACTTAAATTGCGTAAACCCGTAAGTAACTTTTACTTTGTTATACTCTTCAATTTATCTACGCCTTACTTGCACACACTGAACATGATATCCAGGGTCGACCCTAACATTTGCGGGACCCTATGTGAAGTGGATTACAGGCGGTCCAGTAAGGGTAGGTTAAGTAAAAATTAAGATTTCCTGGAGCGTCTTGAAAACAAGGAAACCACGGGAACCCTATTAAAAGTTATAATGGTTTAATTTAATAATTTACACATTGAATTAGCGCGAGCTTAATAACCATCATGGACATACGATAGGCTTACAGAATTAAACTAAAATATTTCTTTGCAAACAAGAAAAAGTTTTAAAGAATCAATGGACCTAATACAAAATTTGCGCACCATCATATTTTAGATTGATTTATTTTGGAACTGAAATGAAATGTGCCGATGTGTTTTAAATGCTTAATAAATTGTTTACACTTTAATTGCGTTGAGAGGTGTAGATGCCTTTTTCTTTGGAGCTACTTGCTGGTTACCTCCAGCTGTCTCGTTCTCAGGCCGCATGCAACTAGGTGCTCTCTTCTATGTCAGCTAAGGCAAGTTAGCGCCTAAGCTGGTCTTAAAGCATTTCGGTGTTACGTCGACCACTTTTAGCTCACCAAAAAAAAGACTGCATTTGGCATATGTTCGTCTGAGATTCGTCTCCCATAAAGGACAGTGCCCAGACACGCGTAACTGTCGGGGCTGCGCAGCCACAGTAAATACTGCAATCCTCATTAATCTTCGGATTCGAAGTCAAGCCTTATTATAATTATTATTTTGATAGTAAAATTATGACCATGTGTTCAGGCTTCAGTGTCTTAATGGCCCGTACCAAAACAAAGAAAGCTGTGATAACACAGCTTCTCTACGCCTTACTTGCTCACACTGAACATGATATCTAGGTAGTGGTCAATGAGTTTGCGTACGCTGCAGCCACTTTTGATTTAACTATATCTCAGTAAAAAGCTTGGGGTTATGGCGTGGTAACGAAAGGTCTAGTAGAGATCTGAATGGAGGGATGTGTAAAAGCAGGCCTTATCCTTCCATGGGCTGTAGCACCAGTAGCACCACCTGGATGGATGGATGGCAAAAGCCGTTATGAACTTCTTATGGTCCGACAGTCAGGCTGAGCAGAGTGCGTATCCCGTATGGGGGACGAACATATGTTTGGCGTAACAGAGGTGCCCCACGGAAACGTTTCTTTAGAGAACTTATGAAATGATTTAAGTCTATTAAGAAAAAGTGTGCCATTTTAGTTTGTCAAAAAGTGCCTGTTTTACCTTATAACGTAGAAATTTGCGTCACTTGATGTTTCGTACTAAAGCCATAATGAATACACTAATTCCAAAATTAAATGTCTGAACGTAACCATCTGAGAAGTTACACAGCAAATACTTTCTTCCATGCCAATAATAGTAGGCCTACAATAGTTTTACGCAAAAAAAAATGAAAGATGGATGTGAGCTGTGATTTGTCTGGACTTAAGTGAAATATATTTAATCGTCATGTACAATTACAATAAGAGCTAACAGAACACTAAAGCAACTCTTCAGATTAGCGGTCTTTATCCGATCGTTCATTTTCGTAATTACACAAATATTCCCAAAATGACTTCGGGTATATAACCTTTTTTAGGCTCGGCCACCTGATATTGAAATTATTTAACCGAGCCAGGAACGGCCACCTGATGTTATGTTATATATGTATGTATGCATTTATGTATATATAAATAATTATATATTTTATTTCGAAAACGGCTTTAACGATTTTCTTTAAAGTTTTAAGGTATGTGCATATTTATGAGAAAAAAATCTCAAATCATTGGCCACATCGGGAAAACTCGAGGTCGACCGTTATATCGGTTTGAAAATGCCTCATTATCGAAAATTAATTTTGGCTAGAATCTTTTTATGAATGAAAATTTTCCATGACGTGAAAGGGAAAAACACTGCTTACGTCACTAGGCTTACCGTAGTCCACTAAAATATTTCTTTACAAACAAGAACGAGTTTTAAAGAATCATAGACATAATTAAACATTTGCGCACCATCTGATTGTAAATTGATTTATTATGGAACTATGAAAGAAAAGTAGTGAAATTAAATTAGCCTATGTATGATTAATTATTGTGTTTTAAGTGCTTAATAAATTGTTTACACTTTAATTGCTTAGAGCGGTGTAGATACCTTTTACTTTGTTATTTATTTTGCTGGTGACCTCCAGCTGACTCGTCCTGAGGCCGCATGCAACCAGGTGCTCTCTCTAATTCAGCTAAGGCAAGTTGGCGTCTAAGCTGATTTTGCGGTGTTATGTCGACCACTTTTTTAGCTCACCAAAAAAAAAGACTGCTTTTGGCAGGCGTTAGTCTGAGATTCGTCTCCCATACAGAATACTGCTCTGTCTAACGTAACTATCGAACCTAAAGAATTCCCTCTATAAAAAGTCAAAGGCCTCGGATACACATTGTAGCCCAACAGAAAATCTGCTGCCGAAGACAGACGCAGACGCAAAAAAGAAAATCTTAATAGACCACCGGCAGACAAAGGTTATGCTTGCTGCTTACCCTGGCTATGGCAAAATAAGAATAAGTAGGTCACAGCTGGGGCTGCGTTGTCACGGGAAATACTGCAATCATCATTAATCTTCGGACTCGAATACAAGCCTTATTATTATTATTTTGCTGGTGAATTATGACCATGTGTTCATGCTTTGGTGTCTACAGTCCCGTACCAAAACAAAGGAAATGGTCATAAAACAGCTTCTCTACATCTTACTTGCTCACACTGAACATGATCTAGCTAGCGGTCAACGAGTTTGCGTACGCTGCAGCCTCTCTTGATTTAACTATATAAAACTCGGTAAATAAAAGCTTGTCGTTAGGACGTGGTGACGAAAGGGCCAGGAGAGATCTGAATGGAGGGATGTGTAAAAGCATGCCATGTCCCTCCACGGGCTGTTGCACTATTGGGATGGACGGATGGCAAAAGCCGGTATGAACTTCTTATAGTCCGATAGTCAGGCTGGACAGAACACGTATCCCGTATGCGGGACGAACATATTCCAGGCCCCTTTAGGCTATCACATTCGCTAGTTCCAGAAAAAAAGTTAGTGACGGGTTTATATCCAGTAGTTGAGCGTATTGGGACAAAGACCTCTGCCTGGAATAATGAAGTCCAGACATCCGTCAAAAAGCACCTAAGGGGGGGGAAGCTTCACTATATTCGCCCTAGCGAAAATGCAAGTGGAAAGGCAGTAGGGTATTATTACTCTTGGTCATTTCCAAGCCCCGATACCCACACGGGGAGTATCACCACAAAGTGGAGGTTTAGAGTCAGAGTTTCGTTTTCCTAGATGGGTGCCCCATCAACACAAAGCTAAACTGGTTTGAGGCGCCAGTGTTCTGCCTTTCATCCCTTCTCCTGTCAGTTTGTAAGAACAGATTTCGCCGGATGTTTTGGGAAAATCACATTTGAAGCACAGGAGCTGGATTTTACTGTCAGATGCATTTAGAGACGCAAGCCATGGGAGCATTTTTTGGGAAGTCGGAGCTTCTCTCCACTTTCACCCCCGGCATTGACAGCCCTTCGGAAACCAGATGATGACTAAATTAAACACAAACATTACATTACAGTGGATCCCTGGAACCATCGGCGCCATGGGAAATGAAAGGGCAAATAAGCTTTCAAAGGCAGGATCATCTATGGAACAACCAGATAGACTTCTCAATTACCTCATCCTAAGGTCAATGCTAATCAACAACCACAAAGAGGAGTGGCTCAACCAATGGGTAACAGGAAACACAAGCAGAGCCATGTACAAAGAAATGAACATGCCTAACAAACTGGACAGTATTAACATCCTCCCCAGCAAAGAGCAATCTACAATCGTCCAACTAAGAACAGGACATACACCTCTGTTAAATAATCATCTCAATAAAATAAATTCCACACAATTCCCCCTTTGCAGACACTGTGCCCACTCTAATAAAACTGTAAACCATATCCTTTTTGAATGCCCCCTTCTAATCCACCTTAGGCAGACCCTACTACCACAACAGCCCAACATAACCAACATCCTATATGGCTGTGCAGAAAAACTGAAAAAAAACAGCATACTATTTTCCCTTGGCACAGTCTGCAAAAGAGCTGACAGCTCAGCAGTAAAAAACTGGCTAGAAGAAGAAGAAGAATGCTAATCACATACTTAAATGTCTGAATGTAACCATCTAAGAAGTTACACTGCATAGCCTTTTCACAAGCCAATAATATTTAGCCTACAATTGTTTTACGTAAAAGATGCATTGTAAAACTATAAGACGGACGTGAGCTGTGGTTTGTCAGACCAGCGGCTTTCAACCTTTTTTGGCCTACCGCCCCCTTTTCGTATTTTTCTTTAAAAAAATTCACCAGCGCCCCCATCTAAGAAAAACACTTATAAAGAAGCGTGAGAAGGCAAATTTGAACAAAATATCATCTATTTATTAATGTTTATGCTGTCAATAACACTTAGCCCGCATGACAGACAACCGCATGCCGAAGGCGATCTTCTTTGGCGAGCTCAGATTAGGACGGAGTTACAGAGATGCCCTTCCGAAGCTCTATATAGATCCACTAGGCGCCTGTCAGGACTGAGTTCTGGTCAGCCTGGGTCTCCTGTTAACTTGTGTGGAGAAGGGGGGAATTCAGGTTGTTGAATTTAAAACTGTTTTTGTTTTGGATTTTTTATTTGGGTGAGATGTTTTTTTGTGAATGGAATGTAACTAATAATAAACTAAATAGGGCAGAGTGGTTTTGTTCCTAGTCCAGGACAGTTGGACTTTGGTTATTTTTAGAGTTGAAGAGTGGACTCTAGTTATTGTTCAGTGTAGTTATTATGCAATCTACGGGATACTGAGCTATTATATTTTAATGCATGTTGGATATTTCATTTTGCAGGACTGAGACTGTATTATATTACTGTATATATAATAAACTTGTTATATGTTCGTGAATTGGCATTCCGAATCCTTATTTTGTCGTCATATGTGTCATTACGGTATTGCCTAGGACTTGATTTAGTAATCAGCACTGAAGTACCCATAAGTATAGTGGAGTGGAAAAAGATCCTAGACAGCGCCATTTCGCCCTCACTGGTATTAAGGAGAGTATCTGCTAGCATGCTCTGGCAGTAGATGACCTCAGAGAGAGTCAGCTGAAGAGCCCTCACGAAAACTGCGGGGAAAGCATTTGGGACTCAAAGAAAGGACATTATTGAAGGCGCAAAAGTCACAAAAAAACTTAAATAGACCACCAACAGACAACGGCTTTGTCTGTACAAAATTCGTGAAAATATGCAGGTCGCAACTGGGTTTGCGTAGTTATGTGACACACTGCACTCAGCCGTAATCTTTGGAATTGAAGGCAAAAACAGACAATATTATAATAATACAAAATTATGTCAAATAATGTACAATGATTACACACAAAAATTAATCTCATTGTCATGACCTTCTTTCAAATCCTAAAAATATTCTCTATTAAATTTTTGAATATTAGGGCCTACTGTTTTTAGGTTTAATTGTAAATTTAGTTGTATTTTTTAATAAAAACATTACTGGTGCTGAATTCACTACAAAAAAGAAATTAATGGAAACCTTGTGCCTCCTGCAGTCTGACAATATTAGAAATGTCACTCTTTAAATTAGCCAAAGCAAGGCGAAGGTCTCCTCTAGTCGCTACATCCAGTCAATTTCTTTGTTATTGTGACAAGTAGGTCAAAGATGGTGGCCGTTTAGGTGTCTAGGGGGTTTAGATATTTTGAGGACCTTAACTTGCACATAAGGACTACAGGCACAATGTTATGAATGCAGGCAACAAATACTTTTTATGTAAAACATATGTACAGTTTAATAATAAGAATGAAAATAAGTAAAAGGTAAAAGGCTGTACAGTGTTAGGGCGGAGCCTAATTATTTACACAAATGGGACTATCATCATAAGATTTAAGAACCAAGTGGTCTGAGTGTCATTGGGCTTTGTTGCTTAGCTTTGAGTCCTATGCTGCTCTGGCGAGACCGGCGTGACTGATGCTGAGTTGTCTGTGGGTGGCTGGCTTGATCGGTCCTAGCGCATGGGACAGTCCAACTATGTGTAGCTGCAGGGGCGGATCTTCTGGCATGCGATTGTTGGTCGGACTCTTCTGAGTAGTGAGTAAGGCTGGTATCCCCAGGTCTGGTATCAGCAGACTGGTATCCGCGTTACAAAGTTAGGGCTTCTATTAGAAGTAGCCTGTAATAAAAGCTGCAACGAGATTCGTAGATCGACTTAGCCACAATGATGACACTGGAAGGTAGACGCCTTTTCATGAAGGACATCTTCAGAATGATTAAATAGAAACCATGATCTAGTTTCATAATAATAAGGGGAGTTAATCCAATAAAATATTACATCTCATCAGGGGAGACAATAATAATAATGGTAATGAAGTCTCACAAGGGCGATAACACATAGTAATGTAATAATGATGTGAAGAAACTATAACTTAGTTTCACAAATATCAAGGGAGTTAACACATGGTATTAATGGAAATAGTAGAAATTGTATATCGTCAAGGGAGACTACAAGTGGCGTTAAATTGTAAGACACACCTTGTCACGGTGATATCATTACGAGCCGTTTGGATAGAGAGATGAGAGGGGAAGGGGGGGGAGGAATGGCTGATGGTCAGTGACCAAGTCGCTATTGTTTACATTTGGCCGTTGGGCCCGAACAATAGAGCACGCTTGAATGGAGATAGGGCTCGTTCAAGGAACGTAATCTCTAGAAGTTGAAATTAAATACAAGGGGAAATAATTCATGTCTATTCTGAGCGCAGGGTCAATGCGCCATTTAAAATCAAGGTGATCAACCGAGATAAGACAATGATATGATAAGACAAATAAGATAATGTTTACATGGTTTTACCTAAGTAATAAGTCTGGCCAACAGGCCGATAGATAGAATATAGTACATAAATAATTACGGCATTCCTTGTCACGGAATGAGAGTAAAATTTACTTGGTAATATGACATGTTACATAAATATTATGATAGTCCCCGGTCAAGGAATCTATCTATAATAATATAGTGGGCTCGTGGCGAGCGGTGATTTATCAGTGATAAATTTAGAGTAGCTAAAGAGCTAAATACATGTGGCAAGAATTATAGTGAATT
The DNA here is from genome assembly GCA_021533235.1 of Biomphalaria straminea. NCBI lineage: Eukaryota > Metazoa > Mollusca > Gastropoda > Planorbidae > Biomphalaria > Biomphalaria straminea. Next base: position 27,808,693 of record JADKLZ010003886.1, read on the forward strand.
CTAGTCCAGATAAAGTGGATGACTTTGACTATTTAGTCGTACAAGTCATGATAATAAAATATAATACATAAAGTGACTACTTACATAATCCAAGATAAGAATTACACAAATATGTACACAAATATAATGCACTAAATAAATGCACAAATATATAAATACCCACAGTAAGAGGCCATTAAACACAAACCATATGAAAGCTTACCACCAGTCCAATATTATGAAAGATATGAAATGAATATAGTGAGCGAAAGCTCGTAATGCTCAAAACAGAGAAGTATATCCTTTCAGCTCCTCAGAATGAAATGAGAATAAGACCCTTCGCCATGTGTAGTTAAGAGGCTAAGTTGGACAGGAAAAGGGATGGGCTTGCCATTACGCATATCCTGTCGCGTGGTCAAGGAGGCGGGGCTTCCCAGGTGTTTAGATCGTCCGCCATGCCTAGGAGAAGATTATCACTTGACCTTGCCGCGCGTTTCATGTATTGACATAAGGATGGGCCCTTATCGAATGATATCGCCAATATGGTCGGACGACAGACCGTTTGTCTTACGTGACAGGGATTAGCTGCGCGAGACAGACCTTGTTGTCGATTTGAAGAGGGTCCATTTGAACTGACCCGTTCCCCGAAGGGGGGGGGTGCGGCAGGATGTTAGGTCAAGATATTTAGAGGCGTGTTTATCCTTGTCGATAAAGAATGTGCTAGACGGGTGTCAGATTAAGAAATTACATCGTGACACGAATGCCTAGAGAAAAAGGGGGTGGTGCTAATAGCTTTAGATAGTCATAAGGGCTAAGCTGAGGTGATAAAATAAGATAGCAAAAAAATAAATTATTTAAATGCCTAGACCGAGTGATACCTTAAGTGGGCGAAATTTATTTTTGTCACAGTTATTTCATTATATTTGTTACACTCTAAACCTAGGTTAATAAACTATGTTGATGGAAAAGCTATAACATAATTCCATTTTCGACCACAGTTTTGAAATGTCACTTTGTTAACAAACAAGTTATGCGAAATTGTAAAACTCTTTGAAATAGATTTAATATCTCGATAAAAGAAAAAATGATATAATCAATGATAGTACACCAAATCCCTAGCAGTCGGAGGTTCGTTTTATTTATTTGCTTTATATGCCTACCATGTAAAACACTTTTTTTTAAGTCATCGCCAACCGTTGAATCTGGAGTTTCTCAACCCAAAAAAATATTTAAGAGCTTAACAAAAAACGAGGAATAACAAACCCCTTTCGAAACCCAGGGAAATTTAGTTTACAACAAGAGTCTAACATTTGTTTTTATTATTTGTTTCACAAAACTATCGAAAGATTATCGTCGGCAAAGCTTTGTATTTTATTTACAATTTTATAATAAGATTCAAATATAAATGAAATTGCGGGTTAAACTATTCTAGTGTATCATAACTCACAAGGTGAATTGATTTGTTCATTATTCTATTTTACTTATGAATACATCGTAGCCTCCAGGAGTCCAACCACTGATGGTTCCCTATATTTCATCAAAACCTACATAACTAGATAATTTTGAAATAATATTTCATCACTAACAGAAAAAAAAATCCTTTTTATGTAACACATGTTTTGAAAAAAATTTTTGCTTTAATCAATTTTCAAACAATATCATACATTAAAAAAAAGCTATGCATTTTTTTAAAGAGGCCAATAAAACATATCATGCTTTGCCGTTATTTGTTTTTAAATTGTTTTTAAAATTGTTTAAATAGTAGATTTGTATAATTAATTAATTAATAATAATTATCATGAGTATTCTTAAATTATTTTGGATATCGCTATATATTCGCTATATATTTGCTATAAGCCGACATGGTTTCATAACAACAACTAAAAATACCGTCATTCAAAGAAAAACAGACTTTTTATCAAGTGACAAATCTATTACATACCAACGAGTTTGTTTGTAATATCAAGCTTTTTTGTTTAAAAAAAATGGTTAAATTATTCTATTTGAATGTTAGCTTTAACGTTTTTAACTTAACATTTACATATCAATATGTTAACATATGTAGATAAAATAAACTATAATCTAAAAGGCGTATTACCAAGTTTGTTTATCAAATCTTAAACGTTTCTGTACCCAAGATCTAAGAACACTAGCAAAAGAGTATGAATTTAAAAATAGAAAATGGGATTTCTAATGCTGTTTCTTTTCTTAAATTAGAAACAAAATAACTATAATTTATATATAATAAGTATGCCAGCTTTAATTTTGAATAATTTTTTAATTTGTTTTGTTTCAGTGCACCTTTAGTTTCTTCTTCCCCCTTTATACCCAGCGCTCCCTTACCGCCTACCTTTATGCCCAGCGCCCCCTACCGCCCCTTTGACTCCCAGCGCCCCTAAAATCTCGAAAACGTCCCTTAGGGGGCGATAGCGTCCCTATTGAAGACCACTGGTCTAGACTGTAGAAGGCTTAATACTTAATATGTAGAATTACATTAAGAACTAACAGAACACTAAAGCGACTCTTTAGGTTAGTAGTCTTTATTCGAAAGTACATTTTCGTGATTACAAAAATATTCCCAAAATGACCTCGGAAATATAACCTCTCTAAAGAAATGATTTAACCAAGCGAGGCTCAGCCACCTGGTACTCTAATCTAAATTACATCTACATTTTTTTAAATGTGTATTTTAGATCTAGATCTAGTAGCTATAGATCTTAAGAGTGCTAAATCAGAAGTTTAGTTTAGGTAGATCTACATCCTCATTCCAGTTCCATTTAAATGAAAATGCAAATAGCTCTGTTGTTAACAACTGTGCCGAGACATCGAAGTACAAGCACGATATCTTTTCTTCTTTTTTTTAATGAATTACAAATAAATGCTGAAAAATTATCTAAAATCGCTCGTCTGACATATTGTACACATCCGGTAGATGTCATGCTTTAATGTGTAATATACATTTTTATCAATAATATGCTATTAGTTTGTAACCAGTTTGTTATTAAATTTACAGTAATGCCTGGTCGTGGGGTTAGCGCGCTGGACATGTCTCGACGTCCTGGTTCATGGAAAACATTACAGAGCAAACTTGCTCTATAAAGGCTTAGCACGTTCCATGTCGCAAAACAAAAATCATGTCCTTTCCTAGGCCTAGGTCGTTCCCAAAGACCACAAATTTTAAAACGTCCAAAAGTTCAAATATCTAGGGAGCAAAATTGATTTCAAAATTGACCTACTACTAGAAATAAAGGAAAGAATAGCAGGAGGCAACAGAGCTTTCTATAGAACCCATCATTTACTTAAGAGCATAACAACTTCGAGGAAAACAAGGAAATAATATACAAACCTTATTAAGACCAGCAGCAATGTATGCAAGTGAGACCTGGACACTGACCAA
>JADKLZ010003886.1:27819012-27831162 GCA_021533235.1 Biomphalaria straminea
TCTCACTGCACATCTCCTGACATCTCACTGCACATCTCCTGACATCTACAGCTCAGTATTTACCAGTGGGGTTTGGGGCTTGCAAGAAAAAGGCCTCAACATTGTATTAAAAATAGAGTTATGTTATCATAGAAAATTAGAGGCGACCCGATTGACTATACATAAGAAATATTCTGAACTAGTCAACCCACGGCGTAGCATACGCCGTTATTTAGCAGGGCCGGCCTTAGGCTAATGCAACCTATGCGACCGCAGTGTGACCCGCACTTTCAAAGAATCCGCACTAATCCTAGGTGCAAATTTTTAAATTAAACCATTTTATATCTTACAACAAAATTCCTGCAACCTCCTGATTTACCAGGAGCTCCTCGAAATCTCCTGAAATTGGAGCATATACGAAAAAAACATGGAAATCTCTGGAAATTATTAAAATCTTTTGAAAATTAAAAAAATAAATATATATAGCAAAAAAAAATTATTTTGGGGAGTCATTTAGAATAGAAAACGCCAATCTTACGCAAAATGGATAAAAAAAATAACGGCGTTATGCAATACCCGTAATTGTGGAATCTGGTGAAAGAAGCTACTCGCGCCTCAAACTATTGAAGAATTACTTGAGGTCAACAATTCTCTAGTTGACAGACAGCCGTACCCTCTTAATAAGGGTAGCTTGGCTCACTCTTGGTCCTCACTCGGTACCCAACTCTCACCTGTGGCTCCCAGAAGCTGTAGTTTGCGCAGCGGCCACACCCCTGAAACGGCTTTGAATGGCCGGCTAAACCAAGTAGAGGGCATCTGACGTGTCCATGGCACTCAGTACACTGAGATTCTGTAAACCCTAGCATGTCAAGTCTGGACGTGGCGGCCTGTGCGTAAAGACACAAAAGTAGACCAATCGGACAGAAAGGCAAATACCAGCACAGTGCTGTGGAGCACTCAAGAGCAGGATACACAGAAAGTCATCCACTGCACCCAAACTTGTCCCCGGACGTTTTTGCCAAATCTTGCTTCCGGAAAAGGATGGGCTTTAGGGCGATGGAGTGAGGTCGATGTGTTGCGCAAATCCTCCTCACTTTGATTCAATGCTGATTCCAGAGCAAGCCACTTGTCATCAACAAAACACACTCACCAGCCACAAGATGAGGCATAAAACCCCAGTACAAAGCGCTCTGCCCCCTGGCTGACAAAGTCAAAGTGTTCATCATCGAACCACAATGGACGAACTATATATATGTATATAGGAAACAGAATTTTTATGATATTATTTATGACTACACATAAGGCTTGTAAAGTAATTCTGTAGGTAGTAAAGAATGAATAACAAGCAAATATGGATTTTTTCAAATACAAATTCCTAATTTTATACTTATTCGTATCCCTACCCAAACTTGACACCGCCAAATCCGTTTCGCATAGAGCCTCACAACGGTTGAGTCCGACCATGCTATTTAGTAACGGATGAATACAAAGTAGATTGTTCTCTCCATCCTCTTTTTTCGCTGCTTAAACTACGTGGGGTAGAAATAATAAAGAGCGATGTTTCCATGACTTTTTGTTCACAACGGTGAAGTCCGGCCAAGGTATTTTGTAACGGGTGAATATTACTTCTCTCCCCCTCTTTTTTTCCTAGTGTAACTCTAGTTTGACTTGTAGAAATTTATTTTATTTCTTGTCCAAAATCTTGAGCCATGAAGATGATGCCTAAGAAAAAGCTTTCAAAACGTTACACGGCTTGGTTAGACTTAAAAAATGTCTTTTTAAAAATTTTATAAAGTAAACAATAAAACTAAGCTGCACGAATTTTGTGTAGCATTTGATTAATTTAAATCCTCCCTAATGACGTCAAAAGAAAAACACTTCACTACATCATACAGATAAGGTAGACTAACGAAATGTATTCCTCAACACGAGAGAGTTGACGAGGGTTACCTGACAGTAGCTAAAGTTTTTATAGTATCTTATACCTATAGCTAACAAAAATTCATTCCAAATGAATAACGAAAGATGGGCGATGACTGAGAGGTAAAGCGGTTGGCTTTCGAATGAAGGGTCCCAGATTCGATTCCTGGTGAAGAATGGGATTTTTATTTTCAGGATCTTTGAGCGCCTTGGAGTCCAACCAATGAGTACCTGACATTAGTTAAGGGAAAAGTAAAGGTGGTTGGTCGTTGCGCTGGCCACATGTTGGCCTCCTTCAGACCTAGAGCGACCATGTTTCATCTCGGACATTTTTCATGTAACTGTTCTAGAGTGACCCTCCCGTCCACAATTATCGCAGGTTAATGTGGCTTTCACTTTAGTGGTAGAGGAGCTAGGCATTTTTTGCATAGTACGTTTTTTTTCCCGAGCTGAGAGTCTGAGACCCATGTTTTTTTACATTCCATAGCATTCTTGTCTCTCTCCATCTATAGCAGTGGTTCCTAAAATTTTTTTTGCAAAAATTTATTAGCAAAATTAAATTTAAACCCATTATGTAACAGTTAATATGTATCGTTTACTATCACTTAACACATTGAAAACTTTTTGTTTTTTAAAGGTTTGCAAACTCGACTTCCATTGCTAGGGAGATTAATTTTCATATTGAGATTTGTTGTTTTACTCGGTTCATATATAGACCTTTGAACTATTTGTTGCTTAGAAGAATTCTTAGCAAATATCAAATGCAGGTTTATGTACAAAATAGTTTTAAAAACTTCAGCGGCTGTTTAAATCATTCATTTTTTTCGCCAATTGTATATCATTTTCATAATTTTGCAAGATATTTTAAGACACAGCAAACCATTATATTTTCCTTAAAAATTGAAAACAAATATTTTGTCAATTGTAGATCATTTCTCAAATTTATCGTGGAGTGTTGAATAGTTTTTCAAATTTTATCAGGGTAGCTTTGTCTCCAACCATCCTCCAGCTTATGTGGTTTCATGGTGTCATTACATAAAATGTTGTTAAATAAAAGACACATAGGCAATATAAGTTCGACGACAAAAGCAGAACATTTTTTGAAAATTAACACCATCGTCTATTTTATATTTAGATTCAGCCATGTTAAGATTAGTTATCTCTACACAAAATTGAGCTATTTAAATGAGGTATTAAAATTTAAAATGTTTTTCATTCCTATAATACAAGAAATATTTAATGGCCTAGTTATAAAAAAGTATTGTAACGACTTTCTCTTATCAGGCCTTCTGCAAAGACGGCTTAACACAACACAGCACATCTAACTCAAGAACTTGACAACAAGAGATTCATTAACAAAGGTGGCGATTTAATTACAATTACATCAACCACAGCCAATAAACACACAATTGGCTCCACTAACTACAAATGCTTAAGAACAATAGAACTGCCTAACTAACACTAAAGTCTCTATAGCACGTACAGCTTCATTTTTAGCGGCCCCCGTAAGGTAAGAGATAAAAAATATTTTTTCACCATTAAATGCGGCTTGAAAAGTTTAGGTGCAATGGCTACTTTTAGTTTTCTAAACGCAAACCGTTTAATTTATAAAATTAATTATGCAAGCGATTTTTTAATAACAAAACACCAATTCTAAAACAATTACGTAAATGTAAGGGAGGAAATGTTACTATAAAAAATGCTCTAGACTTATAAATGTCACGCACATTTTTTAAAATGAACTTTTAGCAGCGGCTTTCGTGTACTAGCGTAAAGATCGGAAATGACATGATTCTAAACTAATTTCTTAAATTTGTAAAAAAATCAGATTTTTAAAAATAAAATTGTATAATGCCCCCATTAAAATGAAACTATTATATTTTTGTGCGTTTTGTCTGTTGGTTAGTCTGTCCGTCACGGTTAGAAAAAAACACTAAAGGCTTTTGAAAATATGATTTAACCTTAACTGTTCTTTCAGAAATATTGCGATAGTTTAAGGATGGGAGCATACAGGAATTGAGCCAGGGACTTAGAAGGAACATCCGAAACATCTTGCGAATAGGCGGATCTGACAGGGATCCGACTCCGACGGGGGCCGCCTCTGAGTTTGTGTATCACACAAACTCTCTTTGTAATCTTGTTGAAGATTCGGTTCGTGACACCAGTTCTCCCTGCTGGCTATTCTGGTGGACTGTACTGCCCGTCTCTAACACTCTGCTCTAGTCCGTCAAAGCTCTAGAACACATCAGCACAACCACAGGTCACACCAGGGACAACCGTTGGTTGACCTGTGCGACTGGCCTAAGTCTGCGTGTCAGTTGGTCACACACACACACACTATTTCAGTCCGCCACCGGAGTTACAACAGTATAAATAATGTATATTTGTATGATATAATAGGTGATTCCATTAATGTGAGATTTATATTAAACCCAATTCCTTCTTAAATGAGATCCACTCTCGTGGACCACCATTTGGATGTCATGGACCCCCAATTCTTTTTTCTCACTTTCGTGGACCCCTGGAAGTCCTCGTGGACCCCTGGGGGTCCATATGGAACACTTTGGGAATCACTGATCTAGAGCTATGTCGTCCCAAACGGTCGGTATAATATTCACTGATTTGAGGTCCCGTTTTCCATGTAACAGAGATGGGGACGACCAGTTTTTCTTGAGCATGTCGCGCGTTGTCCGTAGAGAATGACTTTCAGGATGCCAATGTCCTCCATCTGGTGTTCAAGCCAGCGCATGCGGCATTGACTGAGGACTGTGAGTTTGAGTTTTGGTACATCGGCACAATTAAGGCCATGTCGTGCCCGTCATCATTTAAGGATTACTCACCCTTTATATCACACGAGCTCAATTCCATACGGTTAAATCTTTAAAAGAAAGGTCTTTTTACAGTTAAAATAGTAAAGGCAGTAAAAACTTAATAATACCTGTTCGCGAAAGTATCTCAGTATTGCACAACCCTTTTTCCATGTGATTTTTCAAGATCCTTCGGAGATATCGCAAATGGAATGAGTTTAGTTTTCTCTCTTGCTTTGCATAGGTGATATATATATATTTGTATTTTAGGGATTTTGGCACATCGACACAATTTAGGCCATGTCGTGCCCGTAATAGGTTTACTCTCACTTCATATCACGGAGCTGAATTTTATCCAGTAGCGTACTTAGAACGCATGAATTGTAGACTTCCATTTTGGTTACTGTAGTGAGCTTCTGGTTTTCCCAAAATCTTGACCTTAGTCTAGCGAAGGTCGAGGTAGCCTTCCCTATGCGTTTTTTTTTCCTCTTGAGTCATCTTGAGTTGTGGATCCAAGATAGCAAATTTACATAGCATGGAATATTCATTTACGCATCCAGCTTTTTATCGTCTATGAGGATGGAGGGTGGTGCTGTAGCAAGTGGTCCCATAACATTTGTTTTCCCCATGCTAATTGTTAAGCCATATTCTTTACAGGTCTGAGAGTGACTGAAGCTCCTCTTGTGAGTGTACCACTACCTCGGCATCGTCCACGACAATCGTGTCGGGGGCCACATTAACGAAAATATAAACAAAATGAAATAGATAATAAACCATTTTAAATAGTTTTATAACAATCCCGTGGCTTCTGTCCGCCTACTTATAGGTGTCTTATAACTGAAAATATTTTTCTACTAAATTAAGTGCTTGTAAATATTTTCATTCTACCCAGCAATTGTTTTCGGAAACGTCAACACGACGTAGAAATCTATTGACTGCATTGTATCGATTGCTCCAATTTTCTCAAGCAGGGAAGTATGGCTTTGTAAGTCAATCAGTTCCACTTGGTGTCACTCCTCAACGGCAATAGTAATTATTTTGAAATCTGCTACTGTTATTTAGTTTTGAATGGAGATTTTCACCCAACATCCTGCAATTCTCATGGCAGAAAGACTGAAAGTTTCAACTTTTTTTGTCAGGCCCATTTTATTCCATCACTGCTAGCAGGCACTTTTTTTATGCTTCATTTCTCTTCTTAAAATGTGAGCAACTCTCTAGCCTCCATTACAGTCGACTCATTTTTCTTCTTGATAAATATTTTCGCAAATTGCTCAAATCTAGGTGTAACTTAGCGATCTTTTTTAGCGGCTCAAACCAACAATGCCACCAAATTTTTGTAATGGTTTGTTTTAGAATGCCTTTTATGTTATGTTCATTAAACAGACACTTTATGTACAAATAGAAAATATTGTCTTATGTTCCACACAAAAAAGATATTTCCCATTTTTCTAGGAAGTTTCAACATCTAATTTTCGTTTCTTTGACTCCTATTTCATTAACGTACAAAGTTTGCATTGTACGGCACCAATCATGTTGATGTCAGAAGAAAACAAATCATAATGATGCAGAAACGTGGCGCTGCGTTACACATGAGATGTCAAGGACACGGCTAGGTCAAGACAGCCGCGGAATCTTCCCAAGACTCTTAAACTCTTAAAACAAATGTTAATTCTTGTAGCCGAAAAAAAAAGCCCTTCATTCTTATAGAAAAAAAAATAATATGAATGTTACAAGACAATCGATTACAATTTAATACATCAAAGAAAAAGAGACAGTTCTAACACAGAGAAAATAACTTTTTCAATATTTTTTTTTTCTACATTTTTTACCTATGTTTTAGCGGGCCGGTCGCAACCACGTCGCGGGCCAGATATGGCCCGCGGGCCGTAGTTTGGGCATCACTGATCTAGCCTATAATGACTACGTTAGATCTAGTTATAGATGTAAAAGGATTTTTTAAAAAACTATTAGGCCTAATTACGGCAGTCAAACTGGAAACTCATCAGTTAGATTTTAGCACTTATGGGACATGATTATGTTACTTATATTACAAAAAAAAACATATTAAATTGTTTCCATTTGTTTCCAATTCATGATATATACATATATTGGAATAAAATTAATTTAAAAGTAGTATTTGAAGTTTAAAGTTTTGCGCGCAACATGGTTAATAAGCAAGAACACGTATGCCTTAAAGACTATTTAAGGCCCTTTTAAATATCTCATTTTCAACAAGTGCTCTCTTCATCTGGGTCTTGATGGTAGGCATGTCTTTCTACTCGTGTAATTATTATTTTTTTGTTGATAGCGCAATATCCTGCTATTTTTCTAATCCCCCCTCCAAAAAAAAAAAAAGGAGAAGTGCTTATACATTATATATCTTCCTTCTTAACATAATAATTACTTCCTACATGTACCCATGTAGGCCTATAATGTATGTTTAATTTTCAAGTTTAAAAAATGGTAGATAACCTCTTTAAACGGTGATTGAAATGAAATTTAAAAATGCATACGATCTAGAGCTAGGTTCGTCTCATTAAGTGTAGCCTACATTTAAATATGTATAATTGAATGTAAGCAGTATGTATGTCACTATGTATGTATGTCTTCGATAGAAATTAAAAACCAGTTTACCAATTTTGATGAAACTTAGGATAAACGCTCCTTAGATACTAGCGGCAAATCTAAAATATGTTAAGTAGCCCCAACATATAGTAAAAATCCTAAAAAATTACATAATGTTGTGGACACAATATTACATGAAGACTGAATGGTCCGCTTGACATCGAAAGCTCCATTCATAATATCGCCCGCAGCTTACATGATGAAGCACGGAGATACAAATCAAATAAGCATGAAAGGCCAAAAACAAACAAAATATTAAAGGCGTATTATTGAACATGTTAGCCATTAATAAACTAGCTTATTTAATACACACATTATGACACCTTTCCCTAGATTAGGAAATAGCACATCGTTTGAATCTTTTTGATTGGCCTAGGCTAAATCTTTTCACGCTAATCTTAAAAAAATCATTGTTTAGTTATAGAAGTTAACGTACAAAATAAGTCTACCCATTTGATTTTTTAACCAAATTTACCTTCAACTGGGTATTTTAAAAACATTTTAGAACTAAACATCACTGTAGCTGTAAGTCTTTATTTTAGATTGTGTTGAGAAACAAAGCATTTTTCAAATTACTATTAGAGGCCTACTTAGGTATTTTTTTATGGCAACTATTAAGGTAGATTTCAAGTAGATCTACGTGTATAATCTATTATGTTCACTAAGTATATTTAAAAGAACACAAGTACACACTCCACCTTGGTAACGTATTTTCTAGATCTAGTACGATAAAAAAAAGTATGCATAACAAATAAAACAAATAAAACATTCTGTACCAATCTCAATGAAACTTGCCATGTGTCACCACCTCAAAGTTGGTGTCATTGAGTGTATACCCCAGTTACTATATTGTGAACCCAATTCACTACCATGTTGTGAGAATGTGAATACTTGTAAGCATGTGTGAACAGTCAGTTGAGTGAGAAACTTTGAAGCAGTCACTAGAAAGTAGTTGGTACAAGCAGTTGATATAATTAAGTTGTTTAAGTTATTTGTAATAGACTGGAGTTGAGTTAAGTTAAGTGCAAGCCTGCTAGTGTAAGCAGCCACTATTAAGTTATTTATTATACAGTATTTTGTGAAACGTGCTATGATGGATATATATTAATCATTCTGGATTTGTGTGTATCATTTTCTACAAGTGGTATTATTTGTACATATTAAAGTATTATTTGTGTCTGCTATATAAGGAGTAATTTTCCTCATTTACAAGTGAAGTTTGAACGTATAGACTATATAGAGCATTGATCCTGACTAAGTCTACAATAAACAAGTTTACAGATGAACCCGCATGTCACCACCACGCCTACAGTTAACGTATACTAACAGTAATATTTCGACTATATAAACCCATTGGTGACACCATGAATATAAGAAAACAGAAACGGTACAGCATATTGTGGTAGCTTATTTGGGGCTCTGCCTGTTAATTTGATATCATGTTCTATGATATTCGTTCTTCCTGACAGATCTGTAAAAATGTTCTTAAAATCTTTCAATAATATTGTAACTTCCTTAGCTCTGTCTGACGAGATTCCACTCACTTTTACCTCTTTCCATGTTTGACTGGCATCAGTTGAAATAGTTTCTATGTGTCCAAATCTTTCTTTTGTCTCAAAGTCTACACTCACCGATATAGCTATGACAAATGAGTCTTCTTTACTGCTTTTTTCACTTATTTGTTGCTGTCTAAATTCTTTTAACATATCCACATGAAATATTTTCAGTGTTGAATCAATATTGATTTCTTAATCCACATCACTAATTTTTCTTGTTACCATATAAGGACCTAGCCATTTCGTGAATAGTACATTGTCCTTATCCTTTAGTAATACCAAAACATCTTGACCAACTTCCAATTTGGTCAATTTTCTGTGTTCATTCACCCTAGAATGTGTTAATTCATTTTTGTCTAGTACGTTTCTACTCGCTTCTTCACAAACCTTTATAACATGATTTCTAGTTTCTGTCACGATATCGTAACTTTCTTTATTTCCAACATGTTCTTGTGGGAGTATTAGTTCTTTTAGTATTGCCATTGGGCCTCGTGGGTTTCCTCCATAAATCATTTGGAATGGCGAAAACCCCGTGGTTTCGTTACGGCTCTCTCTGTATGCAAAAAGGATTGAGGGTAATGCTACATCCCATTCTTTGGAATTGTGATCTGCTACTTTTGATAACACTTTCTTTAGGGTGCCATTGAACCGTTCACAAATTCCATTGCTCTGTGGATGTTATGGGGCTGTAAGCCTTTGCCGGATTCAAAACATTTTCAAAAATGTTGTGATAAGTTGGCAATGAAACTGGGTGCCCCTATCTGACAGTACCTCTTCAGGAAATCCAAACCTTGTAAATAAAGTATAAAATGCTTGCACTATATCTCTGGCTTCAATTCTTTTAAGTGGAATAGCTTCTGGCCATCTTGAGCACACATCTATTAGAGTTAGAATATATCGATGACCCCTATTCGATACCAGCGGCATAGGTCAAATCAAAACAATTGCAATCTTATTGAATGGTCTTTCCGGTATATCTACCTTTTGTAATGGGGCTCTGGTTTTCTTGGCGCCTTTCATTTGACATACTCTGCACGACATCACATAATTTGTTATGTCCTTACAAATAGATGGCCAATAAAAATCCTTAAATATTCTTTGTTTTGTTTTGTGAGTCCCCATGTGGCCTGCATGTGCTTCATCATGCTCATTCTTCATTATAGCATTTCTAAATTCAGACTCGACTTCTCTTACTAAAATTTCTCTTTCAATATAAATTTTTTCTCCTCTACCTCCTTTCTGAGCCAACTGACGCATCTCTGGGTCATTTTTTTGTTCCATGATAAATCTTTGCTTATTAAAAACTACATCATTTATTTCTAATGTTTCTTTGTCTTCTGCTAATCCTTCTTCCTTTTCTTTCTTATCTGGTAACTGGAATAATTTCTCCAGATCTCCTGTATCCAAATCCTTACATTTGGATCGAGTAATACTCATTCCATAAAACTTCTTCCAATTTCCAATATCTTTTTGATCACAATTCTTTATACCTGGAATGTTTCCAATAATCAAATCAATATGAGCATGGTCTATTACACATGCATCTACTTTTACAGTAAAATATGGTGTGTCAATCTGAATTCTAGCAACTGGTAATTGTACGGTCTTCCCATCAAACATCACACAGTTCCTGGTTTTGCAGGTATATTCTTGTTCTTCTACTAATTTTCTATTAACTCCCACAATTGTACTTCTTGTATCTCGTATCGTCCTTGCTAGATTTTCCCCCACAAAGGTCTCAAAATAATCCAGACTTCCTGAATATGTCAACATTGACAAGCTTTGGTCTCTTCTATCTCTTACCCCGCCATATCTTACCTGTCCATTCCTTTGATATCGTCCTCTGTTATTATAAAACTGTCCTTGTCTAACACCCGTTTGGTTCCTCCCTAGTCCTCTAAACCTATTTTGCTCTTCATACCTAAATCGTCTTCCATTGTTAATGTCTCGTGTATCTCTTGTTCTTCTATGTCACTGCCTCTGGATAGCTTCTTATCAGGATGTGCCCCCTTATAGGCACTTAACAGTCTTAATATGTCTTCTATGCCTTTTGGTTTCCTCTCCAACAAAAATATATTTAATTCTTCCTGACACTCATAAATTGCTTTGTCTATCATTAGAAATGTCTTTAGACCGTCAAAGGTCTTTTCTATTTTAGCGGTTTCGGTCCAATTTTCAAAATGACTGGTAATCTGTCCAAGAAAGTCTGTGGGTAATCAGTTGTTTCTATCACACAGTTAACAAATTGTTCACGGTAATAGACCTCTGTTTTTCCGTACGTTCGTAGCAGCTGTTCTTTCACCACGCTATATCTGCCTTGGTTCATGCTATAAAGGACCTCGATAATAAGAATGACCATTTGTCTTCGGGATATTCCAGTTCTCTCATTTCAATTTTAAATTTCGTCAAAAAAATGTACTTTTTTAGCTTCTTTGAATATCGCACCTTTATACTTAGCTAATTTATTCCCTGTAGTTTCCCTTTTTCTTTTATCGCTGTCCTTTTCCTGGTCTGTTTTCAACTTCTTCTCCGCCGTCTCTTTTTCGAACGCAAATCTCACTCTTTCAATGGCTACTAATTCGTTTTTCTTTTCCCTTTCAATGGCAATCATTTCGTTTTCTTTTTTTTTCTTTCATAGCTAATCTCTCCTTTTCTTTTTCTCTATCCGTCGCTTATCTCTCCCTCTCCATCAACCATTCTTGTACGTACTTTCTTAGTTCCGCCACTTCAAGCTCCAATAACCTCCCTTCTTCTTTCAACGCTGCTACTTCAGCCTTGTCCGCCATTTTCTATTCTATTACTTATAGACGAATCGAACTTGTCCTGGATGTGGTAAAATATGTAGGTCACAGCCCCACGGGAAATACTGCACTCCCCACTAATCTTCAGATTTGAAGACAAGCCTTATTATTATTAGTCTAATCAAATAGTATCCTGTCGCCTGATCTAGACTTTAAAGTTAATATCTCTACTGTATGTTGACAGGAGATCAACTATGTTTAGAGGGACACGTGAGTTTAACCTTTACGTTGGGCGCCACTTGTTACGTTTGTTATATAAACAATACATGAACTTCAAAAAACGTCAGCATCATTGTTTACTTTAATCCTCATGAACAATATAAAAACTCTTTAGTTTTTATGCCTCCATTTTGGTCCACCCCTGTCAGCACGCATTCGCACTATTTCACATTTACAGTGAGATGCGCACGTAACATATATATACTAGTCGACCTGCGGCATAGCATACGCCGCTATTTTCCA
>JADKLZ010003886.1:27851875-27864559 GCA_021533235.1 Biomphalaria straminea
TTTAAGGGTTAATAAATAATAAATTGTTTAACCGAGCAAGGCTCGGCCACCTGATATTATATATATATATATATATATTCTATTTCGAAAACGGCTCTAACGATTTTCTTTAAAATTTCAACGTATCTAAATGTTAGTGAGAAAAGAATTCTCAACTCATTGGCCACATCGGGAAAACTCGAATTTGACCGTTATATCGGTTTGAAAAATGTCTCATTATCGAAAAATGTGTTTTGGTTTGAAGGTTTTATGAATGACATGGAGAATTTATGAATGAAATTTTTTCATGACGTAAACGGGAACAACGCTGCTTACGTCACTAGGCTTACCTTACTACAATGCAAACAAGAACGAGTTTTAAAGTATCAATGGACCTAATTAAACATTTGCGCACCATTTTATTGAAGATTGATTTATTATAGAACTATGGAAGGAAAGTCATGAAATTAAATGTACCGATGTATGATTAGTTATTGCGTTTTAAGTGCGTAACTATCGGACTTAAAGAATTCCCTCTATACAAAGGCCAAGGATACTTATTTTAGCCCAACAGAAAATTTGCTGCCGAGGACAAACGCAGACGCGAAAAGAAAATCTTAATCGACCACCGGAGAACAATGGTTATGCGTGCCCTGGATGTGGCAAAATATGTAGGTCACATCTGGGGCTGCGTAGCCGCGGGAAATACTGCATTTCTCATTAATCTTCGGATTTGATGTCAAGCCTTATTATAATTATTATTTTGCTTGTAAAATTATGTGTTCATGCTTCAGTGTGTAATGTCCAGTACCAAAACAAAGGAAATGGTGATTACACAGCTGCTCTACTCCTTACTCGCTCACACTGAACAAGATATCTAGCTAGAGGTCAATAAGTTTGCGTACGCTGCAGCCACTCTTGATTTAACTATAAACCTCAGTAAAAAACTTGGGGTTACCTTAGGGCGTGGTGAAGAAAGGCCCAGGAGATATCTGAATGGAGGGATGTGTAAAAACAGGCCATATCCTTCCATGGGCTGTAGCACCACTAGCAGTAGTATATAACCTTTCTTAGTATAAATTATTTAACCGAGCAAGGCTCGGTCACCTGATATTATTCATTAATTGCAATAGGATTTATTTGTTTTAGTTTTATTCCTATCTAATATGTTACACTTTAGTTATTTATATTCAAAAATGAATTTATTAAATATTGCTTATTTCATGATTTTTACAATTACTCTTTGTTAGATAAAATAACCGGATGATGAAAATAACAGGAGATGAAGTGACAGGAGGATGAAATGACTGGGAACCATTTATCCATACTAATCTTAGTCGACACTTCTCCCGATCTACTCTGGACCCTCCCTTAATTAATCTAGTCCCTATTAGCCGCTATATCGAACTCCCAAATATATAAAAAAAAATATTGTCTCATTTAAGTAGCGGGGAGATCATGGAATTGTCATAGAAGTTAATAAAGAGATTTCTTTGGGGGATAACAAATAATGCAATTTTTTTTTTATTTAATATTTCTTTTCACAATATTTCTATTTGTAAATATTTTATTTACATTCTTTTTTTGTTTTTTAGATTTAGATCTAAATATAATCTAGATTAGATTTAATAAACGCAGCTCTGCTTTCAAATCTTAATTTCAAAAGAGTTCCTAGGTTGTTTTTTTAAATGCCTTCTTACGATGATAATTCGTTATTATTTTTGTATCGTCTGTCAGTCGTTCTGTCACGTTTAGATAGGAATAAAAAAAAATTGAAAGATTGAAAAGCTGATTTCTCTCACACACAAAAATCAATGCAATATTAATCGAAAATACATTAAAAAGTGTGCTGTTTTAAAATCAATAAGACGCCACCACGATCCTTTAAAATTGTTCTTCTTGCTTATATTATTACATCTAGTTTTCTTGCCAAAAGTTCAAAAGTCTTATTGTTAATGATGAAAATGAAAGTGAAAATAATGCAAAATGATTTTTTGCAATTTTATCACTTTAAACGATCAAAACAAGACCATTTCTTGATTATTCCCGTGGCCATGAGTTTGTGTAACTCTATTTGTAATCATGTTGTTATTACAATTGTTCTATCCAGCTTGTAAATTCTTGATCTCAATTACTTGGGTAGGTGGACGCTGTTCTTGAAACGGCTTAAATAAATTTTATAGAAATGTGAAAGTTAATGTCAGTGGCGTAGCAAGGTACCCGTGGGTCCGGTTTCAAGAATGTATTGATGCCCCCCAAATATGATACATAATTTGTGTGACAAAGAAATCCAGTAGTTTGTATGTATCAGTACATTTACTAAAAGACATTCCAATGCAAGTTCAATAACTCAGCTGACAGAATCATTGAATAAAATGTCTAAGTACTGTTTAGCAAAGTAAACCTAAAGTTCAAGTGGTTGCTTTTTTTCTGGAACAATAAATAAAGGCTATACAAGCTGTGATAGTAGACATAATTTAGTAGATATAGAATTAAATCTAGGTGCAGGAACAAATGACGATACATACATATATTAAACATAAATAAACAGCAGCACCAAGGACCAAGTTTTTTAAATGATGGAAAGCAGTAAATTAAATGCTATGAAAATAAGGGACTCGAACCAATGACCCTGGAAACGACAACACCGCCTAGCGATAACGCACTAAGCGAACTTAACCTCTAGACCAGTGATGCCGAACCTAATTCAACCTGAAGGCCATTTTAATTTCCAAAATCTTGTCTCGCGGGCCACATAACCGAAAATTTACAAAAACTAAATGAAATTGTTCTGAAACTATTTTACTAGAGCGGGCTGGATGGAACCACGCCCGCGGGCCGTATTTTGAGTATCTCTGCTCTAGACCATCGGAATGTCCAAAATACATTCTTCTGGTCCATTCATAGACACAGTAAAATGCTTTAATTTATAATATACTAAATCTACATCTATTTCTACAGAATTATAGTTCTAATCTATTATAGTCTATTTTTTAAATATGTGCAGATTATTCTGTTGTATACTTTATGAATTATAATTAGCTAGTTTACCCTTTTTTTTCCTGTTTCTTTTTTACTTATGTATAGAAAAGACATTTGCATGTCGAGTAGCACTATATCATCTTTTTTTTTAAAGAAATTTATAAAAAAAAATAAGATAATCATTCGAAAATATATCTTTAAAATGTTGCAAGTCAAATCAAAGCAACATCGTTTAGTTTATAAAGCGATTTTTTCATAAAAATACACCGATTCTAAAACAAAACATAAATGTAAGAGAGATAATGTTTCAATATGGTAACAAAGAATGATATATATATATATATATTTATTTATTTATTTTCAGTATCAAAGTAGAGTGTAAAGTGTCCCCTTCAAACCTTGAGATCTATGGGGCAGATGATGTTAAGGTCATCTGTTTCTTTGCCCAACGGTTAACGAGCAGGGTGTTATGTGGCCAGCACAACGACAAACCGCCTTTACTTTCCCCAACTAGTCAGGTACCCATTAGAGTTGGGTGGACACAGGGGGGCCCTAAAAATCCCGAAATTCAAAAATCACAGTCTTCACCGGGATTCGAACCCAGAACCTTAGGTCCGGAAGCCAAGCGCTTAACCACCGCGCCCCGTATTTTCAGTATTACTGGGTTCAATATATTGACAAAATGTACGATAAATGTTGATAACAAATATAAATATTAGTAACTGTGTTTTTCTGGTCAATTAGCTGCTAAAATTAAAAGAAAACATTTATGATTTTTGTTTATAAAGGCTAAAAATGCTTTTTGTATGTAAATATCCCACATGCGACTTTTGTGCAGTAGCGTGACAGCCAAGAAACGAAACTAGTTCCTTCGGATTTAAACAATAGCAATGGGATTAAATTATCACTTGTTTAGTGCCCCCCCCCCCCATTAGGATAAAAGCTACTTATTTTGTGCGTTTACGTTTTGTCTGTCGGTCGGTCTGTCCGTCACATTTAGATAATAAAAAATAACTCTAAAAGCTATTGAAAATCTGCTTTAACCTTTAATGTTTAGTCAGAAACATGTAAATAGTTTTAAAAATCTATAATTAATTAATTGGATGCTTTTGTGAAAAAAAACAACCCAATGCCAACGAATGTTTGTTTGCTCTTCTAACTTATACGCCACAGTATTATTGGTAGATTTTTCATTCGCATTTCACACCATCCAACCACATCGCATAATACAAAAACTATCTCAATTGAACGTTAGCAAAAACATACAAGCTTGGATTCTAAACTTTCTCATCAAACGCCCACAATATGTAAAAGTGAACGGCATGTGTCATGCACGAGAGAACTTAGCACTGGAGCGCCACAGGGGTGCGTCCTGTCACCAGTATTGTATACCATATACACAAATGACATTCAGAGCTAATCAGCTGACACTCCCATCATAAAATTTACTGACGACACAGCAATCATTGGCCTTATTTCAGGTGACGAAAATATGTACCATTCAACAATCAACACCTTTTACCAATGGTGGAGAGATAACTTTCTACATTTAAATGTACAGAAAAAAAATTATTATTGATTTTAGGAGAAAAAAAAGACCATATTGCAGAAAGTCAGATAAATAACCAAACCATAGAACAAGTACAAGAATAAAATATCTAGGTGCAGCTATCAACAAAAAAACTTAAATAAAATATAGGTATCAAAATATATATACAAGAAAATTCACCAGCGACTCTTTTATCTCAGAACGCTAAGTAAATTTAACACAGACAAAACAATAATCAAACTTTTCTACACAGCAACTATCAGCGCTCTAATCAACTTTGCCATCACCTGCTGGTATGGTAATACTTCACTGGCACAAAGACATAGGCTAAATAGACTAATTAAAAAAAGCATCGTACACACTCAAATACAGCTAGCATCTCTGGAAGAGCTTTTTCAAGAAAGATGCATTTCCAAAACATTCACAATTCTTAAAGACAACATGCACTCATTAAACCACTGTTACATAAGATCTGAACAAAGTGGTCGTGTCCTTTCAATTAGGACTAAAACTGAAACATCGAGAAGTGCATAGAAGTCCAACTCATAAAGCCTTGGTTGTGAATGTGTATGTGTTTCATCTATATTGTTTTTGTACAGTAGTTACGCTGAGGTTGTCCATTGTAGTCAAACTGAATTTCCATTTGATTGGATCAATAAAAATTATATTATATCACAATTATTTTCGATGCTTTAACATTGCAAAAGTCATGATCAATAAAATGTTGTTTCGTTTTTTTATGTAAATAGCATATAAATGCTAAATGAAAATCTCTATACTGCCTTATATTACAATAACTATAAAGTTGTTCCGGATATTGTTTTATAAATATATATATATATATATATATATATATATATATATATTGTAATAACTTAGGTAGGCACTCAACGAAAAGCAGTAGTTAACAATAAACGAGGTCTTTATTAGCATTGATTACAGTGCAAACACATAACAGGCGGAAGCCTTCAAAGAGTCTTTCTAGTAATTATAACAGCAACCTGGCCTCGCTCCAGGTCCCTTCCACAACCTTCAGGTAGCACAAACGTTGGCTTCTAACTTGTCAACAATGTAGACTCTCTTCAATCATTGATGCACTCTTCTTTTCTTTCCCCTAATCTCTTCCTGTTTTCGTTCACTAGTGCGATAAGGCGCACCACAGGCACTGGTGCAAGGCATAGTTACAACAATATATATATATATATATATATATATATATATATATGCTTCGTATTTGCATTTATACTTACAGTTACGGTTTACTTGGTGTTAGGATTAGGGTTTTGGAAAAGAAATGCCCCCCCCCACTTCTTGATTCGCTATTGGTCTTTATGGAGATTCGATCCCAAGGCTCCAGGTTCAGAAGCCAAGCTCTTAACCACTCGGCCACAATACCAAAATCGGTAAGATATTGCCTTTACAATTTATAGATATAAACTTCAAAATATTATTAACTTTACTAATAAATCTAGCTCTAGTCTAATGTAGATTGTCGTCAGGTGTATAATCCAGATGTCTGTCCAAAGGCTGTGTGAAACTGAGGCTGTAAAGTCTCAGGCAAATCTGCAAGGGTTTCGGAGGAGGTTTGGCCCCAAGATGTGAGGCAGGCATGGCCCGTCGGTGTGCGGACACGCCCTGCTGCCCACAAACCAAATCCCTAGCTATAGGTTAATAGCCGCACTGCCTTGTGTGTGTCCTTTTAAGGACTAAGGCTAAGGGAGTAAACCCTAACAGAAAATCCGGTCCTGGAGCCACGTAGGCGGGAGGGGGGGGACAAAACTCCTGCAGCCACCTGTCCCAAAATTGTAATGGCTTGCCATCCCTTTGGACCCGGTCAGTATGGAAGAGAGGCGTGTGCTGCCCAGCACCCGCAAATTCACCGCCCATGCTTTCCCCCAGCAATGGAGAGGTCACTCCATCTCTGACAGTAATGTCTTTGAAAAAACACGGGGATTGGTAGTTACAGATGATAAGTTCCTAGCTGATTGGCGTAAGCTGAAACGCCAGGGACCACTCTTGATGGTAGGAGGGGCTTTCTAGCCTCACTGGATAGCTACTGCCTGCCTTAAGCCGAGCAGCCCTCGGACAATTAAGTGTTATCCCACCACAGCTTGCCGCACTACTGTGTGCTTGGTGCTAAGACAAAATAAAAAAGCAAGCTGCAAACCCGCACCTGCAATTACAATCAAAATGAAACCCTTAACATTAATGCGTTTTGCAAGCTGGAACATACGGACAATGTGTCCTGGCTTCAATGCTGACCCTGAATTCGTTACCGACATGCGCCAAACAGCTATAATCGTCAGAGAACTAAGCAGACTAAACATTGATGTAGCCTGTCTGCAAGAAATTAGCCTGGCATACAGTGGATCTCTTAAAGAATGCAATCATACATTCTACTGGCAAGGAAAACCAGAACATAGCCCCAGAATTCATGGCGTCAGCTTCGCAATAAGAAACAGTCTCGTCCCCTGCATTGAGATGTTTCCCTTAGGCAATGAAAGAGTAGCACACATAAAATTAGCATCACCACAAGCCAAAGTTAAATAATCTGTGCTTATTCACCAACCCTTGCTGCACCGGAAGAGGAAAAAGACAGATTCTATAAAGCACTGGAGGACGTAATTAAAATAAACGGAGACTTTAATGCCCGTCTTGGTGATGAAAATGATGCGTGGCCAAAATGCTTGGGACCTCATGGAGTTGGCAAAATCAACGACAATGGCCAAAAGCTAGTCGAATTCTGTTGCTCTCATGAACTATGTGTGACACACATACATCCCTGGCAAGGAATGCCACAAAGTCTCGTGGCAGCACCCACGCTCAAAAAGGTGGCACCAGCTTGACCTCTGCATCACTCGAAGGGCGGATCTGAAAAGCATTATCCACACCCGCTCATACCATAGTGCGGACTGCAACTCAGACCATTCACTTGTGCTAAGCAAGATCAAACTAGCTCTCAAGAAGGCTTATACCTCCAATCAACCTGGAGCTAGGCGAATCAACATCAATCATGTAGGAGACCCGGAGAAGTTTGGCGAGCTTCTGAACAGTTGCATTCCCTCGTTATGTGACGAAGAAGACATCTCCATCAGATGGGAGAAATTAAGAGATGTAATCTACAGCTCATCGATTACCGCCTTTGGACCTCAAAAGCACAAAAATGTAGACTGGTTTGAGGCGAATCTAGCAAAGATGGAACCTTGCGTCAAGAAAAAGCGATCTGCATACCTTGCTCACCAGACAATGCCTAGTCCAAAATCTTTGCAAGCCTTCAAAGCTGCTAATAAAGAGGCAAAACAAAGGCTAGACAATGTGCTAACAACTTCTGGAGGAATACCTGCAACAGAATTAAAGAAAGTCTCTACTTAGGAAATATTAAAGCTCTGTTTGATGGCATTAAAGCGGCCCTGGATCCAACAGTGTCTAAGCCTGCTCCCCTCCTATCAAAATCTGGATAAAAAATTACCGATCAAACAAAGCAGCTAGAACGATGGACAGAGCACTACCTCGGTGTCTATGCCACACTGAATACAGTAGACGATGTCGCCCTGGCGTCCCTACCAGATCTCCCAGTATTGGAATGCCTAGATACCATTCCTAGCCTTCCATAGCTTCTAGAGTCTACCCAGAGTCTCAGTGCGGATTCAGGAGTAGCAGATCCACCGTAGACACGATATCCTCTCTTCGACTACTTCAGGAAAAATTCAGAGAGAGAGACCCCTTTACATCGTTTTTGTTGATCTGACTAAAGCCTTTGACATGGTCAGCAGAAGTGGCCTTTTCAACCTCCTGAGGAAAATAGGTTGGCCTCCCAAACTACCGAAGTTCATTGAATGTTTCCATGAGGAAACGAAATGTACTGTCAAATATAATGGAGCCCAAGCAGCACCTTTTGAGGTTAGCAGTGATGTCAAGCAGGGATGTGTCCTCGCACCTACTCTGTTTGGCATATTCTTCTCTTGTTTACTTCACTATGCTTTCAACGACAGCAACGAAGATGTATAGCTCCACACAAGATCCTCTGGAAAACTATTCAATATATCAAGATTGCGGGCAAAAATCTAGGTTAGGAGGATACTTATTAGGGAACTCTTGTATGCTGATGATGCAGCTATTGTAGTTGACTCTGATATTCAGCTCCAGACCCTGGTTGACAAACTATCTGCTGCTTGCCAGAAGTTCGGCTTAAATATTAGTCAAAGCAAGACTAAGATACTAATCCAAAACACTAATGCTTCACCTCAAGTAAACTTTAATGGCCAACCACTTGAAATTGTTGATCACTTTTGCTATCTTGGCTCTATCATATCCAACGATGCTCTACTGGATAATTACATCAACAATAGGATAGCCAAAGCAATGGGCACCATGTCAAGGTTGCAAAAAGAGTGTGGGACAACATATTGCTGGCTAACAATACTAAAGCCTTAGTCTACCGGATCTGCGTGATGAGCACTTTGCTATCTATACGGAAGTGAAACATAGTCAACCTATTCATGGCAGGAAAAAAAGCTAAATGTCTTCCACCTCCGATGCCTAAGGCAGATCTTTAAAATACGGTGGAAAGATAAGATAACAAATGAGGAAGTGCAATAAAGAGCAGGGTGCCAGGACATCCGCTCTGTTATCAGCAGCAGACGCCTTGGCTGGCTCGGCCACGTTCGCAGAATGCCAGTTGGTAGACTACAACAAGATATACTGTATGGCGATCTTATTGAAGGCAGGAGAGCCGCTGGTCGCCCACTTTTACAGTATACAGATGTGTGCAAACGCGACATGAAGCTTTTTAAAATCGACACTAGCAGCTGGGAAAAGGTTTCACTAGATAGATCCACATGGAAAGAGAGCATAAGAGAAGGGTCTCGGATTGCAGATGCCATACACAACAGAAGCAGAAAGAAGGCCTAAAATGCAGCTGCGCCTGGTGATTTTATATGCTCAACCTGCAACCGCAGCTGTGTATCAAGGATTGGCCTCTTTAACCACACAAGAAGTATAATTAGGATATGTCGAAAATGCGCTTTGTAAAAATAGTCTGTATATTTAAACATAAAACTTAAGCGAAACGCGTATCAAAAATATTTTTTTAAAACAACATTGACTTACTAATTTTATTTAATTTGTTAGCTGATAAATGGAGAATTAATTAATAAGCCATTGATACTTTTTCTTTTGTAATTTTTATGTACTAATGTGCGAATCTATGAATGACGAACTCTGTGACCCTTTTTAAAAACGTTACTAGCCTGTAGTTTTTAATTTCAATGTAGTGACATTTTATGGAAATAATACTAAACTGCTTGCATAGTTATCTATACTAGGATCTATATTAAATGGTTAACTTAAGGAAAATAAAAAGGTAGCCGTTGCATTAAAACTTTGAAAGGTCTAAACTATCATGATGTTCGATTTTCTTTTTTTTTTCTAAGATCTAATCGGGACGAACGAAAGGTCGAAAAGACTTTCGGAGACAGCTGAACAACGGGCACAATAAAAAACAACACTGTTTGAACATTGGTGGGTCAGGTCGTGGCGACTTCTGAATTTGTATGATAAAACAAACTCACCTTGTACATTTTTTTATCTTAAAGAAAATAAAGTTGTTTTTTTTAGAGCGCTATGAAAAAACTAAAATAGTAGAAAATATACCTGAGCTTTGCACTATTCGTAGCCACGTAAATTTAATACTTTCTTCCAATATGAACTGTACTGATTTATTAGCATGAGAAATATTCAAACAAGTATGGTCATCACCATCCGACAGAATGGGCATGTTTTTGTACATCATTATTCCTGTGAATATAATAGTTAGTGCATGTCACAGCTGTAAAATGAACTTTTTGTGTAACTATATACGCATGTTGAAAAAAGTAGTTTTCTTTTTAGCGCACAAAATTTTCATAATCATCATTGCAACTTTATGTACCTAAAAATGTCTTTAATAAAATACTTACTAAATTGACATTGAGGTCCAAAATAATATGGGTGACACTTCTGATGTAAAAAACAACTACCATCTTCTTTACAAGTGCCATCTTGACATCGACATTTTTGTTTACAGTTATAACCAAACCAAGTGACATTGCATTCTATACAAACCATAGACCAAAATATGAATATAGTTTTATTAATTTATAAATTAATATAGATATTCTGCTGACACATATAATACAGTAAGACAAATAAATTTTCATAACAAGACTACAGAGAGAGTTGTGTTATCACACGAACTCAGAGGCGTTCCCCGACTTATTTTCCCGTAGATAAGAAATATTCATGCCAAGTTCTTTTTTTTTCCTTGACAAAAAGTAATATCGCAACGTAATGATAACAGACACAGTTCTAGATCTTTAATAATATCATAAATGAAATTCTAGACAATGTTCTTAATATGTACATACAATTTGCATTTCTAGCATTTATGAACACATATTGAAAATGAAACTTATGGAGCTTAATATATATATATCAAAAAAAAATATATATTAGGGGTGTACCGGATAGTCGCTCCGGCTAAGGCTCCGGCCGAATATCCGGCATATTTTCACTATCCTGTGGTATTCGACTCCGGCCGGATATCACTAACGGATAGTAATGTTTATAGTAAAACAAAATAATGTGCTTAAAATTAGAGCCGTTATGAATATTGAATATGCACCAAACATCGTTTATTATAAAAACAAGGCGTGTTACTATAAATAGAAATGAAACTTGACATCATAAATAAGCTTTACATACAGAGCAGCAATGGCTGGCACATTTTTCAATTCGTCTCGACCTTTGAGTAGGTTAGTTAACATGTTAAAATGTTACATTCATTGACTACATCATGCTGACCAGACGTCTGTCTAGCTGTACAACTCCCACCTCTTTTATTTGCTTAGTAAGTGACATTGAGTTTATTTATAGGCATATGACCACAAGTTAAATACGATGGACGTAGGTTTAATGTCAGCGTATTGACACGTATCTCTAAAGTTCACACCTTTTGAGGGAGCTGAGTTTGTTTCCTTAGACACGACCAGGGCTATCTTTAAATGGAGAGCTAAACACCCCCTACTCTTTATTTTATTTCTTTCGTCCTTGACACCCAATTTATTGATAAACATTTATTGATAGACATTGGCCATTTTTAAACCTGAATGAAAAAAACACAACGTGCTAACAAAGCCATCACACTTTCAAAAAATATTACGGTTAAATACTTTTTCTAACGTGTTAACTTGAATAGTAGTCCTGCACTTAAGTGTCTTGATTGATAACAATATTCTTAATTTAATAATTTGTGACAGTCATATAACTCCTTGTTATTACTATTTTTTTTTTACTTAAGATGCGTACCTAGCCACATGACGACTTTTACACACCTGACATCCATAGGCTTACTATCGTCCACTTTTGTGATTGTTACTAAAACCACCAATAAAAAAAATTAACAAGTAATAATTAAGGAAGATGTTTCTAGTACGCTATACGTTCTTTGCATTTAATGTTTCTTACGTACGTTCTTTGCACAATAAAATAAAACAAAGATATGCATGTTTGCGTGTATTTGTTTTTTTGGCTTGTAATAAAACCTTTAGAAAGAAAGCTTATTTAAATGTTTAATCCTTTTGACCTAATAAATAACGGAAAACTTACAGTAAATTTAAAAATCGCATAAAATAAATTGAAGTACTAAAGGATACCACAGTTAGATCTAGCAAACAAAGTAACAATATGCTGAAGTGGAAGACAAACAAACGCACAAAAATGGATTGTAAAACTATCAGACGGACATGAGCTGTGTATTGTCTACACTTAAGAGACCTAATATTTAATCGCCATGTACAATTACATTTAGAACTATAATAACACTAAAGCAACTCTTTAGTAGTCGTTAATTTTCGAAATTACAAAAACATCCCAAAAATGACTTCGGGTATATAACCATCCTTAGGAAATTATTTAACCGAGCAAGGCTCGGCCACCTGATATTTACATTTAAAACAAACAGAACACTAAAAAAACTCTTCAGATTTGTAGTCTTTATCCGATCGTTCATTTTAGAAATTATAAAAAAAATCCCAAAATGACTTCGGGTATATAACCTTCCTTATGATATTATTTATCCGAGCGAGGCTCGGCCACCTGATATTATACTCTTAAGCGAGCAATTCTTGTATATATAT
>JADKLZ010003886.1:27864659-27879975 GCA_021533235.1 Biomphalaria straminea
ATTTATTTTATTTCGAAAACGGCTGTAACGATTTTCTTTAAAATTTTAAGGTATGTGCATATTTATGAGAAAAAAATTCTCAACTCATTGGCCACATCGGGAAAACTCGACGTCGACCGTTATATCGGTTTGAAAATGCCTCATTATCGAAAATTAATTTTGGCTAGAATCTTTTATGAATGAAAAGTTTCCATGACATGAAAGGGAAAACGCTGCTTACGTCACTAGGCTTACTGCAGTACACTAAAATATTTCTGTGCAAACAAGAACGAGTTTTAAAGAATCAAAAGACCTAATAAAAAATTTGCGCACCATCTTATTGTAGATTCATTTATTTTGGAACTATGAAAGATTAATAAAGAAATTAAATGATCCGATGTATGATTAAATATCGTGTTTTACGTGCTTAATAAATTGTTTACACTTTAATTGCGTAGAGCGGTGTAAATACCTTTTACTTTGTTGTTTATTTTGCTGGTGACCTACAGCTTACTCGTTCTGAGGCCGCATGCAACAAGGTGCTCTCTTCAATATCACTAAGTGAAGTTGGCGCCTAAGCTGGTCTTTTAAAGGTTAGTGCCTTGCCCAGCCTAACTGTCGGACTTAAAGAATTCCCTCTATACAAAGACCACGAATACAAATTTGAGACCAAAAGAAAATTTGCCGAGGACAGACGCAGGCGCGAAAAGAAAATCTTAATCGACCACCGGCGGACAATGGTTATGCTTGCCCTGAATGTGGCAAAATATGTAGGTCACACCTGAGGCTGCGTAGCCACGGGAAATACTGCAATCCTTATTAATCTTCGAAAGTCGAAGACAAGCCTTATTATTATTATTATTATTTTGCTGGTGAATTATTACCATGTGTTCATGCTTCGGTGTCTACTGTCCTGCACCAAAACAATGGGAATGGTCATAACACAACTTCTCTACGCCTTACTTGCTCACACTGAACATGATATTTAGCTAGCGGCCAACGAGTTTGCGTACGCTTCAGCCACTTTTGATTTAACTATAAACCTCGGTAAAAAAATCTTGAGGTTATGAAGTGGAGACTGAAGGCCCAGGAGAGATCTGAATGGACGGATGTCTAAAGCAGAACACCCTCTCTTCATGGGTTGTAGCACCACTGGGATGGATGGATGGCAAAAGCCAGTATGAACTTCTTATAGTCCGACAGTCAGGCTGGGCAGGGCACGTATCCAGTGGCGTAGCGTAGGGGGGGGAGGGAGGGGGCGATTTTGAAAATCCCCCCGGGCCCCCACTTAGGGGGGCCCCAAAACGAGTGTCCAAAATTTGTTTGTAAATACATAAATTAATATATTTGATTGACAAATAGTGTCAAGTACCAGTACGTTTTAAAATATTTTTCCGAAAGAGAAAAGTTAAAGTTTGTTTTACATTTTAAAATGCAAATCTTCAATAGATTTGTTGCCGATTTATTTTACTTTCAAAAGAGATCAAACGTGCTTGCAGCAAAAACTAAGAATATTACTATCTTTGTTGCCACGAACAGGGGTGTCCTTAGCAGTGCGCGGGACCCTGTGCGCGAAGTGCTATATATATTGTATTGTAATTGTTCTGCATAAAGAAAATTCTTTCAACTTTAAAAAAAGTTTAAAAATTACTCCCATGGCCATAGCCTATTGGGAAAAAAACAAATAGACAGAAGCAACCAATCCATATAGTTTATTTCGTATGCAAAACATCCAATCGGATGGTATTAGGAAAATATGTGGTGATCAAGTTTGTGACAATAAAATCTCCGATCGCGGGGCCCCCCTCATGCACCACATGCCACTTCCTAAGGACGCTACTGGCCACGAATAAAACTGTATGATTTACAGCGTATTCTTAATAATTATTATTCTTGATAATGCTAGAATTGTCCATTATTCGGGTTGACCAGGGTGGGGCTGCAAAACAGCGTTATGCATTGGTTAAACCTTCCTACTAAAGTTCTTAAACTTCTATCTACTAGGAACTTTAACAATTCGACCACTTCTGGTTGTCTTGACTGGCACAACAGGTTCTATAACTGTCTGTTTCGTTTGTTCTAACAGTTTACTATTCTTTGCCTTCATCGGTATCATAGTACCCAAAGATATCGTAATCGAAACCCTTGTTCAAAAAGCGTTGATTTCTTCTGCATGTTTTCCCATCGTTTGTTTATGATGTAAGATCTGGGTTAGGAATGTTTTTTTTTATGGGAACTACTTTCTGCCACGTTTGGTCTAGACGAACTCTCACTTTCTCTCTGACAGAGTAATCTTTAGGTAGTCTTGCTTTTGCTTCGTATTTCACTTTGCTTTTCATCTGTCGTTCGTTGAGTAATGTCGCATTTTCAGTTACCGATGGTTTCAATAGTTTTGGATCAGTTGGATTAATGTCCCCGAGTCTTCTACTCATCAGCAGCTGTGATTCTTATCGGAGTATTTCTATACTCGAGCATCCTTTCAGCTAAATGACGAGAAACTGAAGAAACTGATCACCCAATCCAACGAAAGAGCAAAAGAAGGTAGTGAATACTATGGATTCCCTGTAATTAAAAAAAAAAGAAAAAAGAAAAGACTTTATGGGAAGATGAGTTCTAATGTAGGACTGTCAATTGATCTGCAATTCAAACGTGTTGCGACAGAAGTGCTGGACAGATTGCAAATGGTGATGAAGGACAGATTACAAAGGCTGGAAAAAATGGATACCTTTGGGTTTCTTCTTGAACCAAGACACCTGTTGGATGATGACACGCTTATGACAAACTGTGTTACTTTTTCCTGTTTGTATGATGAAATAAATGGGAAATCGCTTGTTCAAAGATGTCATTGATGTACGAGCAGTTTTGATCAACAAACCAGTAATACGATCCACAATAGACATATTGCGGAAACGGGCTTCAAATGGTAATAACGTGTGCTTAAACCTCCTCCGAATACCGCTAACTCAGGCCCCCTCCCTTGCGTCATTCTCAAAGCTCAAGTTCATCAAAAACTATCCCAGGAGCACAATGACACAAGAAAGGCTTATCATGGCTTTAATGTCAGTGAAGTCAAAAATACTAGAAAGTATCGATGTAGATGATGCCATAGATGTCTTTGCTGCACAGAATGCACGACGTGAAGAGATATGAATTGAGATTTGTCACATGTGTATTATTTAGCTAATAAACAACGGTATTATTTATTAAAAGAGTCTTAATGATATTTTTTTTGTTAAGTTTACTGATATACTGAGCTAATTTAATCTTGGGCTTATATATTTTTTGCGTATATTATGTCATGTTATATGTCGAATGTCAAAATGCAAGGGGCCC
Source organism: Biomphalaria straminea (assembly GCA_021533235.1). Classification (NCBI taxonomy): domain Eukaryota; kingdom Metazoa; phylum Mollusca; class Gastropoda; family Planorbidae; genus Biomphalaria; species Biomphalaria straminea. The sequence goes on from JADKLZ010003886.1 coordinate 27,867,972, forward strand.
CCAAAGAGGTCGATCCCCCCCGGGCCCCCGAACCCCTAGCTACGCCCCTGCACGTATCACGTAGGGTGACGAACATATGCTAAAGGCAAGGTGTTCGGCGTAACAGAGGTGCCCCACGGAAACGTTTCTTTAGAAAACTAATGAAATGATTTAAGTCTATTAAGATAAAATGCGCAATTCTACTTTGTCACAAAAGTGCCTGTTTTACCCTATAACTTAAAGATTTGCGTCACTTGATGTTTCCTACTAAAGCCATAATGAATATAATAATTCCATAATTAAATGTCTGAACGTAACCATCTGAAAAGTTACACTGCAAAGGCGCAGAATGGTGTGAATGGAAAATGGTGTATCCAAATCCGCACTATTTTCATTCACAAAATAGCATAATTCTCTTCCGGATATTTTTTTTTTACTTTACTTTTACTTTACAAAAGATTTTAATAATTTCCGGAGATTTCCAGGACTTTTTCGTAGGCCTATATTTAATAACATTTCAGGAGATTTCCAGGGGCTCCTGGTAAATCAAGAGGCCGCGGGTAATCTGTTATATGTTATAAAATGGTTTAATTTAATAATTTATGCACCTAAAAATTAGCACGGGTCCAAAGAAAGTGCGGGACCCACTGCATAAGGCCTGCCGTGCAAAATAGCGGCGTATGCTATGCCGCAGGTCGACTAGTATTTTACATTTTAATATCACTGCCTGGTATTGCAATCTAAGCACTAAGAATAAAAATAAACTCCAGAGAATCATAAATGCTGCTGGTAAAGTAATTGGAGAAAAAAAACATTGGGGCAACTGTTTGAGACAAACATCCTTACAAAGTCTAAAAAGATTCTAGAAATACAAAATCGCCCTTTGGGAAAGGAGTTTATTATTTTACCATCACAAAAGAGATAGAAGACTTCGATAGCAAAGACAAACAAAAACTCTTTTATTCCTCTGGCAATCAGATAATTAAATACAAACAATCTGATGTAAACTTTTCACATGTGCATTGTGAGTGATTCTGGTGTTAATGTACATTCACATGTAATCAACGCTCTAGGCCATGTTTATCATGTTTGGATCGAAAGGATCTAGATCTAATTTTAAACTACACTTTGCACAGATATTTTTTCATAAAATATTAACCTTTGAACTTGTGTTTCAAAAGCATTTTTACATCAATTCATTACTTATATCTGCGAATTTCTACGTTTTAACGTACTTTATAATCTTAATATCAGGTGGCCGAGCCTTGCTCGGTTAAATAATTTATACTAAAAAGGTTATATAATACTGCTACTCGTGCTACAGCCTATGGAAGGAAATGGCCTGCTTTTACACATCTCTCCATTCAGATATCTCCTGGGCCTTTCTTTACCACACCCTAACGGTTACACTTAGTTTTTTTTTACTGAGGTTTATAGTTAAATCAAAAGTGGCTGCAGAATAGCAAACTCGTTGACCGCTAGCTAGATATCTTGTTCAGTGGATATATTTTGCCACATCCAGGGCAAGCATAACCATTGTCCTCCGGTGGTCGATTAAGATTTTCTTTTCGCGTCTGTGTCTGTCCTCGGCAGCCAATTTTCTGTTGGGCTCAAATATGTATCCTTGGCCTTTGTATAGAGGGAATTGTTTAAGTCCGACATTTACTCTTGACAGAGCAGTATCCTGTATGAGAGAAGAATCTCAGACAAACGCATGCCAAAGGCGGTCTTTTTTTTTTTGGTGAGCTAATTAGAGTTATGCACATCAATCAAATTCTTCTATCAATTTGTTGAAACTTTTGTAAACACTTGAACTTCTTCAGATAACCACGTGCTTGATTTCTGTTCTTGATAGCTGTTCAGTTACAAATTAACGCATACACGGAAATAAACCTTCAACTACGGTGCGCAAAATGTTGTGTCTATTCATTCATCGATTAAACTTGTTGCTTTAGTGAACGGATGTAAGCCAGTGACGTAGGAGGTGTCAAGTTTTTTTTCCCTTTGACGTCGTGGGAAAAAATTTCATTCATAAATTCTCCATGTCATTCATAAAACCTTCAAACCAAAATAAGTTTTTCCATAATGAGACATTTTTCAAACCGATATAACGGTCGAACTCGAGTTTTCCCGATGTGGCCAATGAGCTGAGAATTTTTTTCTCACTAACATTTAGATACGTTGAAATTTTAAAGAAAATCGTTAGAGCCGTTTTCGAAATAGAAGAAATATATATATATATATATATACAAGAATTGCTCGCTTAAGAGTATAGGATTCATTTAACAAATCGGGTAAACCCGTTTTAATTTTATAAGTTACCCGGACCTCAATCCTGACACGCTATCCATGCCGTAATCACGACAATGATATATAGGGGAAAAAACTAACCATTGCAACTTCTATTGTAATGGTAACTGATTCCGGCTTCTGCTTCCAAGTCATTGCTGGCTAGGGGCAAAAGTAATCTTTGGTAGACGTGGCACTCAGCGCCGCACGCAATAAGCACTGATTTATTGGAGCTGTCATCCTTCGCGGCGTGGTAGGTTATGAGGTGGCCGACGCTTTAGCTTGAGAAGGAGCTCTGGCTGTACCCTAATTTGAGGCCCCAAGTACGTTTAACTAAGCTACGACTATACTCCGAGATAGGGTACATGACAAGTGGTTGAAATCCTGGGATGGCTCCAACAAGCCATTGGAGTCTGGAGACTAGCGTCGCCCGGACCGGGCGATCTATGTTTGAGGCTAAAATGGCCGAACGAAACGATTGTAGAACGGAACACTGCCACATATTTTGCCCGGTTCCTGTCTAATTTTGATGCCCGTTGCTAACTATGGAAAGGATCTCTGGAAACAGTGGCGCACATCTTGTAATAGTATCCGCAGCTCCGAAAACTGCTGGGAAATGCCTCCAGAGTCACTTGACTCTATTGTACCTATGAGGCATTTGCCGAACGGCAGAGTTTCTTGCCAAGGCTCTACGAGAGAATTAGTCCTTCCAGTCTTGCTAATATTTGCAGTTCATCTCATGTTTTCGGTTTTACAGGGAAAAGCCTGACCAAAATTAGCTTTTTTCTCATCTAAATGAAGACTGTAGTGGGAGAGCCCGAAAGTGTGATCAAGCTTAAAAAATAATCCAAGTTACTCATTGAGGTTGATAGTAAGCTGCACCCTGATGATCTTTTACGATGCAGATCTCCATGTAGAAGTCATGCCACCCAAGACTTCGAACACCAGCAGAGTTGTAAATCTGCTTAAGAGACCAGCTGGAATGTTCTGAGAAGGACATAGTGGGATGAATTGAAGGAGCCATCCATGCCCAACGCATTACCAGACGAGGTTAAAAAAACGCTACTATTATCCTCTTATTCAGAACTAGGACACCGCCAGAGTACGTCAAAGCAGGTTACCTATGAATTCCACTGAGACCCTACATTCCTACCCGCATGAATCACTTTAAGAGTGAGAGCCCTGTCATGCTTAAGAACAGATTCTCTATCCCCGCTGCTAAGGGCTTGGGGGCTGAGCAGTAAGAGAGGACCATCACTCCAAGACAATCCGAGACTGTTGATGGAATGTTATGTCCCTTTCTATATACCCAAACAATACTGTACATTATCCCCCTTTTAGGAATACTGTTTAGAGTATAGAGAGTTGTGCCCATGGATAGGGGTCACTACTCTGATAGCCAAGATGGCTGATTAAACTTGTTTACCTGAAAGTATGTTAAGTTCTTATGTCAAGTTTATTTAAGTGTCAATCTTAACATGGTGGCAGAGGTGTAAAAGTAAAAGATAGTAAAAGATAAAAGATAGCTTAAAGAAAATGGAAGAAAACAGTAGCTAAAATGGCAACTGCTAACAGATATTTCCCAGTGCAAGGGAACGACGTTTTGGCTGAAATGGGTAATGCCAAAATATTTAGCAAAGTCGACATTCAGGAAGCTTTTTGGCACATCAAGCTAGACCCGGACTCATCAGGTCTCACTGCAATGGCGACTCCATTTGGTAGGTACAAATGGAATCAGCTTCCTTTTGGTCTCAAAGTAAGCTCGGGAGTGTTTCAAAGACATTTGAATGATGCCTTGGAGGGACTAACAGGATGTTTTAACGTGGTGGATAATATAATTGTAATTGGCAAGGGGGACACAGTAGAAGAGGCTCGCAAAAATCATGAGGAAAACCTATCAAAATTGCTCAACAGACTGAAGGAAAAGAAAATCAGACTAAATGAAAAGAAATCAGTATTCAGAAAGTCAGAAATTGTGTTTTTGGGGCACATTATTTCCCAGACAGGAATAAAACCAGACCCAAACAAGGTGAGAGCCATAACAAATCTAAAAACACCTGAAGACATTACATCGGTTCGGAGATTCTGTGGAATGATACAATATCTGTCAAGATTCATCCCAGCCAATAACAGAACTGACTAAGAAGCACAAATTAGTTGTGTGGTCGAATGACTGTGAGAAAGCATTTAATAGTGTGAAACAGAAGATATCCAATCATGGAATCTTAAGTTATTTCAACCCGGTGAAGAAAGTAACTATCCAGGCAGACAGCAGTCAAAATGGAGCTGTACTACTACAAGATGACAAACCAATAGCATATGCATCAAGATCAATCACAGAGCCTCAGAAAAAGTGGGCTCAAATCGAAAAAGAACTTTTGGCAGTAGTAGTAGCTCTAGAAAAATTTGACCGGTACACGTATGGCAGAACAATAATAATACAGAACGATCATAAACCATTGGAAAATATACTTAATAAACCCCTCAGTTGTGCACCTAAAAGGCTTCAAAGCTTAATGATGCGTTTGTACCGATACGATGTTCAGTACCAGTATACCAAAGGAAGCAGATTACAGATTGCCGACACGCTAAGCAGAGACCCTTTGCCAGAGCATGAAGATTTTCCCGACACCTCTATCAACACTGTAGGACTGGCACTCCCAGATATGATGTTGAACAAAGTTAGAGATGCAGTCAAAGTAGACAATGAGATGCAGATGCTGAAACAGTACATACTGAACGGTTGGCCAGACAAGCATCATATTGTACCAGAAATTAAACAGTATTGGTCACTTGCAGATGTACTGACCTATGAGGATGGCCTTCTAATGAAAGGGGAGAGAATAATTATCCCAAGAGAATTAAGAAAAGAAGTTGAGACCGAACTACATGCAGCACATTTAGGGTATGATGCCATGATGAGAAGAGCAAGGGACGCAGTTTTCTGGCCCGGAATAGCGGCAAGAATAAAAGAAATAGCTAATACATGCCAACCTTGTCAGCAAAGCAAACCGGCAAACCAGAAAGAAAGCTTAATACAGCATAATGAGGGTTCAAATCCCTGGGATAAAGTTGGAATAAATGTATTTCAAATATATGACCATCAATACCTTGCCATAGTTGCCTGAATAGAGGGTGGACAAAATAACCTCCACTTTAACCTTTTCTTTCCTTTTCTTTCTCCACCCAAAATAAATTTACAAGGATCAATGTCACAGGATATATAGAAATCCTTTGGGGGCATCCCAAACTCCAATATCTCCGAGTAGGTAATTCTTGATAGTTCTATAAAGCACTAGCCTTTAGATGATTACAAGATCTTGGAGAAACTTCGTTGCGAATGCGATACGTGTTCTTTCTTCCTTACCAATGTACTCAAAATTTCAAAAATCCGGAGGAGGTTATTGTTTCTTTTCCAAGTTGTCCTATCCATTCCTTTGTGTGATATTTATGGACTTTCTCACGATGATGTCACGACGACGGCAATGCTAAATAAAATCCTTCATGAAGGCATCTACCAGTTCTACACCAACTGCAGCATATATAACATATGGTCTTAATCTACAGCAATAAAATTAAAGAAATGATTGCTTCTGAGCTGCTCTATGTGGATGATTGAGAATTCTTGCAAACATCGAACAGGAACTTCAACTTGTTGTCCATGAGTTTGCTGAGACTGCTGTCTCGTTTACTCTATCAGATTTAAAAAAAAAACCAGAATTCATGCTTCAGAAGTGCCAGCGAAACTAACCCAGGTTTACAAATCCATGTTTATGACCATTTCCTTAATGCTGACAAATTAACCTACCTATGCAGCACAGTGTCCAATGATGCATCATATTCTATAGAAATAGACAACCGTTTATTTTTCTAAGATCAGCAGGGTTTTTGGTTGCCTTCAATAGAGAGTATGGCGGTATAGGTCTCTTCATCTAACAACAAAATTCAATCTTTATAAAGCACTACACTTTTTTATTGTTGTGAGACCTGGATGCTCTACAAATGGCATTTAAGGCTCTTTGAACGATTCCTTCAATGTGTCTTCGTTCATTAATGGACATACGCTAGTAGGACCACCTTACAAATAACTATGGTCTGTCGTAGGTTGGTGTGGACAGTATAGAACCAATACTTAGCATTCTTAGCGCTGTGTCGGACACTTATCACACACGGGGGACGACCGCATGCCAGAGGCGATAAGTTTTGGTGAGTTTAAAGACCTTTCAAAATTGACAATTTGAAATTGACAATCAGTTTAATTACCCCTTTAAGATGTTTAAAATGACCACTAATACAGTTCATTACGAATGCTTTGGAAATAAATTAATGCGTAATAACCCTTACTTTTGAATCAACCTGTAAATAAAGGGAAAACGTAAAGTTCCCCTTTCAGACCATGTGGTCAATAGGGCAGATTTTGAAAAGGTCATCTTTTGTGTGAAAAACAAGCAATTAATTAGCTAAATATAGATCTAGATTGTTGATCTAGTCTAACAGTAGAGGTTTAGATTCTAAATATTGTAAAGTAATTAGTCTATAATCTTGCAATCTAGATTAATTAGATCTAGATCTACATTTATAATTCTATAACGTTTATATCATTTATTAAATCCAACTGACCTTTGGATAATCCACAAAACAAAGACGATGTAATTATGAAATAAAACCCAATTAGAATTGTTATGTTAAAACTGCACACACATTTAGTCATTATTTGATTGACGATAGATCAAGCTGAAGAGTAAGAGCTCTCTCTATAATTCGACTTGAACAAAAATAGTTTTAGATTAATGGTGCGTACCAAAAACGCTAGAGGCTATTGATATTCAAAGCAACGAAACTATATTATTTATATATTCATTCACTGGCCTCCTTCAGTCGTAGAACGACTATGGCTCATCTCGCACACTTCCTAATGTGCCTGTGGAGCCCTATTTTGGAGAGACAATCCCGTCCACAAATATCGCAGGTTAAGGTGGTTTTAGCTTCAGTGGTAGAGGAGCTGGCCATTTTTCAAATGTTCCTTTTTTTCAAGAGCTGAGGCCCACGTTCTTTCGCTGTCCATATCTTTCTTGGTCACTGTTACTCTCCAACTGGTGCGGTATAGAGCTATGTCTTACCAATTATCAGTGCTGATTTTCACTGATTTGAGGTCTCGTTTTGTTACATCTATGTGTGAGCTTGTGACCCTAGATCTGCTTTTATTTTAGTTATATATGCTAGTGCTTAGCTTTAGCTCTTTAATTTTAAGGTTAGAGTGCGCACAGTGATGTCCCTTCCTTTCCCGGCCTCTTCCTTTTTCCGGTGTGAGCCCCTCGAGTAGGTTGGCTTTGGCTTTGGCTAGCAATGTGTGGCAATTACTTAAAAAGTCTACATTTATTTGTGCATTCTGTGTCGACTGCCTGCTATTATTCCCGTCTGCCATACTGCTGTTTAGATTTTTAGTGTTTTGATAAGTTTAGATTTAGTAGGTAGAGGTTAGTTGTAGTTATAATAGTTTTGGTCTGATATTAGTGGTAATAGATCTAGTGGTTTTAGTTAGTTTTTGATAAGTGTCGGTCTAGTAGGGTTACATAGTTTAGTTCATTTTAGTTTCGGTTCGTCTAGCTGTTTATTTCTGCCTATATATATATATATATATATATATATATATATATATATATATATATGCGGCGTCGGAACGAGACAGCTAGAGGTCACTCACAAAGGCCGCGGGATACACATTTGAGACCAAAAGAAAATCTGCCGCCGAGGACAAACGCAGACGACGAAAAGAAAATCTAAACCGACCACCTGCGGACAATGGTTTTGCTTGCCCTGGATGTGGCAAAATATGTAGGTCACAGCTGGGACTGCACAGCCACGGGAAACACTGTATTCCTCACTAATCTTCGGACTCGAAGACAAGTCTATTATTATATATTTTACTATTGGTTTATTTGTCTGATAGATATTTTATTATTGACTTAATGAAAATAAAGTATTGTTTTGTTTTAATACTAAAGAAACGTTTCATCGTTGCTCTTTTATTTTAATTAGATTAGCTAGTGTAGTTAGATATTCTAGTCTGGCTGTATCAGTTTGGTCGCCCAGGTGCAGTCCACCCTTTGGTAGTGCACCAAAGTGCACAGATGGACTCGCACAGTAGAGCTAACATCGGCCTACTGAAATTATTATGTTTAGCTGTGTTAAATTGGCCCTAAGCGCCTCCTGACCAGCTAACATATGCATGGAACTATACTAAAGGAACGCTGACTTCAAAACAAGGTCTTTGCGCATCCTGTCTGCGCATACTGCAATGTTTTTAAAAAACATTACAAAGACAATGAAGAATTTTATGCCTTGAACGAGCGCGATTTACCTGTGTTGATTAGAAAATGGTTTTTTGCTCTTTATAAACGAATTCTTAAAAATTTCATCCATTTTCAGACAAGCTGTTATGGTGAATATATTTTTTTAGAGCAAGAGATCATCACAAATTATTTCATTTTTGATCATCGTACTAAAAATTATATGTACACAGGGATTCCAACGTTGGGTTTTTTATACTAGATCTGGTGCAGTTATATGTGCTACTTGCAGCTTAGCTTGCGGTTCCGAATTAAGCGGAATCGTCCCGCAAAACATAAATAGATAAAATTAAACTCACATGCTACGCCGTTCCTTATTGGCACTTTTATTTTGTTCCGCAAATTCCGAATTCCGACAAAATAAATCATCAATATTTTTTTATTTGTGTAAAAAGAAAATATTAAATACAAAATGCCTTTATTGTTTACATTTTATCCTATTGGGCATACATTTGGTTAAGCTAAGCGCTAATGCTTCGTTTATTTAATGACAAGGGTCATTTATAATCATGCCAAAACATTTTTCGATTATGTCTCTAACACATTCAGTCCTAAGAAAAGAATAGAATTTAATAAGAGGCAAGGATTCTATAATATGTCTAAATTCTACTACGGACTTATTTAAAAACTGTGTCTTGAATGTAGATCCAGATCTACTGTCAATTTATCTTCTAGATCTAGATCTAGATTCAAGTTGTAGTCTTGACTTAAATATTGATCTAGATCCATCTATACATTTAAATCTTTTTTGGATCAGATTTACATCTAAATTTAAACCAGATCCAGTTATTCAGTAACTAGTACATTTAGGTTGAATCTAGAAATTAGATTATTATCTAGATATAGATTATATTTAGAAAATAATCTAAAGTGGATCTAGAGTTCTAAAGTGTCTCTTTCTTTTCTCTTTCTCCCTATCTCTCCGATAGATAATATAGACGTAGATATTTATTCTATATCTAGAGTAGTAGATGTATGTTAAGACAGTTAATATGGTGTAAAATCTATTTCATTAGAATATTTAGGCCTACTAAGAGGATATTACCTGTTACCTATCCCTTAGTCTGGTGGACCGTTGGGGCGCCAGGCAAGACCTGTGGACCATCTTTCTCCATTCCTCTCTATCCTTTGCCCTGTTTAAAACCTCTTTCAATGGTAGGCCTGTCCATTCTTTGATGTTGTCTTCCCACCGCTTTTTCTGTCTGCCTCTTCTTCTTTTTCCTGGTACTGTTCCCTGGAGGATGGTCTTTGCGAGTCCCGAAGATCTTGTTACATGGCCATACATTTTGAGCTTTCGTTTCTTCACAGTATTTAGCAGGTCATCATGGGGTCCGATCGCTGCAGTAACCCTGTCTCTAATCTCTTGATTTGTGATGCGGTCTTTAAATGTGATGCCTAGGATCCTTCTGTAGCATCTCATTTCCATTGCTAGGATCCTCCTCTCTAGCTCTGCAGTCAGTGTCCAAGACTCACAAGCATATAGAAATGTGGCCATGACCAGGGAGCGCATCAGTCTGATTTTGGTGCCGAGGGATAAGCCTTTGTCTTTCCATATCAACTTGAGTTTAGAAAGGGCCGCTGTGGACTGTGCTATACGAACCATTAGTTCGGGCTTTGTTCCCTCATCCGAGACAATAGCTCCGAGGTATTTAAAGCTGTTAACGCTAGTTAGCTTTTCGCCTCCAATACTGATGGCCTTTGTAAAGCCCTTCGAAGAGGATATATCTTAGATTTTACATCTAAAAGATTTTAAATTATTATACGTCTGGATCTAGATCTATTTCTGTAATTTGTAATGTAGATCTAGATCTAGCCTATAATGGCTGTCTAATCTTATATGTTACAGACGTTACTTCAAAAAAAAAAAAAAAAAAAAAAAAGGAAGAAGATGATTACGTCCTATGCGCCATTCATTAAGTCATACATATTAACTAATGACCTAAATTCAGCCAAGTCACTCGTTTTCCTGGCTATCTTATGCAACTCATTCCACGTTCTAATAGCGCCAGGGAAGAAGGAGCTTTTGTACAAATTTTCCTAGCATATGGAACGAGGAATGTGCCTTTATCTGTGTGTCTTTCTGAGTATTTTATTAAATCTTGTTTTTGTATTTGAAGATTATGGTTCATTGTTTAATGTTTAATTGCTACTTTACTTTTAATTCTTCTATCCTGATAACTTTCTGTTGATAAACATGAACGAATAATAACAAGAATAAATATAGGCTACAAATCAGCTGTTCAATCTTACGCCATATTGGTTGACAACAACAGTTACAAGGGATGTTACTCTCAGACACCGAGTGATGCAACCTATATATATACACATCAACATCCTCCCTTTTCTATAGCTAACAAAACATATCATAAATAGTTGTAATTAAAAATACTAAAATTATTAACACATTAACTTTTATAAATATAGTAACAACTGTAACAACTAACAAAAAATAATAAACCGAAATTGAGAGTGTGAAAATATAGAATAAATATATTAACATGCATATTACTATTGTCATAACATATTAGTAATTAGTACATATCATAATCCCTATGCCACAATGGTCTATTTGTTTCTCGAGTAGGCCTACTAGTTCCTGGCTTATTTCTATCACAATTATTGTCTGGTACATGAGAAACTACTTCAGACTGTGTTGCATGTTGAGAACTGTTACCAGAAAAATCTGGCCTTTCATTATCATCATCATCATCTAAGACATTCCCATCATATACGTCAGTGTCTTTCAAAATAGTTTTCCTTGGCCTAATGTGAAATCTGTTGCGTATGTATAATCCTCCATTATCTCCCTTGATTTTATAAGATCTTGGAGATGGTTGCTCTGTGATTATTCCAGGATACCATCCAGTTTGACCTGGGTTTTGGTAATAAATAGTTTGTCCTAGATGGAGTTTTGGTAGATCCCGAGCTTGCTTATCATATTGTCTTTTTACTTGTCGTTTGTAATTCTCTTTCTTTTTAGCTACAACATGTTCACTTGAACACTGTGAAGTGCTGGGAATCAATGTCCGAGGACTTCTTTTGAGGCACATTTCAGCTGGGCTAATTCCAGTACATTGCCGAGGTGTGTTTCTGAGTTCCAGTAAAGCTTCATATGGATCATCACCATTACGTTTAGTTTTCAGTATTAAATTCTTCATTATCTTTACAGCAGCTTCAGCCTTCCCATTTGTTCTTGGATAACCAGGGTCTGATCTGATGTGAGGGATGTTCCATCGCCTTGTGAATCTCAAAAAATCATTTGAACTAAATTGTGGACCGCCATCCGTTACTAACATTTTTGGGGCACCAAAACGAGCAAATTGTCCTTTCAATTTTCTAATCACAAGATGTGATTAGAAAATTGAAAGGACAATTTGCTCGTTTTG
>JADKLZ010003886.1:27880395-27898776 GCA_021533235.1 Biomphalaria straminea
ACTAACAAATAATTTGTTCGTAGTGTTTTTCTACTCACGTCAGCCTCTTGATAGATCTATATCTAGATATATGATGTAATTGTTCATTTTATTACTGAAATCCTGTTGCTATTTTGATGTAGATAGTTTCTAGATCTCTCCAGCTTCACCACCAATGACAGCATCTCTGTATCTGATAATTTCATTCATAGATCTAGATTCTATAATCCAGATCCAGACTACATTTAGATTCATTTAATTTTAATTTTTAAACTTTCCAGCTGATTTGATTGCATTCTATGATTCTATCATTTTATTTTATTATAAATAGATTAATAAAAGACTTGCACTAAATTGGATTATTCTTAATTCTAGATCGTTGATGATGGATGATATATAGTTTCTATTACTATTAGATCTATTTGTCTATAGTATATACCAGATAATAGACGTTGTCAAAATCTGGGCTATCCTGGTCTACATGTCTATATTCATCTTCTATGATTTGTGTTGGTGTTTTTTGCTTTCTACTGTACTGTTACAATGCCTGGTGGTTCCAGCTGTGCTGTTGTTGGATGCTGTGCTCAGAGATCCAAATGTAGAGGTCTTTCCTTCCACAAATTGCCAAAGAAATCTACTAATAATACATGGCGAAATGCTCTTATTACTGCCATTGATCGTGATGATTCTAGATTTAACCCTGATACTGCCACAATATGTTCTCGACATTTCAAAGAAAGTTGTTTTGTACCAACTGACAGTAGCAAGTGTACAACATATAAAAGTAAGTTTTTACTTAAATTGTATGCATAATTTACATTTCAATGATAATTATATGATTTTTAATATAATGTGTGTTCATATGGCCTATATAATACTTAGTTTGAAGTAACCCTATAAATATCTAACCACCATCAATCAATCCATCTTTATGTCTAGCTATCTAACAATATTTATCTATGTATTTATACAGTTATAATTATAATAATAATATCAAATTTTATTATCCATTAGGAAATAGATATATATATTGCTGCATTTTTAAAAAGTCATTATTGTAAGGGATATGATTCAAAAGTATTCAAATAAATATGAATTCATTCAAGTCATTTTATTTATTTTTGTATTTAGACATTGTATTGAAATTCATTATAAGCAATTTACTCTTATTTGTACAGATTTGTCTTTCAAGAGAAAACCACGATACCTTTTACCAGGGAGCTTACCTACAGAATACATGCCACAAAATGCAATAGTTACACCTAAGCAGCTACCAAGTAAACTTCCAGTACCGGTATGTATGGCATTTGAAAATTCAATATATTAAACACAAGAAATTAAATATTTGTTCTATTTAATGTAAACCTTAAATATTAATGTCAGTGTTTTATTACTTTTATTTAATTATCATTTTTAATGGCATAAACATTATGTATTAATATTTAAAACAAAAAATAATAAATTGCCCTTTCTCTGTTATATATACATATTTGTATGCATATTTGTGTCTCTGTGTGTGTGTGTTAGATGTTTTTTTCATAACTTTGTAATAGTAATTATGTTGTTTTTTTTAAATTTAAAATGAAAAGTGTTCATTAAAATGTTGAAACTTTGTTGTATATTTATGCATCTAAAGGAACAAATTGATTTAAATAAATGTAATGCACATTGTTTCAGATACATCCTGATCCACAACCACTACCTGAATGTGTGAAGTACATGCAGTTCTCTGAGCTGAAGAAGGATGTTTGTAATCCTGAATGCTTACCATCTCCTTGGTGTTTGTTGGAAGCTAATGATAATCATGTTCTTCTTGGTATGATGAATGACATGAAAACTTCAGTCAAATTAAAGCTAAACATTACAGCAGATTTAATAGTTTCTGCTTACATAAAGGAAAATCCTATCCCAGATTTTATTGAAAGCATAGAAAAAGTAACAGTTCACAATTATTTAAAGTTATTTCTATGCCGCAAATTTTGTCCTGGAATAGTTGATGATAACTTGCAACCATATGCAAATCCAAAAAACAGTGAGAATCAAATTTGTTACAAAGATTTTAATATTGGCAGCCATAAAACTGTTGTTAGAGCTACTAAATGTGAAATTCTAATTAAGAAAACATCAACTGGTTTGATATGTAAATATTGCTATTATGCTAAAATTTTATTAAATAGAAAGTTATTGAGAGCAAATTCAAGAGGTAATAAGCCATTAAGTAAACATGACCCCTTACATAAAACAACCAGAGAAACATTAATATATGAACTAAAAAATGCTAGAAAGGAATCTAAGGAATGTCAAAAACAATTAAAACAGTTCCAATTGACTTTGATAACAGATAGTGTAGAGCTAAATAGTCAGTTGAGTAGGGATCTGCAAGATGTTATAGAACATACAGATAATAAATTGGCAAAGCTTTTTTGGATGGAGCAAAAAAAAGCATTTTCAACTAAAGACAAAGGAGTGAGATGGCACCCAATGCTGATCAGACTAGCAATTTTGATCAGAAGTAGAAGCCCAGTAGCATATGACACTTTAAGAAAAACAGGAATTTTGAAATTGCCAGGATCTTCAACATTAAGAGACTATACTAATGTATATCAGTCAAAAGAAGGTTTCAATAAATTAGTCTTTATTATATTATTTATTATTATTTATTCAATAAATTTATTGAGGAATTAAAAAGATTATCAAAAAATTTAAAAGATGAAGAAAGATATGTTGTTTTGCTCCATGATGAAATGGTTATTAAATATGATTTAGTGTTCGATAAAAGAAGTGGTGAGGTTGTTGGTTTTGTAAATTCTCATTCTTGGAATGAGAATTTGGAAAAAAATATTGCAAGTCATGTGCTAGTTTTTTTTGTAGTTGGTATAAACACACAAATTAATGTTAGTTTAGGTTTTTTCGGAACCTCAAACGTATCATCAGGTGACTTATTCCCTGTATTTTGGGAAGCAGTTTGCTATTTGGAAACAAGTTGTAGCTTAAAGGTCATAGCTTCCACTAGTGACAAAGCCTCCTCAAACCAAAAAATGTATCAGATGCATAAAATAACAGATGAAGATGAAATTTGCTATAAATGTATTAACATTTTTTCCCCTGATAGATTCATATTTTTTATCTCTGACCCTCCTCATTTAATAAAAACAATAAGAAATAATATATTAAGCAGTGGTTCAGGACAGAATAATTTACTATGGAACAATGGAAAAGAGATAGTCTGGAAACATATATGGGAAGTTTATCATCTTGACTGTCAGACTGAGACAAGACAAACAAAACTAACTGCAGAACATGTCAATCTATCTAACATTTCTAAAATGAATGTCCGCTTGGCGGCACAAGTTTTGAGCTTTTCTGTAGGCACAATGATGGGATCTAGATTAGGATCAGAAGCAGAGGAAACAAAAAAACTTATTCTTCTAATGAATAGATTTTTTGACTGCCTCAATGTGTCATCATTAGTTGGAGGAATGTTCAAGAGAAATTCAGATCTTCTTCCATATACCTCATTAAATGATGAAAGATTTTCTTTTCTTGAAAATGATGTTTTAGGATATTTTTACGAATGGAAAGCGAGCATTGAAAAACGTCCTGGAAATTTTACAAGCGCTCAAAAAAGCAAGATGTTTCTTTCACATCAGTCTTTTAAAGGCATAGAAATGACTGTCAAAGGTTTCTGTGGAGCTACAAGATACTTGCTTTCGCATGGTGTTCCATCTGTCCTTAGCAATGTTTTTTGTCAGGATCCACTAGAAGAGCACTTTGGAAGACATCGAGGAATGGGTCAAAGATCAGAGAATCCTACATTGTTTGCTTTTGGCTATCAAGAGAATAAATTACGCATACAAAGAAGTCTAGCTCTTCAGTTACAACCAAAGGGAAATGTTCGTAGACAAAATGAAATACCAATTTCCATAAATTCTAGTCCCATGAAAAAACTGAAAAGAAAATGAAATATATTAATATCTACATACATGTATTGCAATAATACTGTTTTGATGAAATCAACTAGTTTATATTAATATCATTATGTTAAAATACTGATTTACTTTGGAAGTATTGTATGTTTTTATTTCATCAGTATGACTTGTATGCTATTTAGATAAAATACATTGTCTGTGCCTGTTTTAATGTTGATTTTGTTTAGAAATGCTTTTTTATTAAATCTCTATTTGTAATGTAAGATATTCTCATTATTTAAGAATGCTTGTTTTTTTTTTTTTTCAAATTCATCTTATTTATGTAATTGTATTAAACATTTTTAAAGGCTATTGTCACCATAATATTTTACTGACACCATAAAATGTCAGTGGTGTGGTTTATAGATGTAGGCGTGGTGGTGACATTGGGTTCTTGTGTGTGTTCTGAATCGTATTCATGATGAGGAATTCACATACTTTCTCGTAAATGAGGAAATAACAGCTGATATAGCAGACACAAATAATATGTTTAATACATGCAACAACATCATATAGGGAATATGATACACAACTCAAGAATAATCAGTAGTAATTATTTTATGGAAAAAAATAATAAATAAAGTAATACCTTAGTAATTGGTACAAGTATCAACTGCTTTATAATAACTCCATAGTGGCTACTTACAATAAGTAGCTTCTACTAACTCTTTTTCATACTGTTTTTACTGCCTGTATCCACTGACTGCCTTCAAGTAACTATTAAGTTACTACCTAACTCAAGGTTAAAAATAGTTCACCTTGTTATATCATGAGTTGTGAGTAACAAACACAACATTAAAATGAGGTATCAACTTTATGACATCAACTTGGAGGTGGTTACAGCTATCTTATAAGATGCATCACATTTGTATGGATAATTAATTTTTTTTTTGGCATAAATTTCAATGTTTGAAAACCTTGTCAAGAGGCTTTATTCAATGTTTATCTTTTTACAGCCCAATAATATGTAATTATAATGCATGATAAATGAAAATGCCAGCTATGTTAAATGTATTTTATCAGAAATCTATGTACAAATTACTGTGATGATAATTTTATTTAATTAAATTTATTTACAATATATAGTGTTCACATGATGCAGTTCAATACTTTAATATTCAATTGTGATAGAATGATACCATTATACAAATTACAACTGTCTTTACATTTGTTAGTGATACATCATATAGATCAATACATCCTCTCTCTCTATCTTCCTTAAATATATTTCACTAAGTGGTACATTGTACTATAAATGCTAACAATTGTCATACATTTTCATGTATAAGTCATTGTGAATTTCCCATTACATGTTGCTTATTGTTAATAAACAATAAAATGAATTGCAATTGAAACAAAGTCACAAATTGTCAGTCAATTATTATGTTATTATGTTTTTGCAAAAATGATAAAAACATAATTTAATAGTTCCTAATAACAGTATTATTGGGTTTCTGTTGGGTGCGATGTTTTCAGCTTCTTTCTTAGGCTTTTTTCTTTTTTAGATTTATTCTCTTGTTTTCTTATACTGTCCATCACAACTTTTAACTTATGATGAATTCTTATTTTAAAAAACAATATTAGAATAGTGTCCAAAATTTCCCCAATTATGTCTTCTTTAACTGTATTGTTACATTCATTGACTGCCTCATAGAAAGAAGATGTAATAATTTGGTTGGACAAACATCTTTGTAAAAAGTTTGACACACAAATGCTCTTCACTTTTAGTTCATCTTTACCCCCAACCATGTCTTGAAATGTGGTTTCAGCTTCAAAAAATAATTTGGCTACACCTGGCTTAATGTAAGTGAGACCACCTCTATCTAGTTGGAGTGTCATTTGATTTTGTACAGTATCTTTTTTACTACAGACCAATAGGCTGAGACAATGCATCTTTTTATCTTGCACCTCAGTTTTGGGAGAACATATCATTCTTTGTTTAATTTTTTTTATAATGCAACCACCTATATAACTAACTGTGTTTTTTTCTTCATCTTTGAGTGTGTGGGCTCTATTATTGTTGTTATCCATTTTGTTGCCATATGCCAATGATACAAGATAATTAAAAACTTTTAGTGTTATCAATGTACATAATTGCTGACATGCTACATCATTTAGAAAGCCCATGTTCAGTATCAATGCTTGATAGTAATTTTTCCAAGCTCTCTCAGTTGAAACAGAAACAAATTTGCTCCTTGTAACTAGACAGTCATTTAAAAACTTTAATTTATGTGTAAGCTTGTCATCTGTGGAAAAAAAAAACAAACAATTTAAGCATTACTCTTAACTCAATCAATAACTATTGGTTGATTTTTAAACCTACACTTTCACACATCCCATTGTAATTGATTGGTCACTTCATTATTATATGTTGTTTCTCTATATTCTCTTTTTGCTTTTTCTTCTTTTCCCTGCATTAATGTATTTGAGAGCCACAAGGATCTTATGATATTGTTACGACCTCGCCATTGCGCATCGCAAGTCTAGCTAGCGCACCTCTAGTGAACGGACTAGAACATGATGTTTACAGAGGAGAGTAACGACTTCCGCCTAAGGCTAGAGGTGGAATTAAAGACACTGTAGTGTAATGGAGATGTTATCTTGTGTCCTGTGATGTCTTGTCAATAAATATATGTCTCGTTGAGTCTGCCTTGTCTCTTATATTATTACAATATGATCATAAAGTTTTTTCCGTTTGCATTTTCGACAGTGGTCACAAGGTCATCATGGGGCACAACTGCTTTATTTGTGATGCAGTCTTTACATGTGTTTCTTTTAGAGTCAATCCATATCATCAGAGTTTGCTTTCCGAGATCCTCTTCTGTAATTATGCAGCTAGCCTCCAACATTCACAAGCATACCAAAAGTAACCAATTGAATTGCAAAGGACGCAAATAATTAGTTGCTAACCATATTTATAAGTTAGATATCCTTCTATACAAAACATTAAGGCACTTGGATGAGCAGTACTTACAATCAATTTTTTGTAATTCTTGGTGAAACTTCTCTGGAAATATGGT
The DNA here is from genome assembly GCA_021533235.1 of Biomphalaria straminea. Lineage (NCBI taxonomy): Eukaryota > Metazoa > Mollusca > Gastropoda > Planorbidae > Biomphalaria > Biomphalaria straminea. The sequence continues at coordinate 27,887,363 of JADKLZ010003886.1, forward strand.
TTCTTTCTCCAAATTAGAACATACATCTTTGACAATCTGCACGTTTACCTAAATCAATAATAATGAAGGTTAATTTATATAATATTTATATTATGTGTTTGTCTATTGGAAAAGACAAATAGATTCTATTCACTTTATTAAAACGTTTTAATTATGAGGATCTGCAAACCTTTAAACTGCTGTAGATAATACTAGTCAACCTACTATGTAAACGCAGTGTGCCCACACTTTTTCTTCTTTTCCTTGCAGTAAGGTATTTGAGACCACAATAATCTTGTGATATGATCATACAGCTTGCATTTTCGACATTGGTCAAAAGGTCATCATGGTGCACAATTGCTTCATTTGTGATGCAATTTTTACAGTATGAAAGAGATGGGAGTGGGCAGGGTTTGACAGTGAGGCGCACAAACCTCACGATCATGCAGCCATCAGTATTGACCTAAAAATGAATGCTATAAGTTCTCCTCCCCCTCTTCTTTTTCATGGGGTGACTATCCGCAGAAATAAGAGAGTGATCTTTCCATCTTTCCTTTATTTCTTCTTCTTATCCAAACTCCTGAGACACGAAGAGAATTATATGAGAGATAAATGGTGTCACAGACTCATTTGAGACTTAGGCCTATTATGTCAAGGATACTGTGGCATGAAGTGATTTCATAGTCACTTTATTATCTCGTAAATTTGCAAGGAAAAGCTGACGGTCTGAAACCTTAGTAGTTGTTTGGTCCTTGCACATATAATTCTCGGCCGCTACGTATATTTGGTGTAGAATTATGAGTTTGTTCTGTATATGAAATTATGTCTGTTGTATGGACAATAAGTAGATAAATAACTCACTTGTGGCAATGAAATGTTCAGTCCTTCGATTTGATGCGATTCAGGGTGCAAATACAAGACTGTGATCTGCTCCTGTTAGAAATTAAAATATATTAAAAACAGAGCTTTTTGGCCTATATAGCAACTGATTTTTTGAATTGATTTTGTTTATTTTTGGTGAGATTTTATTACTAAACCATCACTTGTCCCACCACAGCCAAGGGAATTTTAGTTTAAATATATGTAGCCTATGAGTTTGAAAAACACTGATAATTATTCTAATTTATTTGGCTATGTAAAGATGGCTACCAGGTTGTGCTATTATCTTCAAATGGGAATAAAAATCAAAACATGTAAGAATGTGAGGCATTTTTTGGTAAAGTAGTAACATTATAATTTATATCACATGATTATTTACATGTGATAGGCTGAAAAGTCTACATTGGCAAAAAAAAAAAATAGGTTATTGAGCTTTTCATCTATAGATATAGGTCAAAAGTTTAAATGTTAACAGTTACCTCTGTAACTTCTTCTATAACAACAGCGTTTTCATTCATTATATGTACCAGTACTTTAAAGGCAGTGATGAAAATCTAATGCGAATGTTTCTTTAACTTTATGTAGTAAACAGATTCACCGGAATTCATATAAAATCTCTACCAATAACCTAGATTTAAATAAATGTCGTAAACTAGAAAATACACGAACTATACATGCTTGGCTAAATAGTCTATATTGGCTAAGAAAATAAGTTATAAAGCTTTAGAGTTATAGATCTAAGCCACAAATTGATTTGTGCACACTTACCTCTGAAAAATCTTCGATGGCAATTGAGTTTTCATTCATCATTTTGTGTAAGATTGGTGATACAAATCTTTAGTGATAGTTTCTTTATATAGTAAACACATTCACCGGAAATCCCTCTACCAATAGTAGATGACAACCGATGGACGGGACTTATTTAATTGAAAAATATAGGCTTGGTGCGCATAGTTGGCAGTCCTGTATATATATAGTCTATGCATCATATATTGGATCTATTCTAGGCTCATAAATATCGTCTACAAAAAAAGCATACTAGATATGATATGCTAGGGGTGCATTAATTAGGTAGACTTACACGTTGATTTCAGTTGATTATTTTAAAATATAGTCTAGAATTAAAATGTCAGTTTTTAATATCGCAAAGATATAGATAGTTAAGCTTGACTTTTATAAAGATGGCTAAAAATATAATAATAATAATAGGCTTTCTTCGAATCCGAAGATTAGTGAGGAATACAATGTTTCCCGTGGCTGTGCAGTCCCAGCTGTGACCTACATATTTTGCCAAATCCAGGGCAAGCAAAACCATTGTCCGCAGGTGGTCGGTTTAGATTTTCTTTTCGTCGTCTGCGTTTGTCCTCGGCGGCAGATTTTCTTTTGGTCTCAAATATGTATCCCGCGGCCTTCGTGAGTGACCTCCAGCTGTCTCGTTCTACGCCGCAGGCAGCTAGGTGCTCTCTTCTATGTCAGCCAAGGAAAGTTGACGCCTAAGCTGGTCTTTGAAGCGTTTCCGTGGGGCGCCTCTGTTACTTCGACCACCTTTTAGCTCACCAAAAGGACTGCCTTTGGCATACATTCGTCTCCCATACGGGATACCTGCCCTGCCCAGCGTAGCTGTCGGACCATAAGAAGTCCTTCTATACTGTCCATACCGGCGTTCGCCTTCAGGCGAGAGTTTGGAAGAACAAATCGCTCCGCCTACCTACAAAAATTAATGTCTACCAGGCGGTGGTTGTCTCAACCCTTCTATATGGCTCTGAGACATGGACACTATATAGAAAACAGCTAAGACTCCTTGAGCGTTTTCACCAAAGATGCTTGCGCTCCATCATGGACATACGATGGCAGGACCGCACTACAAACAGCGATGTCCTAAAAATATAATAGCATCTAAATATACCGTGTGCGAATAAGTCTTCTTTCAATAGACCTAATAGGTTAAATTTTTTTTATAATCTAGATTTTTAAAAATCTCTTAACCCTTAAAGTGCTGAAGTGTTTTACAATGAATGCATACACAATTCTGATGGTTAGAGGCTAAATTACCACACGCGTTTTAAGGGTTAATACTATATTTAGATTATAGCTCTATAAAAATTTTCTGTTTAATAAAAGGGCTCCTTTTATCGATCGCACCACATTTATTAACTGCGTTTACAATAGGCCTATATATTTTTAGGACTAGGTTTTGTATTAATTACTGTTAACTGTTCTTATGCAAATATGAATTAATTTAATGAGAGATATGAATGACATTCTCTATGGATTTCGTTTTTTTTTTATGTATACAAATAGATTTACATTTATAAGTTGCGCCTTAAAAAATTACCCAGATCTAGTAGAAAATACCTAACATAAACTTTACTAAACGAACGGCAACTTCAAAACAGAAGCATCGACTTAGAGTGAATTTGACGCCAAGGGTGATCAAAAATAAAATCATTAGAGACAGGTTATCTTAAATTGTGGATCCCAGATAGCAGAATTCATTTACTGCATCCATCTTGTTATCGTCTATGAGTATGGAGGGTGGTGCTGTAGCAGGGGTTCCCATAACATTTGTTTTCTTTGTGCTAATAGTTAAGCCATATTCTTTACAGGCTTGAGAGAAGCGGGACATTAGAAACTGAAGTTCCTCATGTGAGTATGCCACTACCGCTGCGTGGTCCGCGAAGAGCATATCTCTTATGAGGGTTGTTCTGGTTTTAGTTTTGGCCCTCTGTCTAGCAATATTAGTAGTTTGCCATCGAATCTAGAATGAAGATATATGCCTTTGGTGGATTTATCAAATGCGTGATGGATTAGCATTAAAAAGAATATTCCAAAAAGGATTGGGGCCAGTACACATCTTTGTTTGACTCCGATGTCTATATCGAAACTTTCGGAGCAGGCACCGTAGAAATGTACTGTACCCATCATATTTTGGTGGAAAGAGACAATAATATTTAGCATCTTGGGTGGACAGCCTATTAACTCTTACTCTAATAAAGATTATTATTATTATGTTAGAAAAGAAAATTATTATTATTATTATTATTATTATTATTATTTTAAAGAGGCCTTCTCTGCTGACTAGATCAAAGGCCTTTGTCAGGTCGATGAATGCGATGTACAAAGGCATTCTTTGCTCTCTGCACTTTTTCTTGAAGTTGACAGATGGAGAAAATCTCCCTGACGGAAAGCCGCACTGTGGTTCTGGATAGACTCGATCAGCAAGTTTTCCTAGCCTGGGGAGTATCACTCGAGCAAAGACTTTGCCTACTATGCTTATGAGAAAGTTTCCCATGTAGTTGTTGCAGTCGCTTCTGTCGCCTTGGTTTTTGTACAGGGTGATGATCTTTGCATCCCACAGATCCTGTAGCACAGCACCTTGTTGCATACATTTGCAAGGCAGCTCATGTGGAGGATGGATTGTAGTTTTGCATTGTTTTAGAAGATCTAGGGGGATACTATCGCATCCGGGTGCTTTGCGGGCAGCCGTGTTGTCTATAACTTTGTTGAGCTCTAACAGGGTGGTTATTTCGTCTAGCTCGTTCATTGTGGGTAATTGTATGATAGCCTTAAGGGCTGAGGCAGAGACTGAGATTGTTTTGGCTTAAAGTTCAGTGTAATGTTGAACCCATCTGTGCATCTGTTGGCTTATTTCTGTGATAATTTCCCCAGTGGTTGATTTAAGAGGGGCTCACTTGTTTTGGGAAGGTCCGAGAGCCTTTTTGATTCCTTCATACATTCCTCTTATGTTGCCCACTCTATCCAGTATTCATTGGCACAGATCCTTGCTATCTTCTGTACAGTGGCTGTAGCTTCTTTCAGATTTAACAAGTTGCGTTGGGTAGGTTTTGCCTTGTATGTATCTCTCTTTGCTCTGATGACAGATTCTAAAATAGCTGATTTAGAGTCAAACCAAACATTTTTTAGCGGTCCCCGTAAGGTGAAAAGCCGCTATTAAGTTTATGCAAAATGTCTGTCTGTCCGTCTGTCACACTCAGGGCTCGAAAACTAGAAGAGATACGAAAAATATTATTTCACCATTAAATGCGGCTTGAAAAGTTTAGGTGCAACTGCTACTTTTGGTTTTCTAAAAGCAAACCGTTTAATTTATAAAATTAATTATGCAATTATGCAATTAATTTTGTAAAGAGAAAAAACCTATTCAGTATGCATTATTAGCTGGACCTAATTTGATACAATTAATAATGTTATAAATTGCATTTTCTTTCCTATTTTTCACACTGACACGGTAATTGTCTTTTTTTTCATGAGAATACGACCCTTTACAAAACAATTAGATCAACTTTAAGATTTTAGTTGGCCCAGATTCACATCTAACTTTACATTCACTTTCACCTATCTTTTGATCTGTTGGACCGCTGGGGCACTACATGAAATCTGTCAACCTTCTTTCTACATTCTTATCTTTTATTTGTCTTTGATATAATGATTATATATATAATGAAACTAATAATCTTCTCATTTACGAAAAAATGTTGTTCCGGATTTTTATGAAAAATATTTTAACTCACTTCTCTTTTACAGTACATTTATATTCTAGCTAAAACATTACAAAATTTAATTATCGTTAATATTATGTTCCGATTTTTAAGGAAAACAACATCCAAACACCAAAGTAAGGTATAAAAATACTATTATACGTGCTACAGCTCCAGGAGATGATTGTCACATAGTTCGGTGAAGTGTCCTTGTTTTCGCCCAACTCTGTTGGGTATAGTGATTTCCTCTGCTGGTATAGTTTGTACGTGGCGAGAGTGCCTTGTATTGTTATTGTTTTTCTGCTACGTCACAAAGTCATTGGTCACTCGCTGTCCTGAGACAGTTCACCTGCTGAATTTTGATTAAAACGGACAGTGTGTTAGTCCGTAGTCTGTAATGGTTTCTTCGACTTATAGTTTCTTGGAATACATTATTTCTATTCAGTAGGATTTGTGGACCCCTGTTTAGGGGTGTTTAGGGGTGCCAGTGTTGAAAGTGTATCCACTGAACGTATGCCAGTGTGGGTGCCGCTTGTCTTCGAAGAGATATCTATATCTATATATATTCCAGTCTTGGGTGACATCGCCAGATTGGCGTGGTATTGACGGCGTGAGTGTCAGGGCCGTCACACATTAGTGGTGCCAGTTTATTATCAGAAGCAAGGTGCTATGTATATTATTGAAAAATATCTCTAGCTATAACATAATCTAGGTATATATATATATATTATGTATTAACTATCTATATTATCTATTTATCATGTATCATTCTCATTGTGCATATTCGTAGATCAGCATCATACAATTACATTCATATTTTTTGTGTTATTTAAATCATCCACATAGTTGTTTACTCTCTGCACGACTGTGTGGGTGAATGATGTTCTTGTCAGTTGGAACCTAGGGACCTTAAGTGTATGTATATTATTGAATAATATCTCTAGCTATAACATAATCTAGGTATATATATATAAAGCCAGATTGCACTTTACTTTTGGGAGATTTACATTAGTAATTATATATATATTATTTCCGCTCTATCTTTTACGTTCACTCAAAAACATAATAACAATAAACAATGACGTAATATATTTTATATTAGCACATCCTTCCTTTTAAAGTTCTTAATAGGGCCTACTGATATCTAGAAGGAATCTTAACAACTCGGCCACTTCTGGTTGTTTTGACTGGCACGACAAGTTCTCTAGACGTTGGTCTATAACTGTCTGTTTCGGTTGTTCTAACAGTTTGTTGTTCATTGTCTTCGTCAGTATCATAGTACCCAGAGATGTCTTCATCAAAACTCTTGTTTAAAAACCGTTGGTTTCTTCTGTAGGTTTTTCCATCATTTGTCTTTATGATATATGATCTGGGTGATGGATGTTTCTTAATGACGACAGCTTTCTGCCATGTTTGTCCTAGACGCACTCTCACCTTCTCTCCGACAGAATAATCTTTAGGTAGACTTGCTTTTGCATCGTATTTTACTTTGCTTTTCATCTGTCGTTCGTTGAGTAATCTCTCTGCATTTTCAGCTATCGATGGTTCAAATAGTTTGGGATCAGTTGGAATTATGTCACTGAGTCTTCTACTCATCAGCAGTTGTGATGGTGAATACGGCAGTCCACTTATAGGAGTATTTCTATACTCGAGCATAGCGAGATATGGATCTTTCCCACTTTTGTATGCTTTGTTGAATATCTGCTTTACGATACCAACATACACCTCACTTTGACCATTTGATTGAGGGTACGTGGGACTTGATGTGGTTATCTTGAAATTCCATTCAGAAGCAAACTCTCTATATTGATAACTGTTGAATGGCATATTGTCGCTCACTATTTCTTCTGGTATGCCATGTCTAGTGTCACGTGCCAATTATGTCACGATGTTATATTACTATTATGTTGAATGATGATGGCGAATGACGTGACATGCCGGGGATTGATTAAATCTTGAATCGAAGTAGTTGAATAAATGTAGATCTAGAAACTCACAATAAAAGATTTTCTTGTAGAAAACAAATTTCAGGAACTTTATTTGAACAAAACGTAAGTACAACTTCTGTACAATGGCAGATCTAACAAGATGAACAATATTACAAGGCTCCTTTGTTAATTAAACTTAGAGATTTTACAAGCACGTGTGCTCAATAAGACATTCAAACATCGACTGATCAACTCGCGCAAAATTACAGACTCTTGGGCGGAAGTCAGGTGACTTCTTTTTTAAAACAACCAATAGAATCAAAGTTCAAACTTGTATACGTCTCTGGAAGAACCCAAGGTAACAACTCGTGTCTATGTTCCCTGATTAACTCGCGAGCCATCAAGCGAGGGTTTATATTTCTAATATACACACAATCTTTTTAATGTAAAATATACAACTAAATCTACTATGGCATATGTGACATCTAGCAAAAATTCCTTTCAGTGCCCTGATAACACATTCTGCTGTTTTGTTCTCCAGTCGTTTTATTTCAGGGTATTTTGAGAAATAGTCCACAACTAGCAAATAATCATTGTTTCGCCATTAAAACAAATCTGTCGCAACCTTTTTCCATGGTCTGTCTGGTACAGCATGAGGTAGCAATTTTTTCTTCGGTCTCGATTGCTCTTGAGCACGTAATAGTTTATCATCTTCATGCAATTGAGAACCTGTCATTGGTTTACTAGTTGTTGTTAGCTGATTTCTCGGCATCGACTCTCGTGGAACTTCATTTTGTCGCTTGACAATATGTACTTCGACGTTTTCTTTAGCTTCAATTAGTTTCAAAGCAATAGATGTCTTCATACCAAGAACTGGGTTTATTTCTTTCTTGATCACATACAGATCATCTTTGACTTCCACATCGTCGACTTTAAATGTGACCGATGTAACTCCCATCAGTTCTAGTGCTTCATCCCCTAATGCTCGTAGGGTAGAATTTGAATGTTTTAACTGACTTTCAGTTTCTAAAGTGTCCCACGTTGACTCTGATACCACATTAGCTTGTGCTCCTGTGTCAATCTTCATTTTGACTATTTTTCCCATAATATTGACATCAACCATCCAAACTCTGACATTGTTGTCAGTGCCAATTGCCTCAAACCATAACTCATTTACTTGTCTTGCTTGACTTTCATCTTCCAGTATATCAACAGCCATGAAAAATTTCGAACGACATTTTGCAGCGAAATGATTTTTCTTTTTACATTTTCGGCATGTCTGTCCGAATGCTGGGCAATTGTGTTTTCAATGCGATCTACCACAAGATCTGCAATCTTTAATGGTACTTGTTCCATGGTTCCTTGTCATACTCTCATGTGAGTTTTTAACTGGCATTCTGCCTTCTGTCCTCTTTACTTTACTAGCAGCATCTATTTGTAGTCCTTTCATATCCACTTTCATATCCATCATTTGGTTCTGTGTATGCTCGTCAGCACGAATGATGCTTGCTGCTTTTTCTAAAGTTAAGTCTACGTCTCTCAGAAGTCTCTCTCTCACTCGATCCGACTGTATGCCACATACCAATCGATCTCTGATGAGTTCCTCACGAAGGTTGTCAAACTTACATTCTTTGGACAAATTCTTTAAATCTGTATAGTACTGTTCAAACGTTTCACCGTCCTTCTGACTTCTTCTGAAGAATTTAAATCTGTCATAAACAGTGTTGGACTTAGGCATAAAATGATTCTGAAACCTTTCAATGAGTTTGTCTACATTCTCATCTTCAATTACTTCAAAAGTATTGTAGATGTCTCGAGCGGGTTCACCGATCAGGTGTAGCAGTAAAGCTTTCTTTACTGGTTCGGGCTTCGTGTTTCTTTCAGTGGCAACCATAAACAGTTCAAAACTTTGTCTCCATTTTTTCCATCTTTCAGATAGATTACCGTCTAGTGACAACGGTTTAGGAGGATCGAATAATTCCATTACAGATTCTAGATTCTATGTCTAGATCTAGATCCAAAATAATTTAATATGAACTAGTCTAGTGATATGATACCACGGCCACTTGGTACAAATACAATGTACTTAAAAGCAATTTAGAAACGACTACCTTCCAGATCTGTCACAAGACCTGACACCAGATCACAAGATCTGACTCTTCTGACACCAGATCACAAGATCTGACCCTTCTGACACCAGATCACAAGATCTGACCCTTCTGACACCATGTTCTGTATACCTTGCTGAAGACAGTCTCGTTATATTATTTATTGTTAAATTCTAAAGTCTACAGTAGTTTATTAATCTGTGACAACAGAACATATATATATATATATATATATATATATATATATATATATATATATATATATATACACTAGACATATTTTACTCACAGCCCGCGGGTCTTTTTTTTTGCGTATCACTGTCGATATAGTCTTTGACAATGTTTAGGAAACTATTAAACGAAATAATAATGTTATAAGTAAAGCGAATGTGTAACTGTAAACGATGTATAAATGAAGATATCAAAATAGATAATCGACTTACATCCATTATTTCAAATAAAAACATTTGCTTGTAGGCCTACATATATTTGATTAAAATTTGAAATGAATAGACTTAATTTTGTATGTTCATGTGTTAAAGTAGGCCTATAAAGTAGATATTGAGTTAAACATAGATAAGATCTAGACTAATCTAGAGGCTAGATTTCATTTGCTCTGCGCATGCGTGACCTTATTTTTTATTAGATGTACCCCATTCATGAATGATAATATTTTAATATGTCTTAACACCGCTTCGCAGCTTTAGCGAACGAATGTATGAAAAATGCTATATAAAAACACATTTTAATGTTAATTTGATCAAAATATGAAATGAATAGACTATAATTAGTATGTTTATGTGTTATAGCATAAAACTATCTTTGCGAAGAGGAAATATATCATCGTAGAGTTGAATTAGAGTTTTAGACCTAGCATTGGAAAGATTTGTAACATTACAATACTGGTCAAACGGTTTTGATTTCCATTCGGCTCATACATACATACATACATACATAACCACATACATTCGCCTTTCTTTTCCTTTTATAGTATAGATATATATATATATATTTACAAATTTTACATTGACCATCCCACACACACACTTTACAATCGGTCGCCTTATACATACGCACACACGCTCATGTTACACAGATTAGTTTGTGATAGGCCTATCTTTTTATAAATACTGTTAAGCTTTAATTAATCAGTCAGTATCAGCATTTAAAACAATAAGGTAAAACAAAAAGAAAAAAAAGTAATACGAAAATAGGTATGTTACTGAGCACTTTTGTATAATGTTCAGCAACACAAGATATTTATAAGACATGTAGGTATCCGGCTTCGGCCGAATATCATATTTTACTATCTAACCATATCAATATATATATATATATATATATATATATATATATATATATATAATGTTACAACTCTACAGTGGTGGACTGAATGTGTTTACATGTGAGACCCACTGACACGCACAGACGAAGGCGGGTCACAGGTCAACTGTTGTCCCTAGTGTGACCTGTGCTCTGCGCATGACCCGAGCTAAGACGGACGAGAATGTGGGATATGTGTGTGTTGTACAGAGACAGTCAGAATTGTAGTCCAGTTAGAGAGACAGTGGTAGTCCAGTACAGTTATAGAGAGAGACAGTTAGAACTGTGTGTGTGTTAGAATAAGAAGGCTTTGAAAATGTAGCTCATACGCTCTAGATGCTTGTAGTGTTAGTTAGGCAGTTCCATTGTGTTATTAAGCATTTGAAATTAGTGTAGACAATTGTGTCGTATTGGCTGTGGTGTATTTGTTATTAAACCGCTACTGTGTTTTTGAAGCTCTTGTCGTTAAGTTCTTGAGTTAGATGTGTTGTGTTGTTGTTAAGCAGTGTGAGCAGAAGGCCTGAGAAGTGAAGTTCGTTACATTGGTGTCAGAAGTGGGATTTCTAATGGCTTCTGTGAAACTGCTTAGTGAACTTGATCTAAAAGAACTTAGACAAGAGCTAGAGTTAGATGTGTTGTGTTGTTGTTAAGCAGTGTGAGCAGAAGGCCTGAGAAGTGAAGTTCGTTACAATATATATATA
>JADKLZ010003886.1:27911832-27940859 GCA_021533235.1 Biomphalaria straminea
ATATATATATATCCATCAAATTATCAATCTATCTATGGTCGTAGACAGTGAGGGGTTGGAATTTTTGACTGATTTTTTCTTTCATTTTGTTTATTTCAGGTAAGATTTAATGTTAAATCATCAGCAGTCATCATATGCAACCAGTGCAGCAAAAGGGACTTTAAAAATCCTCCTCGGGGGGGGGGGGGTGAGGTTAAAAGTCCCCTTTCTATAAAACACATAAAAAAATACGAACGACATTTACCAAATTCCATAAGCGTACCCAATGGGGATTTTGAGTTTAAACCCCCTCCCAAATTTTGTTTAATAATAAAAAAAACTCTTCAACATAATACTAAAGCCTACAACAATAACCGGATACTATGAGCGTAGCCAAGAGGAGCTTTGTGTAAAAAAAACCACACATTTTAAGTTAAAAACCGCTCCAGAAGGTTTAGAATTTAAAACCCCTTCAGCTGGGTTTAAAGCTTAAATCCACGTCTTCAATATAAAATTAAAGCAAACTACACACACGAATTTCTATGAGCGTAGCCACGAGTTTTTACCACTCCCGAGGGCTTTAAGTTATAACACACTGAAAGTATTTTTGAGTTTATATCCCCCTACAGATAGCTTAAGGGTAAAATTATACTATAGCAAACTACAGTCAAACATTCTATCAGTGTAGCTAAAAGATTTTTGAGTTTAAAAAAAACAAAAAAAACCCTCTAGAAATTTATAGTTCAAAACAAACATCAGATAGTTCTGATGATATAAGTTCCCTTTTTGATATAAAATCTAAAGTAAACTACAGTCAGTGAATTCCTTGAGTGCAGCCAAGAGGGGTTACAAACTTGTACCACTTGCTTGGCTCCATTAATAAAGTGCACTGAAAAGCGGATTTGATTTTTAAACTAATTTTTTTTTAAGCAGGATAATACATTGAAGGTACCTCAGAATATGCATTTTTTTGTTTTAAATATGGGAAAAGGTGCTTGGTGGCGGAGCTGAGCCCCTAACTTCGTTCGGGACAGCTCACAGCGTTCCCCACATCTATTGGCGGACAAGGGGCGGGGTGTAGACTTTTCAATAACTCCAGTAAGAATCTCTTCTATGGCACAATAGACGCCCTCCAAAAGAATGAGGGGTAAGAATGAAATAAAGATTAATTCAGTACACACACATATATATATATATTTATACACCAAAAAAGATCATCGTAAACAAAAAAAAAACGGCTGTCCAAATGGTCACGCTTACAGACTAATAGCCCACAACTAAATTTCCGTTAAATATATAGACATAATTGAAATCAATAAAGTAACTTTGATTTTTACCTGCTGGTAAATTTTTAAAGTAATATAAAATTGGATGTAAAAAATATGAAAGGTGAGCATTTGATGCAATGGCTTCAAACTTGTTGTCATTTGTGTTTAACCATCCGTAGTCTAAAAAAACAACTATTATCTGAAACAAATAAAAATATATGTTAATTTTCGACTGCATGTCGGCTAATTTATATTCTCACAAACTGATTCAAAAGGTAACCAAAACAATTGACTTCAAAAGACCAAAGGAAAAACCTTATTTAAAACTGATTTATATACCGAATGTTAAAACTTCTATGATTACAACAATATATACATTAAAACGTTTATATTAAAGCACCATTTTTTAGTGCTCTCCGTAACGATCCGAGTTTATTTCTTGTATGTGTAGCTAGTTTGGTGTCTAGGAGATGATTGTTTAATTGTGAAATACACTGGATCATCAAAGATATATCTGAAACAGGCACGCAACCAATAGACAGAAGAGAAAGATACAAAAATAAATGATTTACTAGATATTTATTTACACAAAATATTGTAACGAATGTCACTATAAACGCTCTCGACAAACTGCACCACGCGACACCACTAAGGCCTTGTCAAATAAATCACAGCCAATACTGTACAAATGTCAACACGTTTTACAAGATTGCACAAATATCTCTCCAGTAACAACCGCCGTATCAACTCTTGCGTTAACAACCTTGCGTTATTAGTACACTACTGTACGGCAGTGAATCATGGACCACCTACGCAAAACAAGAGAGAAAACTAAACTCATTCCATTTGCGATGTCTTCGTAGGATCTTGAAAATCAAATGGAAAGAAAAAGTGTGCAATACTGAGATCCTTGCAAGAACAGGTATTCCCAGCATCTTTCCAGCCCTCAACACAATATAATCTCTTCCGGCTTCCACTTTTTTTAACCTCCCTTCCATTCGCTACACAAATTCATAAGAGAGGTTCATGAAACAAAAATGTGTGCATTACAATTGTGTGTTGTACTTTATTTTATGTCTATAAATTGTGTTTAATCTCTAAGACTGAGGATCATGCAATGTTTATTTTTTTTCATAATTTAGAAATCATAATTCAATAGTAGATATATGTACATGTGTTTTCAAGTTACACGAAGTTACTTCCTTTTTCCAGTCTATATTTATTTATGTCTATAAATTGCGTTTAATCTCTAAGACTGGGGATCATGCAATTTTTTTTTACATGTTTTTAAGTTACATGAAGTTACTTCCTTTTTCCAGTCTATATTTATTTATGTCTATGCCATAGACATAAATAAATATAGACTGGTCGTAGGATGTTATTTTCATTTGGGAAGAGTCAAATACGTTTTATGTACTACATCTACGTGAGAAAAAGATGAAAAAAGATTGCGGCAATTGAGCTATAAATTCTAGGACGTAAATTTCAGTATATATATATAACTATGATCTTTAGTTTTGAAAAGTACAAAACTTCGGTGACCGGTCACTTCATCCCCTGGTCACTTCATCCCCTGGTCACTTCATCCCCCGGTCACTTCATCCCCCGGTCACTTCATCCCCTGGTCACTTCATCCCCGGTCACTTCATCCCCTGATATTTTCATCGACAAATTGTAATTTAAAAAATCATTAAATGAGCAATATTTAATGTATTCATTTTTTATTTAAATGAAAAAATTGTTACACGTTAGATTTGAATAAAATTAAAAGGCATTAAAAACTATAAAAATTAAGAATGTATAAATATAGAGGTAATGTAAAAAAAGTTTTTTTTTTCTGTTCATCTACATCAATAAGATAGATATGCAATCGATTGTAAGTACAGAAGACGATCCATCGAATCATATTGATGAACTATGTTTGTCATTCTTTTTGCCAGTGTTGCATATTTCTTCCTTGGCTGTTCTTCAGTGCCGGCGCTAGCCTGTAAAACTGATGCGTTAAGCAACTGACTATCCTTTCGAAGACCATCTAGAAATGTCCACATAGTTGGATGGTGGCATGAAAATAGAGATTGGAGAGCGTGATGCCAACCCTCCACAACATTGTTTGTTCGCGCCACACCGCCGATTACGTCCAGGTATTTATTCCATGTACTTGGAGGGAATAAAGCTGAAGCATAGGTATCTCCTCTGCCACGCTGTCTGCGACCACGTATGTAGGTATGCTCGAAGTAGGATAACAGTTCCTGCATCCTATCATGTTGTGGCATGGATTCGGCGAGTAATTCAAAGGAAACACTAATGTGTTCTTCACGTACATAGGCCAAAGCCGAAAGACATCTAACCATGCCACGTAACTCGTTACAAGCGTCATAGTCACTTTTCATGCCCAATTCATTCACTTTACGTAATACAGCTTGGCAGAGGTGAAAATAATATCCCGTTACTCTGCATAGCTGAAATTTCTCTTGAAAAGCTGTCATGGCGGCTTTCTCAAAGTCAGTAACAATAATTTCTGGTGTTACATTTGGTAAAAGTTCTTTAATTGCTTCCAGCAATCTATCATACGTAACTCTGGTTTTGTCCTTCATAGACTAGGATAGATCTGCCCTTACTACTTAATGTGAACTCCAGAGGCATTTCTCTAACACTTCGGGTAGCCAGGCAATGTTGGCTATTTGAAATAGAGAACTCCTTATTACTTATAAAACCTAAAAACGATGCTGTGGAGTGGGAAAAAATGCATCAGATCGACGCCTACTGGCAAAGAGATAGAGAGAGAGAGAGAGAAAGAGAGCTAGAGAGAGTCACACCAATAAGTACTCAAGCAATTAATTTTAAGGCTATAGGAACCTCATCATGATGGGTATTTATGTACACATAAATATAGGCCCACCAGTTTCGATATCTAAAGTGAATATCAATAAAAAAAATACATACTTACATATACATGTAGAAATGAAATAAATATTGATAAAATTAAACTCCTATAACACAATTTGTATGTAGAAATGAAATATCGGTGACCGGTCACTTCATCCCCGGTCACTTCATAAACTCCTATAACTCCTATATCCCGAGGATTGATGAAGTCCGCCTGTATTAAAAAAAAATAAAACCTTATTTCAAGGCTAAAAATGACGCGCCCATTTTCAAGAGAGAGCGATTGAAAAATACCACATCTTGGCCTTTGATTATAAGTTATCAGCCATAATCATTCTAATCGAACTTTTATCTCTCAAAAGATTCCCACTACCTGTACCACACCTTGGCCTTTGATGATAAGTTATCAGCCGCATGGTCATAATTATTCTAATCGAACTTGTATCTCTCAAAAGATACCCACTCCTTGCACCACACCTTGGCCTTTGATCATTACGCTATAACTAAGTACACATCCAGATATTATAAGATTTCTCATTAAGAATACAATGTGGAAGAGGAAACACATAAACGCATTAGTAACATGTCATAAAATGTCAAAAAGCATTCTACATAATCATATTTATATATAAAATATTTAATTGGGGATGAAATGACCGGGGGATTAAGTGACCGGGGGATGAAGTGACCGGAGATGAAGTGACCGGGGATGAAATGACCGGGGATGAAGTGACCGGGGATGAAGTGACCGGGGATGAAGTGACCGGGAACCCAAAACTTCATTATTCCTAATATTTTGCCTTTATAGGCTACGCATGCACCTATGCGCACCATATCAA
The DNA here is from genome assembly GCA_021533235.1 of Biomphalaria straminea. Lineage (NCBI taxonomy): Eukaryota > Metazoa > Mollusca > Gastropoda > Planorbidae > Biomphalaria > Biomphalaria straminea. The sequence goes on from JADKLZ010003886.1 coordinate 27,916,805, forward strand.
CAATTTCATAATGAAAGACATAGGAAAATATATATAGGCTTGTGATGTAGATCTATTTATTGTTGACATGGCTTCTTTATGTATGGCGGTCGTCTTATCGATTCAAATATTTAGAATTAGTTTTTAGTCAAAAAAGTAGAAGAAAATAAGCAGAGCGTGCTCTAACGATCGTAGAACGATAGACCAATGCGGCCAAGGGATAAATCCTAAAGTTTGAAAAATCATTTTGCATCAATAAATTGAATATTTTTACACAGTAAGTCAGTCAGTCTATCCGAGTCTATCGTCTATCCTATCCGATCTCTAAACACTAACTAATGCCGACTTAGTTAAATTTTAAATTATCTGTTTTAGATCTACACTAGATCTAAATTCTGTCTTAGATCTACACTATTTCTAGATCTAGATATTGCTATATACAAATATATAGATTATATCTAGATCTAGTAAGTAGTCTTTTTTTTTTACTAGAGTCTTAGTCAGAGTCTAGATCTATAGTTTAGATCGCCTAAAAAAGTTGTTGATCGAATTTTGACAACAAAAGAATGTGTTCAATGTCTTTAGTCTAGATCTAGACTTAGAAGCTAGTTAAATTAATAGTTGGGAAGCATGGGCGCCCGCAGGGGGGTGCAAGGGGTGCACCCCCTGGATTCTGAGTAGCAAAATTCTAGACATTTTTTTTGCATCATTAAATAAATTAATTTCTTAGTAGCCACTGAGCAGGTAGTACTTCCACTATAGTACAATCATAAGGATAAGTTAATGTTGACTAGTCTAGGCTTAATAAGAATAGATGGCCGACGTGTCCTCTCTAGATTTTAGTAGCCACATTGTAGCCAATTTTTTTTTAAATTAATTTCTTAGAAATAGCAATTTAAGAAGTTTTGCTTCCACTGAAGTACAGCTGTAAGGAAAAACTATTATTGCAATAAACTAGAATATGCTAATCAGGTGTTAATGGCTGACCATGTACGCTTTATTATACTAATTTTTATAATAAAAAGTGTGAAATATTCTATTGCACGTAAGTCGGGACAATTCGTTTTCTCTTGCACATAATTATACTTATTATTATATTTTGTTAAGGCCTAGAATGGGATTAATTTTTTATTTGCCTTGGAGACGAAATATTTGCTAACCTTATTTCAATACGATAAATGTGAAAGTTTTTCTTTGAACAAGAATGATGATTGCAGTCATATGTGTAAATGTATTTATGTTATGCGGAGTTAAGGTCGGTTTTAGTGAAAGATAAAATAGCAGGTTAAACACGTCCACCAGTTTATGATTGCAGACTATACAAGAAAGCTCTTAATAATAATAAAGTTTAATTTATAGAGCGCTGTTAACAAACTTGGTGAAGGCTCAAGGCACTGTGATAACATTACAAACATAACAAGGTTGCAAAGACAGTTAGTGAGAAAACACAAACTCAAAATCGGCCTCCGAAGTGGTCCACTAGTGAATGTGGAGTTAAATGTGAACTTGGACTAATTTATGTCTTATAATGAATATCCAATACATTTAAATGCTTGTAAAGAGTCAATCTCTAAAACAAAATTCCTTTAATCAATTCTGACTGCATTTGCTGGGTATTTTGGTGTTGAAACTACAGATATCTGAGACACTTTTCGGTTTATTTGTTGATGGTGATCGTATTTGAGAACACGTTACTGGTTTTGTTCCAGCTCAGAGAAACACAGTCTGTGTCTAACGTCATTGTCAGCGAATACATTAAGCTTAGTCTAGACATGAACATACTACTCGGCCAAGGCTGCGATGGCTAGCTTTCAGAAATGTGTTAAGGCAAGGATTGGTGAAAAAAAGTTTCATTTTTGCCTTTTAGTGTGAGACACTATGGAGTGAAAAATAAGAACCCAGTCACAATTTTGAGATGATTAGTTCGGCGGATATTAATTGCAATTCGTTGTTAACAATTTATGTTAAATCGACCGAAGGGAGGCATAGGTCGAACGGATAAGCTTAACACCTGTGTGTGTGGGAGGGGGGACCAATTCCTTTCTTTCATATTCTCCGAAGATGGAAATTTGCACCCCCCTGGAAAAAATCCTGCGGGCGCCCATGTTGGGAAGATAATCATTATGCCCGCCTGACATAGATTTAGTAGGAAAGATTACAAATATAATAATACAGAAAGGTTTCTATTAATTACATAGGTTATGACTAAAAAACAAGCTATTTTACTTTTATACTGCTCATAACTGCTGTATAACTAAATCTATGTTTGCTCAAGTTTTTCCATTAATAATTTGTTCTTCATCGGCCAGTCTATATATATAATATATATGTCTATGTTCTATGCTATTTTGTGAATGAAAATACTGCGGATTGGGATGCACCATTTTCCATTCACACCGTGCTGCGCCATGGGATCTTCCCATTTACTTGTTGCGGGTTGCTTGTTTGAACTTGTACTTTGAGAATTATATAGATAGATAGATGCAAGGTCTAAAACTCTAATTCAATTCTACGATGATTTATTTCCTCTTCGCAAAGATAGTTTTATGCTATAACATATAAACATACTAATTATAGTCTATTCATTTCATATTTTAATCAAATTAACATTAAAATTTGTTTTTCTATAGCATTTTTCATACATTCGTTCGCTAAAGCTGCGAAGCGGTTTTAAGATATATTCAAATAGTATCATTCACGAATGGGGTACATCTAATAAAAAAAAAAGGTCACACTTGCGCAGAGTAAATGAGCTCTAGCCTCTAGATCAGTCTAGATCTAGATCTACGTCTAACTCAAGATCTACTTTAAAGGCCTACTTTAAAACATGAACATACAAAATTAAGTCTATTTATTTCAAATTTTAATCAAATAGATCTATATATAGGCCTATAAGCAAATGTTTTTATTTGAAAAAATGGATTTAGTCGAATAGCTATTTTGATATCTTCATCCATACAATGCTTACATTTACATATTCGCTTTAATATACCATAATTATATTGTTTAATAGTTTCCAAAACACTCTCAAAGACTATATCGACAGTGATAAGCAAAAAAAATAAATAAAAAGACCCGCGGGTCGCGGGTAAAATATGTCAAGTAGTATAATAATAATAAAAATAATAATAATAATAATCTTTATTGTCCATAAGGAAATTTGTCTTACAATTTGTGCATTATACCAAACAAAACATTATAACTATAAAGAGAAACAGAATGTTCATTCACACCAGACTCACACACAATTTACATGTCAAAAGTTTACATCAGATTGTTACTGTTTAGTGATTTGATTGCCAGAGGAACAAAAGAGTTTTTGTGTCTGTTTGTCTTTGCTATCGGTGTCTTATATCTCTTTTGTGATGGTAAAATCACAAAATCCTGTCCCAAAGGGTGATTTTTTATTTCTAGAATCTTTTTAGATTTTGTAAGGATATTTGTATCAAACAGCTGTCCAAGGGGGGTTTGCTTTTTGCCAATGACTTTACCAGCAGCATTTAGGATTCTCTGGAGTTTATTTTTATTCTTAGTGCTTAGATTGCCATACCAGGCTGTGATATTAAAATGTAAAATATTGCCGATGTGAGCGTGATAAAACATAGCTAAGACCTTTTCGCTAACATTAAAAGATGACAGTTTTCTTAGTAATCGCAATCTTTGCTGTCCTTTTTTGCTGATATAATCAGTATTTGCTGTAAAATTTAGTTTATTGTCTAAGATTGTACCAAGGTATTTAAAGGTTTGCACTATTTCAATAGTCTCTCCAGCTACAGTAACAATATCATTTTCAATCTCTCCCCTACGAAAATCAATTATCATCTCCTTGGTTTTTTTTACATTTAATAATAAAAAATTATCTTTACAGTACTTTCCAATGTTTTCTATTTCTCTGAAGTACTCTTTTACGTCTGAACTCTCTGAGAGCAGGGCAAGAAGAGCCGCATCATCAGCGAATTTTGTGAAGGAGCAAAAAGGACTCTCGGATCGAAAATCATTGGTATACAAAATGAACCATAATGGCGATGTTACAGCTCCCTGGGGTGCCCCTGTGTTAACTATCCGTGCATTTGATATAACATTGTTTACCCTAACTCTCCGAGGTCTCTGGGTCAAAAATTCATTAGCCCATAATATTATATATGGACTTATCTTCAACGCTTTCATTTTTTCAATGAGTAAATGAAGTTGTATGGTATTAAAAGCTGATGAAAAATCTATAAAAAACAATCTTACATAAGTGTTAGGTATGTCCAGATGTTTGTACACACAATTTAAAATATTTAGAATGGCATCGTCTACACCTTTACCCTTTTGGTAAGCAAATTGTAAAGGGTCCAATTTACTACAAAGATCGTTCAGAAGAAACATTTTAACAAGTTTTTCTAAACATTTAGAAACAATTGAAGTAAGTGATACAGGTCTAAAGTCATTCATTTCTTTTGGTTTGGAAACCTTTGGTCTAAGGTTTAAGAACTTCAAAAGGAAGGATGTGATGATAACTCCAAAAGGTAGGATGTGCTAATAGTACGTCATTGTTTGTTGTTTGTTTTGTGCAAAAGCAAAGGGTTGAACGAAAAAAAAAGTCCTCAAGTCTACCTTGATAAAGACAGTCTCGTTATTACTATTATTATTAGTAATGTCTGCAGTAATTTATTATTAATCTGTGACAACAGAACAATAGCTGGATCATATTATGCACAGTAAAGAACTAATTCGTTGTACGCTGACTCCGCTACGAGGAGGAAGAGGAAACAATGTTTCAGATTCCTTATGACTTCTGACTCCCGTTTCCGTTTTGACGGGCTAGGGAACATAGGTGCATACTACCACAGGGTTCTTGTTCAGGGCTAGGGAACATAAGTGTATACTACCTCAGGGTTCTTGTTCAGGGCTAGGGAACATAGGTGCATACTACCTCAGGGTTCTTGTTCAGGGCTCTTGCGGAATGGATAACATTGAGTTGTAAATGATAGTTTCCATTGTAAATTAGTCAGTTAGGAAGACCAATATGGAAGCATCTGTGACTTGTTCTTTGTGATATATCGGTTTTTACATAAAAATAAAACAACAATCTTACTTACAACGTTCACAACCTGTAAATAAAAAAGTATAGATAGTTTGTCTATTTACTTCTGAAGCGTTGTGTCCTGTGTACTCAGGTAAATGATGTAACAATTTAATAGGAAATTCCTCTATATATATAGCTGAATCAGTATCCCTGTTGAAAAATGTAAACATTATAAGTGAAATGGAATTACTTGTATTATTTGTTTCATAAATTTATTCAAATTATCAAATGAATGTTAAAAGCAGTTTTTTCGAGAAACATATATTTTGTGCATCAATAGTAACGGTCAAAGAAAAACTAAATCAATACCTGTTGACAATTATTACATCAGTCAAAACACCATACATCTGATAGATGCCAGAACCTTCATTTAGTCTTTTAAGAATGTGACCAAGTAAATTTTCAAACGTAATTGTTACGGAAGGCCATCTTTCGTGTTCAAAACGCCATTCTAACAGACGATGTAAAGACTGACCTGAGGAAGAGACGTGCGAGCAAAAATATATACCAAAAAAAAAAAATACACGAAAAAAAAAATAAAACAATCGTTAATTCATCTAAGACTTTGTTCATCATTTCTTCTTTATCTGTCCAAAAACTTTCGTCGAAGAGGTGCTGTGACAGTTCGCGTAACTTAATACCTCTATTTTTCCCGGTCAGCAGCTAATCTTTTCTTTGGACGACCATTTCTTCATGCACATTGTATCTTGAAGTGTGACTCTTGACAGACTCTTGACTTCAGCTTGATAGAAAACTTACATTGCATGAGCACAATCAGGAAAGAAAGGCTTTGAAGAAAATTTAACTTGTACGGAATTTAGCCAGAGCAAATGAAACTGTAACTGGGGCTTTTAGATCGCATCGCAATTACAATAAAGCTTACTTGTGCAAGTTTATTCTTTTAATATTACTTTTATAAAGCACCACTTTCATGATAAAAGCATGTTAAATGCTCTCTCGTTGCTAATTAAACTCGAGCCTCCTTGATATGAAGCCAAACGGTTTTTAGCCACTCAGACACTGATCCCAGAATGCCCTAAAATTACTGGACAGGTACAAACAATGCAGAAATAATGATGAGAGAAAGCATTTCGAACTCTAAAAAGTGATTCACGACAGCTTATCGACATATGAGTCACTCAGTAGAAGAAAACCTCAAGTTGAAATTCGCTTTTAATATATTCACGTATTTGAGCCATCCCATTGTGGCATGGAAGTAACTGGCTCGGCCCTAGCATGAGAAATTACACTGGCCATAGCTATTCATATTTGTTTAGATGTTTTGTCTATTACGCGTACAGCCCAGTTTCTTGCCAGAGGAGTACATGATCTATTGCCAAAAAAGATTTCATCTCAAGATCTATTGTGTCACATGAGCTAACTCAATAAATATGTCACTGATATTGCTAAGAGAAAGGAATTTACATTTTATTTAGACATCATAACAACATTTGGACATCATGTAAAAATATTTAGGATATCGTAACGATTTTTTTCTACCAGGTCTTCTGTAGACATTGCTAAACAACACAGCACATCTGACACAATAACTTGACAGCAAGAGTTTCAAGTAACAATGTGGTGGTTTAATGAAAAATACATCAACAGCTAATAAAACACTATTGGCTTCACTAACTTCAAATGCTTTAACACAATAGAACTGCCTACTAAAACTCGCTCTGTCTACTTCTAGACTCATACAGCACCGTCCTCACGTCCTTGCTGTCTTAGACTCAACTGTCCTTTTCTTACACATTGTCTCTCCTCCGTGAAGGCTTTCGATCACATGACTACAGCACGGGTCATATTTGCGTGTATTAGCAGTTCTGTCCCTTGTTCAGCAGCGGTTGACTTGTGTGCTTACAACAATATGTATAACTAGTAGACCATACCATACGCCCCTATTTTGCAGAACCGTCCTTAGGCCACTGCAAAGTATGCAATCGCATTGGGCACCGCATTTTCATAGGACCCGCACTTTCATATGACTGGCGCTAATTCTAGGTGTATAATTATTAAATTAAATCATAATAGTCGACCGGCGGCGTATCATACGCCGCTATTTTGCAGGACACTTAGGCCACTGCAACCTATGCGACATCATTGAGCCCCGCGCTTTCATAGGACCCGCGCTAATTCTAAGTGTATAATTATTAAATTAAATCATAATAGTCGACCGGCGGCGTATCATACGCCGCTATTTTGCAGGACACTTAGGCCACTGCAACCTATGTGACATCATTGGGACCCGCGTAGATTATTTGTTCTCTTTTCATGACTTCTTGGTCACAATTGTTAAGTTTGGCGCTCCTTTTTAGTGTTTGTAAAATGTTTGTTTACACGTTTCGGATGTTCCTTCAGAGTTGAAGTTTACTTTTTAGGGGGATCCAGCGCGCAGCAATCCGTAGCGACGAGTGAATACCCACGTGTTCTCCCCCCCCCCCCCCTTTTGTAATTTCGTGGGGTGACTATCTGCATAAATAAGAGAGTGATCTTCCCTTTACTTCTTGCTCGTCCAAACTCTTGAGGGAAGAAGAGAATTATGATTTCAATACACACTGATACATCGGCCACGTTCAGAGAAACATCAATATTATCAACAGGAATTCAAGCATGAATAGAAGGTAGGCCTTAATACTTGGTGAATTTAAATATATTTAATTTAACTTACATTATCAGCTTCTTAATGGAGTTCAAAGTGTACGACCTTTTAGTATTTTTCATTGGGTGTTACTTTAAAAAAAACGTGAGCGTTTTTTTAGATGTTCGAATTTGTGTATAAAAAATAAACTAACACTCGATACACATTGAAAAGTACTGTAAAGATAATTTTTTATTATTAAATGTAAAAAAAAAACAAAGAGATGATAATCGATTTTCGTGGGGGAGAGATTGAAAATGATATTGTCACTGTAGCTGGAGAGACTATTGAAATAGTGCAAACCTTTAAATACCTTGGTACAATCTTAGACAATAAACTAAATTTTAGAGCAAATACTGATTATATCAGCAAAAAAGGGCAGCGAAGATTACGATTACTAAGAAAACTGTCATCTTTTAATGTTAGCGAAAAGGTTTTGGCTATGTTTTATCACGCTCACATCGGCAATATTTTACATTTTAATATCACTGCCTGGTATGGCAATCTAAGCACTAAGAATAAAAATAAACTCCAGAGAATCCTAAATGCTGCTGGTAAAGTCATTGGCAAAAAACAAACCCCGCTTGGGCAGCTGTTTGAGACAAATATCCTTACAAAATCTAAAAAGATTCTAGAAATAAGAAATCACCCTTTGGGTCAGGATTTTGTGATTTTACCATCACAAAAGAGATATAAGACACCAATAGCAAAGACAAACAGACACAAAAACTCTTTTGTTCCTATGGCAATCAAAGCATTAAACAGAAACAATCTGATGTATACTTTTGACATGTACATTGTGAGTGAGTCTGGTGTGAATGAACATTTTGTTTCTCTTTATAGTTATAAATGTTTTGTTTGGTATAATGCACAAATTGTAAGACAAATTTCCTTATAAACAATAAAGATTATTATTATACGTAATCAAAATAAGCACTTCCATATGACGTAATTTATTTAATAAAGTGATGCTATTCCTTTGCAAATAACCGCCGTTGCTTGTAAGGAAGGACTTCTGTGTCTTAAGTTTCCTTTAGTGACAAACCTGTGTAACGAAATCCATGAATGAATCCCCCAGCAGAGCGTTTGTAGTCTAAAGAGTGCGCCGCAGTCCCAGCAATGAATACTTCAGGTAAGTCAACCGACTCGTAGCTGTCAGTAATAGCTGGGTATTTTCTTGCTCGACCTCGTGGTCTACTTAGAGATGATGAACTTTTGGAAACAAAATAAACAAAGGTTAGTACCGAATTGTTTCTTTATAAATCTGAAGTTATATGATTTTAAAAAAATACGTTTGAATGGAACGTCTAGATTTTTAAAATAAATTTTGTGTGATGCTACTATGAAATTAATGTTGCTTATAACCATTTTATAGAAACAAAAAAACTGCATCGTGTCGACAACATTAGGGCGACTAGTGTGAGCATGTTGATTATTTTGAATTAAACACTACTTTTGATCCTTTATTGCAGGGGTGGGCAACCTTTTTCAACTGAGGGCCGCATTAATAAAATTTGGGGACTAGGCGGGCCGCATATATATCAAATGAGTGGCGAAGTGAATTAGGTGGCCCCGAATAAAATAGCAAAATACAAAATAAGGGGAAAAAGCTAAAATTATACAATTTATTGAAGAGTGTACTTCGAACAATAACATTGAATACAAGTTTCGCCATTCATTCTCTATAATATCGCAGTTCATTTCCCGTGCGAGGCCCACACCAATCATGAACCTTAGGAGCTGCATACATTGATTATCCATAGGGACAGCCCTGTGAAACTTTTTAAAACTATAATGATATATTCCACTTATTTTGTTTGAATTGAATGTAGCTTTGTCTAAAGTATGCAGTTACTAATTTATGGTTGGGATATTAACAAGTTTTTTTTCTCAGTCAAAGCTCCATCAGTTGTTACCCTTGCCATCTTGTACAAGCCAACTCAACTCTTTCAACACAGTTCTTCATAGCATTGAATAAATAATGGCCTGGGCTTATGTGTTTTACTGAATTTATCAAAATATTGCTATTAAATATAATCTTCGTTTACTTTAAACTTTTTTAGAAGGAGGTTTAGAGATAATATTTCTTTAACCTCTTCATTCAACCAGTCGTTGACCAGACTTCTGAGTGGCTTATGACGGTCCGTCCGCTGAGCAAAAACAATAGACCTCATTAAATTACGGAGAAATTATATATTTTATTTTTGCCATATTAAACGCCGTGAAAAGGTGTGTATCCCCTTCTTTTTTGTACAAATGTCAAACCACATTTGCGACTTACCAATTTCCAAGCCTCAATTATTATTTTCTAGTATCAAGTCTGTCACCTTGTTGATATTATCACTAGCGCGAGACAATCTGAACTCCTTTCATCTTGCGAGGCAGCCAAACTGTCTTTTCCATTTGCCTAGACCCTGAGTGCACATCACGTTTGACCTCTAGCTTAATATCTCATCGGCAAATGAGTGGGAAGTGCTAATCTTGACCGGATATCACATTATCTATCTTGACTTATCACATGATCTGTCACATGATATCCATCCCAATCTTTTTCCGGCCAAGTGACATATATGGCTGCCTGGTCTAGCGGTTTGCACGCTGGACTGTCGTTTTGATTTATCGATGGTCCCGGGTTCAAACCCTGCCCGCTCCCATCCCCCGTCGTCCTGCGGGAGGTTTGGACTAGGAAACAACTATCTTCAACTCTGAAGGAATTTCCGAAACATGTAAAACATTTTTTACAAGTCTACAACTTTTCCAATCACGAGCATTTGTCACATTTATTTCGAACGTTAAGGGGCGTTCATTTACAGATTCTATTCATTGTGCTTCCTTACTCTTGTTCTTTTCACTTGGACCTTTTTATAAGATTATGCTCATTACTGGTCCCTGGAAATTTGAACTTATGTATTTAATGTGAATATCATATGTGCATTGAGTGCATTTCTCACTTGCTTAAGTAGGAAACATATTTGCTTCTTGTGTACATATTTTATTACATTAATTTATCTCTAATTATCTCGACATTACGTCAATTGATCATTATCGTAACTTGTGTATATTTGAACATCTTATTTTCTTTCTTTTATTTGGCTGATCGTCTTAATGATTGTTCTAACGCATTGAGACTGCCCTAAGAAAGATTAGTAAATTACCTCCCCTTGTCCACTTTACTTAGTCAAGAGTTGTGTCTCTTGAACGAACACTGTCTACATTCCATTGTTCGTGGCCAACGTCATAATCGCTGACCACTATCCATAATTCTTGTTTATGTTTATCATCTTCCTTTTGTATTATAGTAATTCCCCTTGTATTTATCTGATCTCATTGACCTGCATTGTTTGTAAGTGTTAATTGAACTAAGTGATTCTCTTATTGACAGCTTATGCCTGAGGAGAACACGATGTCTTTTTAATTATTGAATATATTTAGCTAGGTGTTTTATTTCAACTGGTTGCGACTGAAGACCCCGACTGGTTCCTGTTACGTAGAATTCCTGTCAGTCAAAAATCCCCCACACTTCTTGTTTTATGCGGAATTCCTGCCTTCTACGGGATTCGAATCATCGATTCCACCCTGCTACGATATTGGAATCCCCATTAGCTCTCCTGGCTCAATACAACGACTTTCAAAATTCCTGTTCCTGTTGAACTCACCCTTAACTCCAGCATCAGCGAACATTGAGTACTAAGTCCCACATCTGAAGTCAATTCGCTAAAATCATTGATTTTGACCCACCTGCCGTATCACTCCTACTTCGAAAACTGCTAACAGACAGCGGCAGGGCTACTCTCAATCCAACTGAATTATTTCAGCTGGAGCTGGCACCTTCCAAGCGGATGCTCATTCTGGCAGACTAAAACAGTCTACAGTACCAAGGCAGAGGGATAAGCCCTGAGACCACAACCAAACCAAGAATTCTAAGAGCTAAGTTAATAGGGCATTTACACCTTAATTCCATTGGCCTCATTTAGACGTAGAACGACTATGGTTCATCTTGCACACTTCCTCGTGGAGCTGTTGAGCCCTATTTGGGAGAGACACTCCCGTCCACAAATATCGCAGGTTAAGGTGGTCTTCAGTGGTAGAGGAGCTGGCCATTTTTCACATTGTCTGTTTTTCTTCCAGAGCTGAGGCTCATGCTCTTTCACTGTCCATAGCTTTCTTGGTCACTGTCTCTCTGCGGTCTAGAGCTACATCTTACCAATGGTCAGTATTGATGTTTACTGATTTGAGGTCTCGTTTTACATACATATATGTAACGGAGGTGGGACCAGTTTTTCTTGAGCCAATCGAGAGGATGGCTTTCAGGATGCGTTTGTGCTCCATTCGGTGAACATGTCCAAGCCAGTGCAGGCGGCGTTGTCTGAGGGGTGTAAAGATGCTGGGAATACCTGTTCGTGCAAGGATCTCAGTATTGCACACTTTTTCTTTTCACGTGATTTTCAAGACCCTTCGAAGACATAGCAAGTGGAATGAGTTTAGTTTTCTCTCTTCCATTTTGGTCACTGTAGTGAGCTTTTGGTTTTTCCAAACTCTCGACCTGAGTCTAGCAAAGGTCGAGCAGCCTTCCTTATGCGTTTTGGCAACGGTTAACAAGCAGGGTGTCATGTGGCCAGCAGAACGACCCAACCTGAATTTAGTTGTGAAAGTAAAGAAGATTGGTTACTACTTAAGAACAATGATTAATCCTTAGGAAGAATCCCATCTTTTGACAGATAGTTATCTTTGGTTAAGTTTTTTTAAAATATTAAGCAAAAAAATACCTAAAAATAGAATCATCAAAGGTAAATCCTAAGCATCTGATGACTGCATCGTATCCAGCACGTAAAGCAAAATTATCAGGTACGAAGCGCTTTTTGTTCTGGTTTGATACATACTGTAAAAAATATAATTTAAAAATACATAATAATAAAGAGATTTAAATTATAAATAGACTTCTAGCAATATAAAAAAAAAACGATTTTTACATTTTGTACAGAAATCCAACAAGAACATAAAACAAGGTTACAAAGACAGTTTGTGTGGAAACAAACCCAAAATCGGCTGCCAAATTGTTTCACCTAGATTCTTCACCATGATTAAAACAGGAGACTTCCAGTTCCAAGTGCTTTGCCCCTCAGCCACATCTCCATATATTCATTTAGCGTACACTTATACTTTTTAAAATAATAATCCTTATCGATACATTCAAAATTATTAACTTGTTATGTGCATGGGCGCCCGCAGGATTTTTTGCAGGGGGGTGCAAGCACTGGCGGATCCGGGGGGGGCGGTAGGGGGATCACCCCCGCCGCGCCCCCCCCCCCGTGAAGTAATGAAGAAACTTAAGAATTATGATATGTAATGTAAAGCTATATTCTGTTATAACTCCCAAAATCCAAACGGCGGTAACAACTCAATATCATCCAATATCATGTTTTTCTGCCAGACGTCTCTCCTTCCTCAAGATGACATCTCTGACGTGTTCTTCAGGATGGTCAAGATGGTTTTTCATTATGCCATTAATGTTACTGCTGAGCTGCTGTTGAGCGGCCACTATGTTAAGTTGGAAAGACTGCAACACCATAGAATAGGTTCAAGAACAGATGAATAATTGGCGACAAATCAGAAACACAAGAGGAGGAGACATTTACCACATAAGTGCAGTTTGGTTCACTTGCTGTCGTTATTTTAAGATCCGCCAAACAGTCAATGATCTCTAAGTTGAGACTTTAAGCTTGAATAGATTCGTAATTTTCAGTTCATTGTGTCTCACACAAAGAGGTAAATGTAGTACCAACGCTATTTCTAGGGACTGATACGGAAGAAGATTTCTAGCCATCACGGGGCAGCCTTGGCCGAGTAGTTTGTCCATGTCTAGACTGTACAATGCCGTTAGACACATGTAGCATGTCTCTCTGAACCACAGGAACTAAGCTAATGAATACAATCGCAATCTAAAAACCGAACACTCAAAGACATCTGCTCAGTGCCCGAGATATCTGCAGTTTCATCACTAAAATACCCAACAAATGCAGTTAATTCATGATGCTGCAGCTTGTAGTTTTGGGGCTCTTGTTGCTGCCAGTGCTCCGTTGATCCAAATCAACGTTTTGACTCGAATGACGACATGTGAAGAACATTCTTGTATTTCTTCTATTGTAAACTGGTGAACGTGCTTAACCCGCTGTTTTATCGAGCGCTGACACAGAACGCAACTATATAGTATTTATCACATAGAAAGATAATTGGCGAAATAAATAAATGATTTAGCCAGCCGCTGAAGTTTTTAAAACTATTTTGTACACAAACCTGCATCTGATATTTGCTAAGAATTCTTCTAAGCAACAAATAGTTCAAAGGTCTATATATGAACCGAGTTGTGCCTGTAATGAAGCATTTTTTGGGCACATGTTCGTTTATTTATGGATAAAGAAATTCACGACAAAATTTCTTTTTGTGATAACTGATAATTGACAATAAAGTCGAATACATATTTGATGTTTTGAAGAAATCGTTCGAAGAAAAAGCAAACCCTGTAACTATTATATCAGTAGCAACAAATGGAGCACCTTTCATGTTTGGGTACCACTACGGATAGTGTTCCTGGGTGTTACTATTACACTAAGTAACTAAAAAGTAGTAGATCTAGATTGCAGGAATATCTTCAATTTGTTATCAACGCAGTAATGAGAAGCTAAATACGCAATTACTTGCTCAAATGTGAAGAGAAAATAAGAATATTCATCAGCTGAATCACAAAGCACCAGGAGAGGACCAAATTACAGCAAAACTAATTCTTAGCAAAAAGGAGTGCGTGATGTATGTGTGAAAAATTGTTTTATTTAATTTAATAAACTATATTTGCATATTGAAGTTTTGCCTAGTTATAACTTTAACAATAAGAAATGTAGACTGTACAGCGTTAAGTATTTGAAATTGAATTTCATTACTTCCTTGTCAAACAAGAGAGTGTTAATGTGCCATTTTTTATGATGCTATGAGACTAATTAAGCTGGAGAATCATTTGAGATGATACCACCCTAATAAAAAGATAAAGGTTTGCAAAACTTTCAAACATTTAAAGATAAAGTTCAGAATACACCCACAAAAATCTATCTTTGACCTGACATTGAGAAGTTGATGATCACAGTAAAATACTGAAAACCTCACACAATAGGCAAATTATTGATTTTACCAGCCATTGAAGAAACTGTAAAAACTCTTACACAAACTTATATCATTAAAAGAATTTCATGCTTGGGTTTTGGGGCTGGTGTCTTGTTTTGGGCATCTCGATGAAGAATGCAATTTGGAAGACATGGTCGGCATTCTCTGCGGACAATCCAAAAGGGAAAGTTTCAGTGGTACCAATTTTGAGCTTCCGGAACATAAATTTTCTCATTATATGTATAGTTCTGATGTGAAAAATTATAGGTGGTCCTATCAGGATAGTTTATAATAGGTGTCATCTTTCTAATATATCAAATTAGAGCTTGTCCATTTCTCGTTTTTACAATTCATTATTAGTTTCTTCATTTCTTCCGGATAGAGTGCGATGTTCAAGTGTGTATTTGTTTTGTCACATTAGGCAAGTGTGTCAGCCTTCTATTTTCTTCTACTTAAACATTGGAGAACAGTGGTATTTCTGTTGTTGTTGAGCTTTACTAGGTCACACAATATGTTTTGTAAAAAATCTTTTGGGTGTTCCTTCAGATTCTGTAGATAATTACATCTTAGCCCAAACTTCCCTACGGGAGATGCGAGCAGGCAAGGTGACCACCAAACGTCAGTTCAGGCATCATGAGTTGTTTTATTTAGGAGGCATCAGAGTTTGTCAAGCTTTGAAGGACTATTTTTATATAAGTCAAGAAAAAAAATACTGTTTTGTGAACTTTGCTGATTTGCTAGCCGGATAGCCGTTAGCTCCAGTGCTCCTATTTCTTCTCTGTGGTTTTCATAGAGCTCATGAGTTATAATGAACTTAATTTTTACCTAAATTGTGCCGATGTGCCTAAAATCAAAATCAATCAAATCAATTTATTTTTAAATTATGTTTTCTCCATTAGGCCATTCAATGAGTATTCCAGCTCCTTCGTTTGTGATGGCTTTCTGAGAACGGCTTTCTGAGAACAATCCATGAAAACTCTTTTAGGGCAATGGTATTGTAGAAGAGTTCACTTTATTCTTGAGCTCTGCTGGAATATAGCTAAATATTTCTTTCTTCTAATGTAAGTCTTTGCAAACAACACATTTTTCTATTCAGCTGGCCGAGTCAACTTGTTTGGTAATGATGTATTTTTTATTCAAATTATTATGGCTCAAGAAATCCAAGAAAAACAGCTCTTTGTGAAACCTTTTACTAAAACAATAAATCTCTATATGAAGAATAATCTCCGTAGCAATGGAAGTCGATCTTGCAAACCTTTAAAAACAAAAAGTTTCCAATGTCTTTAGTGATATTTAACGATACATATTAACTGTTACATTATGTATTTAAATTTCAATTTTGTTAAAAAAAAATATTGTAAAAAAAAAAAAACTTAACTTAAAATGTAGTTTTAAATTATTTTTTCACTCCTTATGTTACTGGGTGGAAATTATTTAAACAAAATGTGTAATTTCAAATTGATGAATTTTCAAAAATTCAATATAACTTAAGCAGGGGTGCACGGAAAACCAGAAAACATGTCAAGGGGTCAACGAGACAAAAAGTTTGGGAACCACAGATTTAGACTGTCAAGTGTAGGCCTCAATAATGAGGAACTAGTCAAAAATAAGTGCCAGAAAAGTTGTTTTTTTAACTTTCAAATAGAACGAAGTTGGTATTGAAATTATTTTTTAAAACAACATTTGAATCAGTATTCTAATCTTTGAGTTAGTTAATAAATGGAAAGTCTATTTTTAATGATCCATTGACAGTGGCGTACCGAGGATGCCAGGCGCCCGGGGAGGCATAGTCTGTTGGCGCCCCCACTCCTATTAGTATGCGTAATCTATATTTGCATAAAAACAATCATCAATCAATAAATTAAATTTTTTTATTGTAAACAAAATTAATAAACAATCTGAAGCAACATTAGCCATTTCTTATAGAACTACTTTTCGTGATCTTGCACTAGCAAAGATGTCAATGACATCATCAAAATTAATTGTTTGGACCAGCTCCTTTCTATGCTTAGCAATGCCAAGTCAGACAGACGCTCCTGACCCATTGAATCTCTCAAATAAGTTAAAACGATTTTTAGTTTACTAAAAGAACGCTCACAGCTAGCAACTGACACAGAGATTGTCAGCATAATTTGCAAAGCAATTCGCAAGTTTGGAAATATGTCATTGCTGCCAAATGAAATAATAAATGAAAGTAATTCTAATGGGCTGCTTGGGGTAGCATCTGGCCGGATTTTCAGCAACATACTGCAGTCACTGATTTCTACGAACAGTTCAGTTCCATCGATATCAGTTTTATAAAAGTCAGCCAGCGTAGCACAGTGCTGTTGAATATCATCAGAGGTATCATTAGCAAACAATTTGCTGATGTCGAATAGAAATCCAAACTTTTCATCTAATGTCTTCAGACGACCAAATCGTGTTGTCATCTCCTGGATTAGTCTATCAATAACTGATTTCATAATGCGAGTTATTTCTTCAACCGCACCGAGTCCTGCATCACGAGCATTTTCACCAGGCATCTGTTTTCGACGTTTAATTCTTCCTTTTATCCTAATTCCCAATTTTTCACACAGAACTTTAGCTGCATTGACTGCAGTGATGCAAACATCTTCTCGAATGCTACTTAGCCGTTGCTGCAGTCCTTCTAAATCCAGTGCTGCGTCATGGAAATTCATTGATGGATCTTGCACTCCAGCGTGTTGGACATTCTCTCTTCAATGTAATTCCAAGCAATTCTTTCATTTTCTCCCATCGAACAGTTAAAGCACTGAAAAAAACGTAAATTTTCTCAACTGTACCAAAAAATGTAACAACAACTGGATCCTGTTTTGCAGCATGTAATCCAGCTAAATTCAAGCTATGGTTGTTACAATTTACAAACGATGCTTGAGGATTTCGAATGGCAATTCTTTGTTGGAGTCCAGACAGTTCTCCTGCCATTACATGGGTGCTCTCCCCTAGTTTATATAGAGCGTGTAATACCTATTTTGGCGCCCCCTACTCTCCGGCGCACGGGGCGGATGCCCCTCCGCCCCCCCTCGGTACGCCACTGTCCATTGATACTTTTTCCATTGTGACCTTAGATGCAATTTTTTTTACCAATGCTTGAATCTATGAATGAAGCTTGATTTATTAATGAAAGTCTGTGACCTTTTTAAAAGACTTACCTCCTCTGAAGTTTTTCATTGAAAAGTGGTGTATTGTTTTGAAATAAATCTGCTTGCATAGATAATTTTATAGATTAGATGGTTCACTTTCAGAAAGGGTAAAAAAAAAGTTGCATCAGAACTTTGAATGATCTAAAATATCATGATGTCCGATTTTCATTTTCTCTTCTAGTTTCTGGGTCAGGATTTTGTGATTTTATCAACACAAAATAGATCTGATATAAACTTATCACATGTAAATTATGAGTGAGACTGGTGTGAATGTACATTTTTTTATAGCTACAATGTTTTGTTTGGTATAATGCACAAATTGTAACGGACAATAAAGATTATTATTATTTTTTTTTTAATTGACAAAGTTTGATAAAAAAAAATTTAAACATTTGAACTTTAAAAGATAAAAAAAAATTTGTTTGAAAATATTTACGTGTTCATTTAGGACGACAAAGTATTTTCCATGTTTTTCTTGAATACTGGAGCCTTTTAAATCTAGCCATGAGACACCATCCAAAGACTTGAGTAAAAATGTATCGAGAAGATTGTTATTGACAGCTCTGAAATTATGATACAAATAAATTAAAAGTAAAAAATGAGAGTGAAAGTATTGATTGTTTCTTATTTTTATTATTATTATTAACAGCCTGGATAGATACAAGTAGTTAAGTCTTGTTTAGTTAATATGAAATTTAATGTAAAAGGCTCTGCGAAAATAAAAGACAACTCGTAGAGAAGTGGCTTGAAGGCAAATGTAATAGGCAGACACAAAGTATAATAGGAAACAATTAATCGAAATAAAGAACGTGAAAAAGAAGTCAATAAAGGTTCAACTAGATTATTTGCATTCGTTAATGGAGACATCCCTTACTAAGAACTTCATGGTATTGATGAACCTGATTCAAGTTTAATATTAAAAGCACCAGAGACGTATGTGGCAGAGTTGGCAACCAATATATAAGCGACAGTGGCGGTGTTAAGACAGGCAAAAGCTGGTTTCTGTAATTTGTGGCAGCAAGCAAGATCTGTTAATGTTGCGTGGCGACAACTACGGCTTGTGTATGGTTGCAGTACTTACCTATTTTCCCATATTATTGTCTTTTATTCAAAGCATGTACTCTTTTGAGACAGGCGTAATTTCTTGTGCATTTATTTAGGACGAATGCGTGGTACCAACTAACGTCAAACGCTCGCCATTAGCATCAATGTTCTCTACAGAGATATGTGATCCCATAACATGTTCGTAACCTATTCGGTTACAACTTTTTTTAGGTGTTCAACTGTCCCATCGAAAGGATTAGGTCGTGGCCGATCATCTATTGACGGTTTGATCTGATCGTACTATCATCGATGGCACTTTCGGCATCTTCATAGTTGAACTATAATAATGTGAGCGCTGACTGGCCTCCAAGCAATAAACAGTAAGGCTGCTGTTTCAAAAATATGGTATATGCTCGACCAATGTGTTCTGAATCAATGTCCTGAATATATTTACTTCTAATGTTGGGCCAGTTTACCGCATTAATGTAGGGTTCTTACTTTCCATGTGCCAATTAGAGTTCGTTTCATTGCAATTAAAAGTTTGTCATGCATTGAGCCTTAGCCGTTCTGTGAGATTTGGTCTAACGCAGTCATTGGCCGCTCTCGCCGCATGTTACATTATCCCTATGTTTGATGCCGTTTTGTTTTTTAGCCCACGCCCAACACACCTCTTTTGTCACCTGTGCTTGGCCATAGCAGAGTTCCCAAATAGCCTGGATAACAAGATCCAGGTCCTCCAATAAAATCGTTGTCCTAAAGACCACCAACGCTTAATTCAAAGCATAAAAGGTCGAAAAGAGGCTAAACTTGGCCCAGATGTGTTAGCAAAGAAAGATCCTAAGAATAACATGGTGAGCTCGTGTCACAAAAAGGTCTACAAGTCTAATTATGTCTCACTGGATTGCCGACAAATTTGTCCATTTTAAGATTACAATATTGCTTATATTGCTATATATTGCTTAGAAGAAGGTTTCAAATGTGCATCCCGAAGCCTTTGTGAATGACCTCCAGCAGTCTGTCACGTTCTGAGACCGCATGCAACCAGGTGCTCTTTTCTATGTCGATATCGCCTCCGTTGAAGACCACTGAATGTATATGAATCGGTTTAAGGACTAGCTGATAAAGCAGCTTTCTTTTTCTTTCTCTTGACTAAGACAGCTTCGTTTCGTTTGCTCACGGCGTACCAGCACGCACAGTCTGTCTCTAGCTGTCCGGTCTTGTCCCACATACTTTCGTTCATACCTGTGATTCTCATATCTCGCTTGCAGTTATCTCTGTTGGTTAGTCTTCGGTGGCCTGTGGGTCTGATGATCCCTCGACAAGATGCACATTATGCGGGAAATATTGCATTCCTCATTAATCTTTGAGTCCTAAGATTAATGAGGAATGCAATATTGCTTAGAAGAAACAAAAATTACAAAGAGAGTTTGTGTTATCATATCACATTTGTTTCTAAACTGTAAGTAGAGCTAATACATTAATACATTAGAAAAGACACAAATGAAAAACTCTCTGTACAGTACCAGGAAATAGAAGAAGAAGCAGACAGAGAAAGCGGTGGGAGGACAGCATAAAAGAATGGACGAGCCTGCCACTGAAAGAGGTTCTAAACAGGGCAAAGGACATAGAGGAATGGAAAAAGACGGTCTACAGGTCTTGCTTGGTGCCCTACCGGTCCACAGACTAAGGGATAGGTAACACGTAACAGGTATAGGTGTACAAAATTACAAAACAATCTTTCTTTCCTTTAATATAACTTTCCTTTTATGTTTTTTTTTTTATATTAGGATTAAAATAAAAAGCTTGCATAATTTATTTCCAAACAAAAGGTTCGTTGTCAAAACACAAAATTTAGGCGTCAAATCTAAAAAGCTTGTAAATATCATGAAATTGGATATTCCAAAGCTTTTCTTTTTTTTTCCATTTTTTTAGTTGGATGTAAACATGATTCAGGAACGGATGGATGACAGATTATTACAGATAGACTTTAAAAACAGCGCTTCTCACGTTTAGCGGGCTGCTAGAAATGATTATGATTAAATGAAAGGACTTACGGATATCATTCAATTTAAATCGGTTGTATAGAACACGTAATTTAGCTTAAAGGAGTGTCAGTTTAAGTTAATTTCTTTTAATAAAAGACAAAAGGCCTTCGGCAAGATTCTTAAATCAAATACGGTACACATAATTACATCATTCTATTGTTAACTACACGATAATATTTGACTCTACAAAAAATGCACTCTTGTTAAACATGACATTCTTGTGATGTTTTTATGTTTCTTGTAGAATAGTAACTACGGTGTCATGAAATTAGTGTGTGTGTGTCTAGATGTTGTGACGGTAGGAGGTGGTTAGGATTTGTTGTAAACGATTCGACATAGTTGGCATTGTGTCACCTTGTCTTAGTTTAACGAGACGAATCTAAAACGTAAGATTAAAAGGTTGTGTTTTGTAGCGAGTTATATTTTGTTAAGAAATATAAATACTTAAGTCTACTACATTTCATTTGATCACAAGTTGATTTCGTTTCTATTGCAACGACTCTCCGCACCACGCGACACCACGAACTTAAGAACTTCACAACTCAGGCCTCCAAAGAAACAGTAACAGAGTAATTTCAAATACATCACAAATACTGTACAGTTGTCAACAACATTTCAGCGACTGTCTAGACTTCACACACCAATGGTTGATCACATTCGCAGTGAGTTGCGTGCGTAATATTTACAACACGCGTATTTGTCGACTGGCGTGTACTGTCACTCTTCACGGTTGACCGCTCGTTTAGCGCTGGCCTGGGGCGATTTGCGTAGTCTAAAACACACACAGCACTACCCTAACTTTGTCATCACCAGGTTTATAACAATATTATAAATAAATGTATGTCGAGTTTTGTTGACAAAAGGAAATTATCAAAGTTATTTTCAGTTGTATTAGTTAAGATACATTGCGCCTACAACGGTTTAGTTGTCTACCAGCAGTTTGGTGCTACAAGACAACGACCGGTAACAACATGCTGCTTGAAAACGCATTGCATAATCACATAAAGGCAAAAATGTATTATAAAAATAGTTTGAGAAAGAATGTAGAGATTGGTTTTAGAAGATAAAAATTGTACTAGTTGACCTTATATCTCCAACATAATGTGTAGACCAAGCCAGGTTTAGGTTTGGCTGTCTTGCAATTAGGTGAACATATTGTGTATGACTATACAGAGATGTGGCAGTCTCCAAGGCAGAATTACCAACACCTTAAATAGCAAAACGGTCATATGTTATAATAAACAAAAAGGTAGAAATAATTATAAAATTTGAAAAAAGTATATAGCCAAAAACATTTTGTTTTTAAATTGTACATAAAAAAATTTTAAAAACTTACCCAAGATTAAAATACTTTTATTTTCGTATATTTCTGGGTTCGTATTGAGATTCTCATAGCCCAATGCTTTCTCAATGCCTCTTATATTGGGTATATTTGGTTTCCACATCCCAGTAGCAACTATAACAATTCTAATATAAATATAAAAAATAAATTTTAAAATACCTCTAAAATATATTAGACCTAAGTTACTACGGGGTAAGTATAACCTTCAATAATATGTATCCAGCTCTAAGTACAGAAGAAATATGTGTACTGTCTGAAGCCCATGAGAAGACTCTACTCATTTCAAAAGTTACTACCGTTCTCTAGCGACCAAAAGAAACTTCTGACTAAAAGCCAATTTAGTCATTCTTGCTTCCTGGTTCTATATCAGTGGTTTCGCGTGTCGTTTCACCCTCCGAGGTGAACATATAGCAGGCAATGTCTACCGAGACTGTGACAGCCATAGAAACCTTTACATGATCTGTCCCATAGATAACTAGGTCTGAAAGGAGAACTTTACTTAATGAATATATAAAAAACAAAAACTTGTAATTGAAAAATTGATTATGTTTGATAAAAATTTATTTTGAAAGATTTAAACTTTTAAAGAGAAAACTTCCTGATTGCCTTTCTCCCTCACCACAACTGGCCCAGACAAGTGATACGATTAAAGCGTAGTCAGAAAGTCAAAAGCATGAAATTGAGCTAAACAAAAATAATTTATAAAACTATTTCTAATCACACATTTATTATTGTTAGTCTAGATCTATCACAGATTTGATGATAGGACTGATCCAAACTAACTGATACACTTAATATAATGTTTTAAAAGATTTTTAAAAAAATTTTCGTTTGTTTCTTAAATTTAAAAATAAAGGAGTATATACTTTAAATTTGTTTAAAATGTGTGAAAATAAAGCATTTGAACATTTCTCTTGAGCATTTGCATACCGGACCATATGTCTCCAACATACTAAAAATACTTCTTTGAAGTTTGCCAATTTATCAAAAAAAAAAAAATAAATAAATCAAAGAGTACCTGACAAAACACTTTACAAATGAAAGGGTAACCAATAAGAAACAAATATTTAGATTTGAAGGCTGTGATGAACCGTTGCAATCAACATTTTTGTTTTATCTATGATTTACAGTAAGCAAAAAGAAAAAGATAAAATATTTAAGAATCGCCAAGAGTTAAACATAGTCATTCGAATGGGTGAAAGCAGTGACTTCCAATCTTAAGCAAATGATAGGGAGAATAATAAAACCAATCCTTAATTAAACCAGAGATGAGAGCACATTGAAAAACAGAGCAGAAAGGACTGGCTGTCTGGTCGTGCGGTTTGCGCGCTGGACTGGAGTTTGGATTTATCGATGGTCCCGGGTTCAAACCCTGCCCGCTCCCATTCCCCTCGTCCTGCGGGAGGTGTGGACTAGAAGTAAACTTTCTTCAACTCTGAAGGAACATCCGCAACATGTCAAACAAAACAAAACAATCCTCTCGTAGTGCACTGGCAAGAAATGGGGCCGTTCGCCGTAATGCCTGGCAGCTACCATACATGTCAAGTGACTGCTCAGACACGTCCCCCTTAGTCCTCGGAGCTACCATACATGTCAAGTGACTGCTCAGACACGTCCCCC
>JADKLZ010003886.1:27940869-27953113 GCA_021533235.1 Biomphalaria straminea
ACATGTCAAGTGACTGCTCAGACACGTCCCACCTTAGCTCTCGGAGCAACCCTCCCCCGGCGTCACCCTTAACTAGGAGACTGGTTAAATTTTGGTTCATTTGGGCTCTAATAGTGGAGTGCCCTGGGTATTTCTGTTAACTTAGCATCTATGGAACATGTGGATCCCTCAACACAGAACTGTCAAAGGAAGGTATGGCGAGAATGATTGTTACTTTGTTATTTTGGTATGATAGTTTTTATGTCCCTTTGTTGTGAATGTGAATAGTGTTTTACATGTGTTGTGAGTGAATGATTAGTCTTCATTGAATTGCGAGAGAGTGTGTTAAGTTAGTAAGGTTTTGCTCCCGGTCCAGGAAGGTTGGACGTGTGCTTCCTGGACTGGCGTTTATGTATTTATATATTTATAAGTTGATGAATGTGAATTAATATTTATTTGAGATTTCATTACATTATGTGTGTCACATATGCCATTCTGGGTTTGTCTATGTTATTTTTATTTACTAGGGAAAAACCTAGAATCTGGATCTTTCTCTAAACTGGAAATACCAGGGAGTCATTTATAGCTTTTCTTTGTCTTTCTAGAATTTGAAATCTATTGGTTGATTTAAAAATAATTAGACATTTTTCTTAAAAACTAGCGCCAGGAGATTGGCGGGGCTAGAAAGAACGCCAGTCGATAAAATAATTTCATATGAGCAAGTCATGTTTTATTAGAGCTCTGTTTATAAGCCTTTGTGATTTTATTTCATATTGTTTGATCTGCATTGTACATAAGTTGTACTTAAGTTAAATTTGAATTAAAGTGCCAAGTTATTTTTTTCACGGAGAAGTTATTGACTTGATTCCTAGATCGTAATAATTCAATATTGTAGGAGTTCAAGACATAGTCCCCGGCAACACAAGATCATTCTTCTACTCAGGCAGCAGCTTCCTATAGCACTTCAAGTTAAAGTTAATAACATCATTCTTCAATCAATCTGAAGTAGAGGAAGAGGCATTGTGACATAATATGGAACCTCCGACGAATAGAAGTACATATGGCAATCTCCGATTAAGATTATAATATATTCTGGACTCCAACGAAATTTCTTCAAAATCTAGGACCAATTTCGAAACTATTCAAAGGAACTTCATTCTTATTTAACGGAGGACAAAAATTTCTGTGTTTGACAGGTCAGTTGGTTATCGATAATTATTTTACAAAAGATTTTCGTTAGAGTTACGTCTAACTCACGAAATCTATTATATGTAATTGGCAAAAGACCAATATACATAATTACTGGCATTATTAAAAGACCAGTAAAGCAAATAACTGGCATTATTACAAAGACCAGTAAAGCAAATAACTGGCAATATAAAAAACACCAGTAAAATAAATAACTGGCATTATAAAGAAGACCAGTAAATAATCATTGTCTGGCACAAAGTAAACGGAAGACCAGATTTAACCAACTGTCAAACCAGAACAAAAGTACTCGGCTCAATAGATCTGTATATCAAGACTTACGACTCCAGTAAAGTACAATTTTACTGTCAAGCATTATTAACAGACTAAGGCTTCAAGAACTCTATTAATATATTATAAGTATATCTGAGATAAGTCAAAATCCAGATATTGAACATTTTGCTCCTAGACAAGAAAATAACATAAAAATCAAATATGGCTTCCGGTTCTAGAACTCAACGACTCTTCGAATTAATTGAACTAGCGAAAGAGAAGCAAATTCCAAAGCCAGAACAGTGGGCAGAACGACAAGAAGAGAAAGAAGCAGAAGAAAGACGAATGCAATTAGAAGAAAAAAAATTGCAAGACGCCGAAAAACAAAGGCAAGAATCTGAAAAACGCATGCAATTAGAAGAAAAAAAATTGCAAGACGCCGAAAAACAAAGGCAACATGAAAAAGAAAAAATGGAATATGACAAACAAAATAAAGAAAACAAAGAAAGTATTCCGAATCAAAGCCAATCCAACATGTCCGATAAATACAGATTGATGAACAAAATATCGGCATTTAATGAGAACATTGACAATATAGACTCATATCTCATAAGATTTGAAGAAATAGCTACAACATCCGGTATACCTGAAGCACATTGGTCGAGCTCACTCCTCACTCTCTTGACTGGCAAAGCTGTCGACATCTGCTCCCAACTGTTCAAAAATGAACGAAGCACTTACCATGATATCAAAGAAGCTCTACTGCGCCAATACGGAGCAACTTCAGCCAACTATAGAAAGAAATTCTACAATGAAAGGCCACAACAAAATGATGATCCTCAAATTTTTGTAGCTAATATGTCAATGTGGTTTGATAGATGGGTATCCATGGCCAAAGTGGAAGAAAGTTACCAAGCTCTTCGTCAACATATCATTATTGACAACATCACCCATGCTCACTCAGAAGATATTCAATCATACATAATTGAAAGAAATCCCACTGATATCCAGACATTAACCAAGATCATCAGGCAATATAAAGCAGCCTATCCAAACAAGTCAGTCAAACCATCTAATGAAGAAAGCTTTGTCTGCTTCGCTCAAGACAAACATGCAAGATATAAGCCAGATGACAAAATCAAATGTAACAAATGTCACAAACCAGGACATTTCACTTCTCAATGCCGCAGCAAGACCACAGAATGTTCATACTGTCATAAAAAAGGCCATCAAATTCATGAATGTTGGAAAAAACAGTCAAGTTCCAAAAATCAAAATTATGATAGACCCACATCACCAACTCAAAGTTACAGCAATAGAGAGCAATACAATATCAACAAGGCACCTGGAAAAAATAAACCAGATAATAGACCTCGCTACAGAAGTCATTCGCAAGATTCCAGACCACAATATGCGCCGAACAGAAGCTCATATAACAGAAGCTATTACAATGAACATTCAACTATGACAGTCATTGCGAAATCCAATGGTCTCAAGTTTTATCCAGGCTTCGTAGGAGACATGAAGGTGGAAGTTCTTCGCGACACCGGAAGCACGTCCACATTAGTACATGAACGCTTTGTACACGCAAACCGATTCACAGGCAACCATGTCCAAGCCACTGCCTTCAACGGAACTGTCAGCAAGTTACCTGAAGCAATCATTTATGTTACTACACCATTCTTCAGTGGTCAAACAAAAGCATTAGTAACACCCAATCTACCAGTAGACCTAATCATTGGAAACATAGAGGGAGTTAAAGAATGCACTCCTCAAGAACTTACTGAATGGACAAATGATATAGATCAGAATCACAAATGTAACACGACGATTACCAGATCCATGTCCAGACAACAAGAACATTTGGCACCTGTACAAGTTAGCCAAAATGATCACATAGCTACGACAAAAGTTCAAATCATGCAGAATAGACAAGAAACAATTACCAGTCCAATAGCCAACAACAATCAAGAGTTACCAAGATTCCAGAATGATCAAGAGTTTAAGCAGCCGACATGGACATCCCTATTCACATCAAGCCCATCCCTACCGGTCGTACGTCCACCTCCAATTCCCAAATGTCCATTGTCGAACTATGAAGGTCAAGTTTATATATCCAGAGTCTACAACCATAGTACAAGAACCGTAACTGACCAAAACAAATTGAGTCAAAACAAGTCATACTCCAGATACCAAAAATTCAAACAAGATAACAGAAACATAGTCATATCAGCACGTAAGCAAGCAAATGAAGCCACAGCCATAGCAAATTCAAATACCAGAATGAGAGTCAATAGAAACAGAACACTGAAACAATTTGAAACAGGAGATCAAGTATGTCTGTTACTACCAGACAAAAGCAACAGACTATTCATAAAATGGCAAGGTCCATTTTCCATACTCAGAAAAATAACAGATGTTGACTATGAGATAGACATCCACAACAAAAAGAAAATCTATCATGTCAACATGCTACAGAAATATAATACAACAACAGAAGATATCACGAATCCAGAACAAAATGAAAGAGCCATATCATGCCTTGCAGTCATACCAGAAGAAGATGAAAATGACACGTCTGAATTTGACGACATCAATATGCCACAAACAACTACCAAACAAACTGAATTTTGGCAAGACATAAAGCTAAATTCAATGACACCGCAAAAGCAGAAAGAACTGACTACCATTCTCAAAGAGTATTCAGAAATATTTACTGATGTTCCAGGCAAAACTTCCATTGCAGAACACAAAATAATACTTACTGATTCCAAGCCTACAAAAGCAAGACCTTATCCATTACCAGTACACTACAGAGACTTTCTTAAACAAGAAATTAACCAACTATTAGAGCAAGGAATCATTGAACATTCCGAATCTCCATATGCTGCACCAATAGTTCTTGTCAAACGGAACCAGACGACAAATCCAAGAATGTGTGTCGACTTCAGACAATTGAACAAAATAACACAACTTGACTCATATCCTATGCCAAATCCTGAAGATCTTATGACCAAATTTTCAGAAGCAAAGTTCTTCACAAAAATAGACCTGTCCAGAGGTTATTACCAAATACCAGTCAGACAAGAATGCAAACAGTTTACGGCATTCACCACAGCTTATGGACTATTCCATTTCAACTTCATGCCATTTGGTCTAGTCAACGCCAGCAGCACCTTTAATAGAGCTATCCACAGCATACTAAAAAATCGCTCTGACACAGTGTCATATATAGATGACATTTGCATCTTCCATGAGTCATGGAATGAACACATCAAAGGGCTAAAAGAAGTTTTCAGCATACTGAAACAACATGGTTTTACCATCAAGCCTAGTAAGGTAGAACTAGCCATGTCAGAAATATCCTTCCTGGGTTATAAGGTCAGCTACAATTCGCTGAGAACACAAGAGAACACTATTCAACGCATACTAGACATCAAAGTACCCACCAGTAAAAAGCAAGTGAGAAGTATTTTGGGTCTGTGTAATTTCTACAGACATTTTATACCAGGTTACACAGCACTCATAGCTCCATTGATTGAACTCACTAAGAAAGGACAACCAACGAAGATTCCATGGTCTACAGTGTTACATACCACGATTGAGAACATTAAAGCTGAATTTTCCAGAGATACTATTCTCAAACTTCCGAATCCAGAGAAGCAATTTTACCTCGCCACAGATGCTTCATCTTCAGCTATAGGTGCATGCCTAATGCAGAAATATCAAGATACTTCACAGAAATGTCAAGAGACTTTGCACCCAGTATTTTTCATCGGCAGGAAGTTGTCACCAGCTGAAACCAGATACTCAACCATAGAACGAGAATGTCTAGCCATTGTATGGGCCATAACCAAGTTCTCCAGATATCTACTAGGTGCTAAGTTTACACTCCTAACTGATCATGCACCACTAGCATTTCTGAACTCAAAGAAGTTAGCGAACAGTCGTTTAACTCGGTGGAGTCTACAACTCACAGACTACCAATTTGAGGTCAAGACAATTCCTGGACGTGAGAATGTCTTCGCCGACACACTTTCCAGATGTATTTAATCATTTACATAATTTTGTATATATTTTTTCCACAGGTGTAATATATCAGTTTTGTATTGTACTATTTTAATTTTACCATGAAGCACCATGAAGAGTAGTACCTCATTCAATTCAAAATTTAATGCTTTGTATAACGTTTGATACTGTTCATGACAGGCATTATCTCCTTTTCATAACTACTTTAATAGTGAAACAAGTGTTCCAAGTCATTAATAATTTTGTTCTCAAAGACCTGACACTACATTTACATTTTTCTTATCTCCATGTTGACTTTATTTTTCAGAGCATTGTCATGTATTACCTCAACCATTTCTATATAATTTCATGCATGATATCTTGTGTATATTTAAATAATTTTACTAATATGTAAGCATTTCTATTGCCATACAAAATGCTTAAACGGAGGGGGGGGTAATATGTCACATATGCCATTCTGGGTTTGTCTATGTTATTTTTATTTACTAGGGAAAAACCTAGAAACTGGATCTTTCTCTAAACTGGAAATACCAGGGAGTCATTTATAGCTTTTCTTTGTCTTTCTAGAATTTGAAATCTATTGGTTGATTTAAAAATAATTAGACATTTTTCTTAAAAACTAGCGCCAGGAGATTGGCGGGGCTAGAAAGAACGCCAGTCGATAAAATAATTTCATATGAGTCATGTTTTATTAGAGCTCTGTTTATAAGCCTTTGTGATTTTATTTCATATTGTTTGATCTGCATTGTACATAAGTTGTACTTAAGTTAAATTTGAATTAAAGTGCCAAGTTATTTTTTTCACGGAGAAGTTATTGACTTGATTCCTAGATCGTAATAATTCAATATTGTAGGAGTTCAAGACATAGTCCCCGGCAACACAAGATCATTCTTCTACTCAGGCAGCAGCTTCCTATAGCACTTCAAGTTAAATTTAATAACATCATCCTTAATCAATCTGAAGTAGAGGAAGAGGCATTGTGACAATTTGCTTGTTGGATAACTATAATTGGAGTTTGAGTGTATCAAGTAATTATTGTTCGTAAGATAAGATAAGATAAGATAAGATAATTTTATTGATCCAATCTAATGGAAATTCAGTAATATTATGATATAAAAAAACCTAGTGAGCCACAAGAACCAAGAGAAGAAACAGAAGAGCCAAGTGAAGACCCTGACACGAACCATCACTTTAACAGAAGATGGCATCTGATGGGAAGAATTTAAAGAAAAACGATCACATGAACATGTCTGTTTGCCTTATTACAGAGATTCGGCTGTCCAGACAAGCTACGGAATCATTATCAGCTTTTCATGAAAATATGCAGGGCACCGTTCAGTTTATTCCGAGAATTCCTTCTCAAGGCCATTCTACATCAATAGCGTAGTAAAACAAGGATGTGTTCTAACTCCATTACTGTTCTTCTTTTCAGTCTAACTCACCAGCGCTTTTGAATCCCTGGACATGGAATCTATATCCACAGTACTTCACAGTAGATCTGATGGAAAGCTTTTTAACCTGACATGCCTTAAATAAAAAAAAAAAAAAGACGGCGTATCTTGATTAGTGAACTGCTGTTTGTCGATGATGCGGCACTTATATCTCATTCATAAGAAGGATTACAAAGGCTTGTGAATGTTTTGGCAACTACTTGTCAAATGTTTAGCTTTATAAGTCTCTCCAAGACCAAAATTCTAGCACACGACGTCGTAGAATTACGAATTACCAGAGATACATATAGGAAACGACACAGATACTGTGGTGCAGGAATTCGCCTACTTGGGAACAACAATCGCCAGCAACCTAGATTTAGACATTGAGATGACAAAAAGAATAGGAAAGGCTTCTGCAGCGATGACTAAACTCTCCAAACGTGTCTGGAAAATTCCAAATTGACTACGGCAACCAAAATCGTAGTCTACAAAGCCTGTGTTTTGAGCACTCTTCTTTATGGTAGTGATAGTGTAGCGACATACATGCGTCAAGAGTATAGAGTGAATAGCTTTCACTAATGCTGCCTGCGCCGCATAATGTGCATCTTGTCGAGGGATCATCAGACCCACAGGCCACCGAAGACTAACCAACAGAGATAACTGCAAGCGAGATATGAGAATCACAGGTATGAACGAAAGTATGTGGGACAAGACCGGACAGCTAGAGACAGACTGTGCGTGCTGGTACGCCGTGAGCAAACGAAACGAAGCTGTCTTAGTCAAGAGAAAGAAAAAGAAAGCTGCTTTATCAGCTAGTCCTTAAACCGATTCATATACATTCAGTGGTCTTCAACGGGGGCGATATCGACAAAGAAAAGAGCACCTGGTTGCATGCGGTCTCAGAACGTGACAGACAGCTGGAGGTCATTCACAAAGGCTTCGGGATGCACATTTGAAACCTTAGGCGGACAAAGGTTATGCTTGCCTTGGATGTGGGAAAATAAGTAGGTCACAGCTGGGGCTGCGTATCCACGGGAAATATTGCATTCCTCATTAATCTTTGAGTCCTAAGATGTGCCTATGTGGTGATATACTTAGCCTACAGTATACGCAGAGCCGTGAATGGCGAGAATTGTATACACAGAACCTAAATTCTAGAATACATTTATTCCGCATTATTAATCTACTAATCTCACTTATAAAATGTAGCTCTAGATCTAATATATTAGCAACGCATTCCTACAGATTTTAATATATAGATTTAATTATACTAATAAAGAAAAGTAATATATTTCTATACGGTGTTGGCGAATAGGGTAAACCCTCCCACCAAAAAAAAAGTGTTTTTCTAAAATCTGATACTTGCCTATATAAATCGTAAATAGAGAGCAAGTACCTATATTTATTGTAGTACATATAGATATGTGGTTTTATCATAGACATATATAGACTGGAAACAGGAAGTAACTTTATGTAACTTGAAAAAATGTATATCCATTGTATTCGGATTTCCGAAATCTGACAATTTGCACGATCTTTAGTCTTAAAGATTAAACAAAACTACACTTCCTCCTTATTTACGCAGCATGGTGTGAAAGAAAAATGGTGTATCCAAATCCGCACTATTTTCATTCACAAAATGGCATAGATAGCATAAATAAATATACACTGGAAAAAAGAAGTAAAGGATTCAGTCCTTAACTTTGAATTAGTGAAACTAGGGATTTTTTCAGCAGAATGTCCAAATAAGCTAAAATTTAAAAAAAAACAACAGTTTCAGAACAAAAAATAAACATTATGATTAATTGACATTACAGTCACGCTAAGAGATAAAAAAAAACACAATAGTGAAAATATTGCAATACTTATATAGGTTATGGCTGAAATAGATATGAATACTTAACTTTTATACTGCTCATGCTGTATAGTATCTATAGTACACTAATTTGCAAATCACAAATGTTCCCTTCATAAAAATATCTTATTGGCCAGTCTATACTTATTTATGTCTATGGGTTTTATATTATAAAGCTTTCGTAACTTCTTCTATAGAGAAATGAATTTTGAAATTTCTTTTACTGAAAAATTGGGCTATTCGCGTCTGACACATATATAATTTTTATGTGCATAAACAAAACCCATTTACTTCCTATTTCAAACCTCCCTCAGGACGACGGGGTAGGGCAGGGTATTAGCTATGGACCATCGACACAAACAGTCTATAGCGCATAGAACATGACCAGGCAGCCATCCTAAACGGTATAGATAGTATAGAATTTTGTTTCACAATTAACATTCCATTTTCACTATACTACTACGTTACTCTATTCAGCAACTGAACTTTTTTTTGGTTTTGATAGAAAATAAATTCCTTGATTCTTTCAAATCATTGTTTACCCTTTTTAGATACTACTAAAAGCAGACAACATGAGGATGTAAGCAAACATTGATTCCAGAACAAACCTATCGCTAAAATATAAATGCCAAAATAACTCTATTGTTTATCACATAATTGTATACCTGTGTATACAAATACGCATACTAACAAAATTGTTATTGTTTTTAAAGACAATAAAATGAACATCAAAATCATTTAACGCCAAAACGAGCACAGCACGAAAACCGTCTGGCCATTACGTCCCGCGCCAAGAATGGCTATAGAAGAAACATCAACTGCTGGACTAATAGAGGAGGGAAGGATGACTAGGAGACTACCGAAAACTAATCATAATTAATTCAAATTGTCGTTTTCCCTAGTACGATGGCATGTGATGGCATTCATGGCTTATATTTTGACCCACTCTTGTCAGCTCTGCAAGGGCCGTTATCTTCAGCTTCAATGATTAGGTCATTTCCAACCATGTTTGACGACAGCGTCAACAAAAAGCTAGCTATAGCATTCATTCTCTCCCGACTTGACTACTGAAACGCCTTGCTAGCAGGTATATCTGATGACAAAATAGTAAAGCTGCACAGAATTTTGAATACCGCCGCACTATCGCTGCCCATCGGAAAACAAGACTAGATTCTGCTTTTCTAAAAGCGAAAAATCTAATTTTTTAATTAAATCACTTATGCAAGCAGTTTTGTTTCATAAAACACACCACTATTCACTATAAATAGTAACAAACACATGAAGCTCTTTAGTAAGGAGGGTAATTATTTACCATATTGTCAACACATTTATGCATATGTTTTTAGACTTTTTGTAGAAATTTTTTTTCTTAACATTTGTATCACTACGCTATATAAGTGTTATCTACAGAACATTACACCTATCCAAATTCCTTTTTTTAGGAGAAAAAAAATCTATTTAATATGTAAATAAGTGGAACATAATTTAAAACAACAATTAATAAGTAGAAATTCATATTATCATGTGAGATACTACTGGCACAAGCCCGCACTAAACAATTGACAAAAGGAATTATTTTGTAGAGATTGACCCTTACAAACAATTAGATCACAATTAGATATTCATTATAAGACATCAGTTAGGCCAGGTTCACATTCGACTCCAAATTCACCTTCACATATTCTTTGGTCTACTGGACCACACAAGATCTATCAACCTTCTTTTTCCATTTTTCTCTGTCAATTTTCTTTGAAAGAATTTAATTATGATGTTCTTTCTGAAAATATTGATACCTGTCTTTTTACCTGCCTGGGTGGACCACTTCGGGGACCGATAATGAGTTTGTGTTTTCTCACAAACTGTCTTTGTAACCTTGTTATGTTTGTTATGTTATCACAGTGCCTTGAGCCTACACTGCTCTATAAATTAAACTTTATTATTATTAAGAGCTTTCTTGTATAGTCTGCAATCGTAGACTGGTAGACGTGTTTAACCTGCTATCTAGCGCTAAAACCGACTTTAACTCCGCATAACATAAATACATTTACATATATGACTGCACTCCTCATTCTTGTTCAAAGAAACTTTCACATTTATCGTATTGAAATAAAATCAGCAAGGATTTCTTCTCCAAGACAAAGAAAAAAATATTTCTCCCATTTTAGGCCCTAACTAAATATAATAATAAGTATAATTATGTGCAAGACATAACAAATTGTCACGACTTACGTGCAAAACAATATTTCAAACTTTTTTTTAATAGTACAAAAAATTGCAAGACTAAAATAAAGCGTATAATGCCAGCCATCAACACCTGATTAGCATATTCTAGTTTATTGAAACAATAGTTTTTCCTTACAGCTGTACTTCAGTGTAAGCAAAACCTCTTAAATTGCTACTTCTAAGAAAATAATTTTTATAAAATTTGCAACAATGTGGTTACTAGAATTTAGAGGGGTGCACGTCGACCATCTATTCCTATTAAGCCTAGATTAGTCAACTCCAACATTAACTTATCCATATGATTGTACTACAGTGGAATTACTACTTGCTCAGTGGCTACTAAGAAGTTTATTGATTTAATGATGCAAAAAATTGTATTGTCTAGAATTTCGCAACTCAGAATCCAGGGGGGTGCAATTGCATTATCATTATTGAGCAGAGATGGGTTAATGCTCTGCATTATCTCTAAAATCTAAAACAGCTTCTTACTTGCAATAGTAAACTTGATCTGACTTGTCCTTCAGTTGATATGAACTAGTGTTATGACGTTTGATTCTCAATATCTGTCGCACCTGTAGTAAAAAGATGTGTTGATAAATATTCAATAATACTATCCAATATAGTCATTTTTTTAAATAATAAATAAATGCAAAAGCTGTTGCTGGGCTTAGTAATTTCAGATAACCATGAAGTTATACTTAAATTCAAAGAGTAAAATATAATTAACAGTCAAATAGTTATTATGCTATCATTGTTTTTAGTATCATGCTACAGTGCCATTGCAACATCTGCTAGTAATATCAAATGCAACCAAGTTTATTGAAAAGAATTGAAACTTTAAACAGGTACCAAACATTCGTAACCTATATTTATACGGCGTACTTCAATCGCGGAGACTTTTGATATTATCTGATAGAAATGAGATGAATGCCTGGGCATGTCGTCCATACAGCGTTAACCCCCTCTCAACGCATTGAAGAATCCAAAGAAACGGCAAGTGCCGATACTGTTTAGTTAGAGGAGCTCTGCGAGGGTGTAGCACTGTGAGCTCCAATATGCTTAAGTGTCCGTTGGCTCCTGATTTTCCTCACGTTGACTTCCGAGGTTTTTCCTATGTTTGTGTTTATGCAAGGCAGTAGTGGTTTGAATTTAATACAAGTTTTCCTTGTCGTAGTTCTTTAACCAGCCAGGGTTACGAGCCTCTTCTGCTCGAATATTATGGTTTAGGAGCAAATGTATGGTTTAGGAGCAAATGTATGGTTTA
>JADKLZ010003886.1:27959988-27973557 GCA_021533235.1 Biomphalaria straminea
GAATCACTCCGCTTTGTTTATGGCTTATCAACTCTTTGAATCACTCCACATTGCTTATGGCCCAACATACCTGGCTTAGACAGTTTACCAGCAGAAGTATTTTGAAATGGGTGGAGCTGCATTCACAGATAGGTTGACAGTCCCATTCACTTTGTGCTGGGACGCGTGTACTATTCCGCTGGAACTTTGTGATGCCACCATCATATCCCTATTTATAAAGGCGAGAACGCGGACTGCTCCTATTACCTTATTGTCAGTAGTGTGCTTTATAAAAGTCATTGTGGTTTTCGGGCTAGTATAGGCACAACGAACATGTTTTTTCTTGCATCGAATTCAAGACCAACGCAATTAGCAGAGCACGTACGCTGCATTCATATAACTCACCAAAGCATTTGTAAACAGTGAGTCTTAATCTTCTGAAGAATTAGGGTCAGAAAGGTCAAATCAGATAGAACGGTGATCTATCAGCTCACTTCTCTATAAAGAATTGTGGGAAGTAGCTATCTGTTCTAGCTCTTTGCACAATATTCTTCTAGCAAAGCTAAATAAAGAATACACCTGTGTGAGGGCATCTACATTAGGTTTCACACCAGTTGAAGCAAATTTAACAAACAGCATGTAATGATAAATAAAGAAACACTGAAGAGTAACCTAAAACAAGGCTTTATTAAACTAGAACGGCACATGAACTGACGAAAGAGACCTACAGAGTAGCACACTAAATTAATGTTGTGAACACATTCTCACGACGTTACACAAACATAAACAAATAGAATCTATTTCACCACACAGCACATGCTGTTTGTTAATGAGGGAGGCGTAACAGAGGTGCCTCCTGCAAGCGCTATAAAGATAAACTCATGCGCCATTTTGCTCTAACTGGCTTATAGGCGAGTAGCTGGCAGCAGATGGCTTCTTAAAGAAACAGAGAGCTTTCACAAATGCTGCATGACACACATTTTAGAGATAAAGGTAAGCCATTATAGAAGAAAGACGCAGAAGACGGAAAGCTTACATAGACCGCCGACAGATAACGGCTTTGCTCTGGAAAATATGCAAGTCTCATGAAACTATCAACCTCAACTTTCGGAATCGAAGACATTGCCATTATCATTTTTACTAGTTCAAGATATATTCTCGACCTGTATGATCATGCAAAACAGCAGGTATGAAGTTTGACTCACTCAAATGGAGTTTGATAATGATGACATATTATATTTGTTAAGAGAATTTCATAGCGGGTCTTACATTCTAAGTTAACAGCGCTCCCCGAAAATCCCAAATTGGGTCGCATAGGATCAAACCTCCGCACGCTACTGGTGCAGTCCTTACGGTACACTATGTGAAGATATTATTTTATTAGCTGTTAGTTAGGTATAGTGTTGCAGTTTACCAGTTTATACCAGTTTAACCAGTTATAGACGTGAAACTAACCTTAGAGTAATGAGTAAACAGTAGACTTTCATCCTTAGAGATCAGCGAATTCCAGTCATGTCGAAAAGAGAAGTGTTTATTCCTTTGACCAGTGTGACGTTTATTTACGCTTATTAATTTACGATGTCTTGGAAAGATGGTGAAAAAGTGACCTAAAAAAAAAACAACAACATTGAAAGCATTATTTGAAACCGAATCGCTCATTAATTGGGTGCCGATCCAAAAGACATAGTTTCTAGTCTACACCTTATAGCTCATTCTATCAATGAAAACAACTAATCGCGGGTGTGAGCCGACCCGTAGATAGGGTGGTAGGCGGCCAGACTCCAACAAGTCCTCAACTATCCGCCTATGGCCTCATTTCAGAAAAGATCCGTAAGACATCAAGATACAAAAATTTTGCTAAAAAAAAAAACTTTATCTCCTCTCAAATGCACTTCATTGGTTTGTTTTTCATAGAGAAACGGAAGTTTAGATGTCAAGAGA
Source organism: Biomphalaria straminea (assembly GCA_021533235.1). NCBI lineage: Eukaryota > Metazoa > Mollusca > Gastropoda > Planorbidae > Biomphalaria > Biomphalaria straminea. Next base: position 27,961,909 of record JADKLZ010003886.1, read on the forward strand.
CACGCAGCTAACGTCGAGACGTTTACATTGCATCTGTTGCCTAAAAGAATTGAGCTATTAATGTACCTCCTTCACCAAATGTAAACAAACACATTTAGCCACGTCATAATATTGATAAAATAGTGAAAAATACGGATCACGTGACACCCTTATGTATTGCGTAATTTGTATAGAAAATATAGAGAAAATGTTGTTTGTTTACGTTTGCTAGGAAGAAAGTCTTTGCAGTATAACATCTCTAATGGTTACTGTTATAACCTTATCATGCACACCGCCATACAAGAAAGTGCAGAAGGTGCGCATTATTAGAGACAAGACTAGAAGGTTGTTGAAATTAGAAGAGGGAACGATTTCCCCCATGTCTAGAGCTGATATAAACTAATATAAAGATGCTGTGTTCAAGACAGATGTCCTATGTGTTTGTCATGTCTCCATGTAAATAAACATCTATGTCTCGTTGAGTTGCCTCCATTCAGCTATTACATTACGTTCAGACATTAAGATTGCAATTAGCATATTAATTAAGTTTTTAGTACGCAAATTAAGTGATGCAATATCTCTTGGTTAAAACGTTGAATTTTTTACTTTTAACAAAATAAAATGGCAGAAAGACTTTAAAATATTGCTTTAGTATTCTAATGAAGGATTCATCAGAAAAGGACAAATAAAGTGGAGCAGTCAACGAATTGGCATACGCTGCTGCTTCTTTGTTTCATCTATAAATATAAGAAGAAAAAATATAATTAAAAAAAGTGATATTCTATTGTCACGGATGAATGTGTGTATGAATGTATAATCTATTTTTATATATGTGCGAATGACCGGAAGTATGTTAGTTGTGAAAAGAGTCCAGGTTGTGAGATACAGTGAAGTTGATTAAAGTTTCTATGTGTTAGTTTGATCTAGTGTTTTTGTTATTTCTAAAGTCACAGCGGAACCGGGGACACCTAGACATAACATAAGGTACTTTTAAACGAGTCAGGAATAGATATAAGTAAAAGATAAAGAGAGCTGTGATATCTATAATCCACCAAATAAAACTCAGCCCCAAAGATCCCCTTATATGAACAGCCTCTTTACGCGGAAGACCACTTTACAAATTTAGGAAGTATAGTATCGAATGAAGTATGTTTTCAAGAGAAGTTAATCGTCTGGCCAGGGCCAGTAGTGCTTTTGGATGCCTACAGGAGTGAGTTGGCGGAATAAATCGCCCCGCCTGCTTACGAAAATCAGTGGCTTCCTCGACCCTTCTATATGGCTATTGGACATTGGTGCTATACAGGAAATGAGAAACAAATCTCAACTCATTGGCCACATTGCACAAACTTGAGGTTAATCGTCATATTGGTTTCAACATATTTAATTATCGTAAGCAGTTAGAAGTATACTACTGGTCCATACCAGAAATAAAATCATCATAGGAACACGGAATGTGAGATCACTAAGAGACGAAGGAAAAGTTGAAGAACTCACACATGAACTTAACCGACTCTATTTCAACATCATAGGACTCTGAAGTGCGCTGGAAAAACATAGGTGAAACAACAACAGGAGAAGGTCACAAACTACAGTGAACTACAAGATGTTCTCGAACAGGGAGAAGGATTTCTTGTACACAAGAACTACAGCAACTGCGTTGTGAGCTGTTACCCTATATCCAGCCGACTCATCTCCATACGTTTAAAGGCATCACCCTTCAATATCACCATCATTCAAGCAAACGCTCCTACATGAACATATGACGATGAGGCAGTAGAAGAGTTTTATGAGCAATTACAGGAAATGGTCAATAATGTCCCTTGTGGTACAAGGAGACTGGAATGCCAAAGTAGGAAGCGACTCGTACCAAACTTGGAAAGGCACATGTGGAAGATACAGTAACCACACAACTAACGAACGAGGTCAGCGCTTATTAGAATTTGCAAAATACAACAATCTCGTACTGGCTAACACACTAGGATGCCACAAAAAATCGCGTATATCCACATGGCACAGTCCTAATGGAGAACACCACAACCAGATCGACTATATCATGGTGCAACAGCGTTTTAAGACAAGCATCAATACAGCCAAAACTAGAAGTTTTCTCGGAGCTGACATTGGAAGCGACCATGACTTTGTTATGATGACCTTCAAACTACACCTAAAAAAGGTAACAAAACAAGGACCTACCAGGATAAAATTTGACCTGGACAAGCTGAAAGACCCCCAAGTAGCCGCCTTATTCGATGCACAAATAGGAGGACGCTTTGTAGCCCTCAATATCTTGGACTCCAATGACCAGGATATCGACACTCAAGTCAATATGCTAAACACAGCAGTCACAGACACCGCCCTGGAAATACTAGGGAAGCTCCGTCCACCCAAAAAACTCTGGGCAACAGAGGATATACTCCAACCCTGTGACAAGAGACGGGAACTGAAAGGGAAAAAGTTGTCCGACCCAAAATATATCCTCGAATACAAAAACGTCAACAAACCGATTAGAAAGGGAATGAAAGAAGCGAAGGAAAAGTGGATAGAGAACAAGTGTCAAGAAATTGAACAGGGACTTAACAGGAATGACAGTAAAAAAGCGTACCAACTAGTGAAGGACCTCACTACCTCAAAGCATGGAAGAACCAACACAATACAAGACAAAAATAATAGATGCATAACTGAGGAAAAAGATGTGTTAAAAAGATGGACGGAATACTGCTCAGAACTGTATAACTTCGAAATCTCAGGAAATACAGAGATACTAAATGTCCCGGCAGTTTCCAACATGGACGACTATCCGATTCTTCGCTTGGAAATAGCAGCAGCAGTAAAAGCCATGAAAAAGAGAAAATCGGCCGGAGTTGACAACATTCCTGGTGAACTTCTACAAGCGGGAGGAGAAACCATGATTGACGCACTCTACACGATTTGCAACAAGAGCTGGCAATCAGGAGAATGGCCCAAACCTTGGACCCAATCGCTCATCATCACTCTTCCAAAGAAAGGCAATCTACAACTATGTCAAAACTATCGCACCATTAGCCTCATAAGCCATCCAAGCAAAGTACTGTTAAAAATTATATTAATCGACTAAAACCGATAGCAGACAAAATCATATCAGAAAAACAGGCGGGTTTCAGACAAGGTCGCAGCACAACAGAGCAAATCCTAAACCTCAGAATACTCTGTGAAAGATATCTCCAACACCAAGAGAATCTTTTCCATGTCTTTATTGATTTCAAGAAAGCTTTCGATCAAGTATGGCACGGGGCACTCTGGGCGACAATGGAAAAATACAACATTAAAAAAAAAACAAAATCAAAATTATTCAGAACTATAAAAGGATGCCACCAGTGCGGTATACTCAAGAACATTATTGGGGACTGGTTCAAACCACAGTTGGAGTAAGACAAGGCTGCCTACTTTTACCAACACTCTTCAATATCTTCCTTGAAAGGATAACGGAGAATGCTCTCTAGGGATTTGAAGGTGCCGTAAGCATTGGAGGAAGAAGAATCATTAACTTGCGCTTCGCAGATGACTTCGATGGCCTAGCAGGGACAGAAGAAGAACTAGCCGACCTAGTATGTGCAATGTGCATTGACAAGACTTCCGCAGCATACGGCATGCAAACAAATGCAGAAAAACTCATATTATGACTAATAGCCAACAAGGATTTATAAGGGACATCAGCATTGGAGGTGAAAAGCTAACTAGCGTTAACAACTTCAAATACCTCGGAGCTATTGTCTTGAATGAGGTAACAAGGCCCAATACTGATGGCCTTTGTAAAGCCCTGTTGGCTATTGGTCATAATTTGTTTTTTTTCTGCATTGATTTGCATGCCATAAGCTGCTGAAGTTTTGTCAATGCGCACAAGACTAGGTCGGCTAGTTCGTCTTCTGTCCCTGCTAGGCCATCAATGTCATCTGCGAAGAGCAAGTTACGGATAGACAGCTGCAGGGTCACTGCAGCGATCTGACCCCATGATGACCTGCTAACTACCGTGAAAAAACGCAAGCTGAAAATCTATGGCCATATTACAAGATCTTCGGGGCTCTTAAAGACCTTCCTACAGGGAACAGTACCAGGAAAAAGAAGAAGAGGCAGACAGAGGAAGCGGTGGGAGAACAACGTAAAAGAATGGACGGGCCTGCCACTGAAAGAGGTTCTAATCAGGGCAAAGGACAGAAAGGAATGGAAAAAGACGGTCTACAGGGCTTGCTTGGTGCCCCAACGGTTCACAGACTAATGGATGGTAACAGGTTACAGGTAAACTGAAACTAAACTGCACCAACTTTATGTGCGGAAGTGGATTTGATGAAACCTTAAAACATTAAGACATTGATTTGAAGTCGTCCCGGAAAAAGTGCGATATTTTATTTTGTTATCCCGATAACCTAGAGATTTAGCATCTTTAGATGAAGCTAAGAAGGTTTGTACAAAAGCTAGAATGAATAAGCAGAATAACAAAAAAAGTAAAGTTTCCCTATAGGACAGATGATGTAAAGGTCATCTGTTTCTGTGGCTCACGGTTAACGAGTGTGTTATGTGGCCAGCACAACGACCAAACACCTTTACTTTCCCCAAATTATGTCAGGCATTTATTAGAGCCTGGTGGAGTCAGAGGCGCCTAATTATCACAAAGTTAAAAATCCCAGTCATAACAATCATAACACCTCGTTAACCGTAGGCCACAGAATCATATAAACTTTACTTAATCTGCCCCATAGACCACAAGGTCTGAGGTGGTTATTTTACTTTACTTTAATATAACAAACCTAAAAATATAGTTCCAGATAATTAGAATGTAAATGTTTTTAATAACCTGGAGTATGACTCCTTTCGAAGATAATATAATCTCTTTTAGATGACTGTAGAAAATATCCTAATTGTAAACCAGCTGGGCCTGCTCCAATAATACAATACTTGTGAAAGTTCTGTGTCCTATTCTCTGTCAGTACTATAGACAAATGAGTTACGATACACGCAATTTGTATTAATAAAGACATTCTTAGTTCAGATCACAGATTGCAAACACTTTACAAATTAGAGATGGTATTTACTTATTTATATAGTTTTCCTAAATCCTCATAAAAGATTAAAATAAATTAAAGGTTAATAAATTATGGTATGAACGACTTTGAATAGTTGTCTGTCTTAGTGAAAAGAAACAGATCTCTTGAAACTCATACAAGTCACAAGTTATAATAATTAAATAATATTTGAAATTAAGAAAAAAAATAGTTTAAAATTTGTTTCACAATATTTATCTCTTAACAAAAAAAAAAAGCCAATGATGTATCGACATAGTTCTATACAATGTCCTTTTATAGGCAAGAGGTCTTAACATATACATGTACATCTAAATGAGGTTCATTATAATGTGAAATAACTAGTCTGTGTTACAGCTATTCTCAACAGGTGTATTGTGGGGTATAAGAAAGTGAATCCTAATGCAACTTAGTTATATGACTACCTGTCAATAAAGACAAAATAGGATACTAGATCGTAACATTGGCTACTGAACATGAAAGAGAATTTTTTCTTTGTGTCTTGACCATAGAAATGAGTAATTTTTAACCATCGTTTCAAGTAAATGATTTCTCCTTTTAAAATCACAAACAACATATTATCGATATTTTGTCAATAAGTTATCTGAGATAACTTTGTTTTAGGTTGAAAATCTAGAACAATTTGATATTTAACGTATTGTTCAAGAATATTAAGTCAGCAGTGTAATTTCAAACAATCATTTGACGTAATCATTTTTTTAAACAATATCTGGAACAACTTTATAGATAATGAAATATAGAGATTTTCATTTAGGGTTAATAGTTAATTTATTTTTAAATCCGGAGCAATTTATTTTTTTAATCATGAGTTTTTGCGGCGTTTAAGCGAGGAAATTGAATGTATCAGTAGTTAGAAGAGCAATACCAAACATTCGTTGGCATTAATTTGCTTTTCACACAAACATCCGTTACAAGCAATTATAGATACCAAAATTATGGAGATATTTTGGAAGGAAATCAGTTTCCAATAAATTGTATCCTTTTTTTTTTGCGACCCAAACGTGACGGACAGAAAGACCGACTAACAAAATGCACAAAAGTAAGCTGATGGAAGCACTAGAAAATGAAATTTAAAACTTTTTGCGATGACTTCCATAATAGACAGTGTCGCTTCCGTTACGCTACTGCACAAATGTTACTTCATAAATAGTCGATTTACATATAAAATGCAGTCTTTGACTTTATAACCAAACATGAATGTTTTCTTTACCTTTCGGAGTCTATTGTACCAGAAAGACACAGGGGACTACTATTTATATTTCTTGTGAGCGTTGTTTTTTTCATGTATAGATATATGAATAAGTGATAAAGAAAATAAACAAAAATTATCATTATCATTTCTTGCTAGCATAAGTTAACATAATCTCTCTTACATTTATGTCTTATTTTAGAAGTAATATATTTTTATGAAAAAGTCTCTTTTCATTTCTCTTCTAGTTTTTGAGATCTAAATGTGACAGACGAATACACAGACATTTTTAGAAAAACCTAATAGGACTTTTTCCCTTACAGGGGTCGCTAAAAAAAAGTAAACAATAATTTATTTAAAAATGTTAGTTATATGTTTGATATTGATAAATTGTCTCTGTGTTCTAGTATAAAGTATATAAACTAACACGTATAACGGATCCTTTAAAGTTGTCGATACTTTAAAATACACGCCTTAAAAATAACGACCCGAAGAAAAAGTAAATTGTTCAAGGTCTTTCTTTTCGTGGGACCCTTAAAGGATGCATTGTGAAGGTTATGGAAATAAAGAGCACTATTTATAAGGCTCATACTGACAAAAATCTATTTCTCCAAGAGAGTACGAAATTTTGAGGTGTACACATCATCATATTTAGAACCCTCTCTAAAAAAGGTTGTATCTATTTCCAGATTAACAGGTATGTATATTATTGATCTCTAAATGTGACCCTACAGATGTTACAATGTAATCTTGGTCAGCGGAGCAAGCACAATGGAGCTGACATTTATGTACAATAGTCAGTCAGCATACTTTTTCTTTTACACAAATAAAATGTTTTGAAGGTTTCATCAAATCCACTTCCGCGCATAAAGCTGGCGCAGTTTCGGTTTAGTGTATATGTAAAATTTATTTTATAGTTTGGATTTATATTGTAATAATTTAGTATCAAAATAAAATAATATTACACTGCATAATTTTAGAGAACATCTTTATATACAGGAACGTAAAGAACATTCAAAATATTTTAAAAGATCAAATACAGTAAAATACAAAAGGAGAGTTTTTTTGTTGTTGTTTTTTTTACAGAATAAAGGTAAAAAATTAGACCAAATCTTCAAGTTTCGAAGAATGTCAATAAGAAATTATTGAATAGTATCATCCCGAAGAAACAAACACAAAAAGAATTATTCAGAAAGACGATGCTTGAACAAGTACAAAAAACATCTTATAGCACATTGATGAACAACTGTTAACAAAGATATATTAGAAGAAAACAGTTTGAAATGCTACTAAGTAAAATGAAATTGATGGGGCGAGGGGGTAGACATTTAAATGATTGCTAAAACTTAAGTAAGTTATTATCTCTTTCACACTGTGCGGTACGACCCACGAGGCAGATATAATAGATATTGTTGTAACTCCAGTGGCAGACTGAAATAGTTAGTGTGTGAGACCTACTGACACACAGACTAAGGCGAGTCACACAGGTCAACGGCTGTCCCAAGCGGTGTCTGGATATTTAGGCACCGGATGTTTAGGCACCGGATATTTAGGCACCGGATATTTAGGCACCCGGATATTTAGGCACCCGGATATTTAGGCACCCGGAAATTTAGGCACCCGGATAATTAGGCACCCGGATATTTAGGCACCGGATAATTAGGCACTTTTTGACTAGGCGGATAATTAGGCACCGGATATTTAGGCACTTTTTAATTACCGACCTTAATTTTCAAAATAATTTTAAAATGTTAACGTACATTTTATCCTTGGGCTATGGGCTATCGGTGACGTTATGAAAAATAGCAACTATAACGATTCTAACTAAAGAAAAGCTGACAAAGTGGGAAAAAATGATAATCACGAGAATGTGTGGAAAAAATGATGACCCCTGAGTCTATATATAATATAGACATCACAGGATTCAGGGGAGGGGAGGTAGATGTGATTCTCTACTCATTGCTTCCCTCCATCACCAACCCGTAAGGTTGACTGGTGAGTTTGTAAAATTGATGATTATTCAATATGTGTAAATATTTAGTTACTAATGTAAATACTTTAGATTAAAAAGTATTATAAAATATTTTTTATTATGTCGGGGTGTTTTAGCAATAAATATAATCGCAATAGCCAGCGGGAAAGGGAGGGGTCGTTTAAAATGGGATGGGCAGGGTGGGAGGCACACACTTCCACTTAAAGGAGAGGATTTTTCGCAGGAAGATGTCAATTTGGTTGTAAACGTTACGTAATGAATCTTAAGGCTACACATTTGGGTCAAACTTTTTTTTTTACAAAACCTTATATTTTATCGTAATTTCTAGTCATTTTGCAAGGTCCGACCGTATATATATATATAAAAAAATTGAAGGAGGTAACACACCTATACACTTAAACATTACATCTTATAAATGAGCTACCCATTGATGGTATAATGAAGGGGTGTTGATAATAGAGATTAATGCAGTTATAAACAAAATGAATACTACTTTATAATAGGTTATCAACACATTTAATTCCTATAAGTAAGGCGAGCAAAGCCCTCCTCCTCATTCCGATACCCACTGTACCTAGTATGCTGTTCCAACCCTTGACCCCAGTGTGTAGCCTTAAGATTCACTACGTAACTTTTACGACCAAAATGACACCTACCTGCGAGTAATCTTTGAAGTGGGAGTGTGTTCCCCCCCTTACCCTGCCATCCGATTAAAAAGTACGACCACTCCATTTCCCAGGAGGCGATTGCGATTATATTTTTTCGCCAACGCACCCCAACATAATAAAAATATTTAAAATACTATTTAATCAAAAGTATTTACATTAGTAACTAAATATTTACACAAATTGCAATCTCCCCCCCCCCCAATAAAGAGTTTACATTATAATGGGGAAATTAGACCCAATAAGTTCCATATAAAAATAATTTATTTTGTTACTTTATTACAGTATTTAAACCTAAACCATTGGTCATAGCTAAGATAAATATTAACCCCTAAGACTAATAAAATCACCATTTCCCCTTTAAACTTAATTTGCTTATTTCCATACCCTTGATCTCCCGTGTAGCCTTAAGATTCATTACGTAAAGTTTACGACGAAATTGATATCTGCCTGCGAGAAATCCTCTCCTTTAAGTGGTAGTGTGTGCCCCCCCCTGCCCATCCCATTTTAAAGGTACGACCACCCCCTTTCCCACAAGCAGAGGACGATTGCGATTATATGTATCGCCAACACTTCTCGACATAATAAAAATATTTTATAATACTTTTAATTTAAAGTATTTATATTACTAACTAAATATTTACACAAATTGCATAATCATCAATTTTACAAACTCACCAGTCAACCTTATGGGTTGGTGATGGAGGGAAGCAATGAGTAGAGAATCACATCTACCTCCCCTCCCCTGAATCCTGTGATGTCTATATTATATATAGACTCAGGGGTCATCATTTTTTCCACACATTCTCGTGATTATCAATTTTTCCCATTTTGTCAGCTTTTCTTTAGTTAGAATCGTTATAGTTGCTATTTTTCATAACGTCACCGATTGCCCATAGCCTAAGGATAAGATGTACGTTAACATTTTAAAATTATTTTGAAAATTAAGGTCGCTAATTAAAAAGTGCCTAAATATCCGGTGCCTAATTATCCGCCTTGTCAAAAAGTGCCTATTTATCCGGTGCCTAAATTTTCGGGTGCCTAATTATCCGGGTGCCTAAATTTCCGGGTGCCTAAATATCCGGGTGCCTAAATATCCGGTGCCTAAATATCCGGAAATACGAGGTGCCTAAATATCCGGGTGCCTAAAGTTCCTAAATTCGTCCCAAGCATGACCCATGTTGTGTTCATGTGATCGAGAGCCTTGACGAACTAGAGGCAGTGTGTTAGAAAGACACAGTCATGCACAGCAAGCAATAAGGACTGTGTGCTACAAAGGGAGTCTTTAAAAATCAATTTAGGAACTTTAGGCACCGGATATTTAGGCACCTCGTATTTACGGATATTTAGGCACCGCATATTTAGGCACCGGATAATTAGGCACTTTTTGACAAGGCTGATAATTAGGCACCGGATAATTAGGCACTCTTTAATTAGCGACCTTAATTTTGAAAAATTTAAAGGATAACGTACATTTTATCATTAGGCTATGGGCTATCGGTTACGTTATAAAAAATATCAACTATAACGATTCTAACTGAAGAAAAGCTGACAAAATGGAAAAAATGACAATCATGAGAATGTGTGGAAAAATAATGACTCCTGATTAAGAGTCATTATATAATATAGCCATCACATGATTCAGGGGACGAGAGGTAGAGATGATTCTCCGCTCATTGCTTTCCTCCATCACCAACCTCTAAGGTTGACTGGTGAGTTAAATTTATGATTATGCAATTTGTGTAAATATTAAGTTACTAATGTAAATACTTTAGATTTAAGTATTATAAAATATTTTTATTATGTCGGGAAGTGTTGGCGATAAATACAATCGCAATCACCCTCTGCTTGTGGGAAAGGGAGGGGCGTATAAAATGGGATGGTTATGGGGGGGACACACTCCCACTTCAAGATTTTCTAGCAGGTAGATGTCAAGTTGGTCGTAAAAGTTACGTAGTGAATCTTAAGGCTACACACTGGGGTCAAGGATTCAAACAGCATAGATGCTAAATTGGAAATCTCCTTACATTGGGTATGGGAATGAAGAGGAGTGCTTTGCTCGCGTTACTTATAGTATAGGAATTAAATGTGTTGATAAACTATTATAAAGTAGTATTCATTTTTTTATTACTGCATTAATCTCTATTATCAACACCCTTTCATTGTACTATTAATGGGTAGCCCCTTTATAAGATTTATTTTGTGAATGTAGCCTATAAGTGCATTAATTGCAAAGGACGCTATTGGCAATCCGCCATTTAAGAAATATGGTACAAAAAGGTTTTTATTTACCAACAAAAAAGACTACAAAATTTGAGTACTCAATATACGGAAAAAAACACAAAACATTACAATAATTCTTCAATAGAATTGGCCACAACATAACATTTCACTAGACTATATACGACTTAAATCAACTTTGCTTTCAAAATGACTATGTTTTGTAAATATCTCAAATCTCACCTTAACTAAAACGTTTTTCTTTGGTGTTTTATATTTTTTTCTTTGCAGGTTTTGTAAATAAATTTACTTACAAATCTTTCCTATCAATTTATGATTTTTATTTGTCTGATGAGGAATTTATTGCAATAACAGATGCCTGGTGTTTTTAATCCATTAACACAATTCATAGAACAAAGATTAGTAGAAAACATAAAAAAAAATATTTAAACAGCTATAGTTAATATATACTATATATACGAACACAAAACCTAATAAAAAGACACCAAAAGACAAAAAAAAAAAAAA
>JADKLZ010003886.1:27981491-27999371 GCA_021533235.1 Biomphalaria straminea
TTATTATAGCTTTTATTTATGCGCTCAGAGTGCTATGGTCCATTCACATTTATTTTCCTGCTGCTTTAGGTGCTCATTAAACACGGCCCTACTCAAGTTGGGTTTCGACCCTCGATCCCCCTTCACAGGTAGCCAAGCTAAGCCAAGTTCAAGCGTACTCAGCCTCTCGTCACGCTTCCCACAAACTTTTCTAATGTATTATATCAGTAACACGCATATTGAGACCCGCAGGCCGCGGGTAAGATATGGCTAGTATATAAATATACTATATACTAAATATACTAAATATAATATAAAGTAGAAAGTTAGGTGTATGTATGTATGACCGCGTATAGAAATGAAAACCGTTTCACCGATCTTGATAAAACTAGGCAGGAATTTTCCTTGGGTACTCACTTAGACCGTAGTGTATGTATAGTAGCCCTAAAACAAACTTTAGACCCAAAAAAAAAAGTTGACCAACTCTATGAAAGTATCGATCTAGACTATGTTTACATGAAAAGATCGAAAGTGTTGATATGGTACGCAAAGGTGCACGCGTTCAATATAATAAAGTATCATTCTCCGCCATGACACTAATGGTTGTTGTTTGCTTGTTGCTGTCTGTGAACCTAGATCTTAATTAACATGGTAACAGCGCCCTGCATAGTGTGCAATGGGAGACATCATTTTGCCGTTAGATGCAAAAAGAAAATTCAGCAGGTGTCATATGATATGTCTAACGATGAAAGACAGCTGCATTTGGACACAACAGATGAAGTCATGATGATAAAAAAAATGGGTGATGTCTTTAGAGAACCGCAAAACGAAAAGAATGACAGCAGTTATGTCAGTGAATGGTCACTGCCAAGACCAGATGCAGTGCTGGAGAAAGTCAGAATTGAGACAGAGAAAGATAGAACGATGCAAACACTTATTCAGTATATCCTAAACGGATGGCCAGACAAACATAGTAGTCTACCTGAACTTAAACAATACTTTTCGCTTAGAGACATGTTAACATACGAAGACGGACTCTTGTTGAAAGGAGAACAAATAATAATAACGATATCACTTCGCAAGGAAATAGAAGAAAAAAATTCCATGCAGCACATCTGGGAGTAGACTCAATGAAAAGAAGAGCAAAAGAAACAGTTTTCTGGCCTGGATTATCAGCTCGAATAAAGGAAATAGCCAACTCATGTTAAATTTGTCAGAAACACTACCAGCAAATCATAGAGAACAATTAATATAGCACAAAATAGGTTCTAATCCGTGGGATAAGATTGGCATTAATTTATTCCAAATGTGTGACCAACAATATCTGGTTATAGTGGACTATTATTCAATTTTCATAGAAGTAGAAAACATGCAGTTGACAACAACACATGCAATTATAAAGAAACTGAAAGTTTTATTTGCAAGATATGGGATGCCCAAAGTCTGTTTATCTGATAGCGGACCTCAGTTCACATCGGAATATTTTTCCAAATTCATTATGGAATGGAGATTGACTCATTTCAAATCCTCCCCGGGACACCATCAATCCGATGGAAAGGCTGAGTCAGCAGTTAAAATTTTGAAGAACATAATGAAGAAATCTAGAGAATAAAAAGTCAGATGCTTATGAAGCTCTTCTGGAATTTAGAAATACTCCAAGGCAAGACACAAATCTAAGCCCAGCTCAGATCTTTTTTGATCGGATGACTCGAACACTGATAACAAAAGCTTTGAAAGCTACTTGTCAGCACAATGTTTACAATGTCCCTTTTCCCTTATCCAGCCCAGACCTAGGATGCCACCATGAGACATAATGCTGTGGTTGTGACTTGATGTATCTGTTGGTAATGCAGACGCGGGCACGTTACTTTGCCTCAATGTGGCGCCCGCCTGGAAACGGCTACCAGAGGAAGTGGCAAGGCTAAACAAGTAACAAAAATGACTCCCGTGGGGGTGCCCACGGGTGGACGAGAGTCTGCCCCTTGCACGGTTAGCGGGGTTGGAAGAAAGCTCCTACATTACGCCAATCAAGTTGGAATTAAAAACCGAAGCTGTCTCCCGTGTTGTTTTAGCCGCTTTGCAGCAGCACCAGAGTTTCCTCTCAGGGGCGCTTTCCTGAGCCTAGATAAAGGGGTCATTGGTGGCCCATGCGTCATGATCCCTCTCTCTACCTTGCTGATGTGAAAGGAACGCATTGCATTACATTTGGCACCAGCTCACTTGCAGAAGTTTCCGAAGCGAATTTTATAGGGGCTTCACTCCTGATTTTTTCTCGATGTAGTCTCCTGAAGCCTTATTACCGCAAAGCAGCGTGGTTTGAAGTCAAAGTACCCCTCTCCTAGATGTATTGCCTTACTACTACTACTACTACTACTAAAAATCTTTATTGTCCAAAAGGAAATTTGTCTTACAATTTGTGCATTATATCAAACAAAACATTATAACTATTAAGAGAAACAAAATGTTCATTCACACCAGACTCACTCAAAATTAACATGTCAAAAGTTTACATCAGATTGTTGCTGTTTAATGATTTGATTGCCAGAGGAACAAAAGAGTTTTTGTGTCTGTTTGTCTTTGCTATCGGTGTCTTGTATCTCTTTTGTGATGGTAAAATCACAAAATCCTGACCCAAAGTGTTATTTTTAGCGGCCCCCGTAAGGGTAAAAAGCCGCTATTAGGTTTGTGCAAAATGTCCGTCTGTCCGTCTTTCCGTCTGTCCGTCTGTCACACTCAGGGCGCCAAAACTAGAAGAGATACGAAAAATATTATTTCACCATTAAATGCGGCTTGAAAAGTTTAGGTGCTACGGCTACTTTTAGTTTTCTAAAAGCAAACCGTTTAATTTATAAAATTAATTATGCAAGCAATTTTTTAATAACAAAACACCAATTCTAAAACAATTACGTAAATGTAAGGGAGGAAATGTTACTATAAGAAATGCTCTTAACATGTAGATATCAATCACATTTTTAGCGGCCCCCGTAAGGGGAAAAAGCCGCTATTAGGTTTGTGCAAAATGTCCGTCTGTCCGTCTGTCACACTCAGGGCGCCAAAACTAGAAAAGGTACGAAAAATATTTTTACACCATTAAATGCGGCTTGAAAAGTTTAGGTGCAACGGCTACTTTTAGTTTTCTAAAAGCAAACCGTTTAATTTATAAAATTAATTATGCAAGCGATTTTTTTAATGACAAAACACCAATTCTAAAACAATTACGTAAATGTAAGGGAGGAAATGTTACTATAAGAAATGCTTCCGGCATGTAGATATCATGCACATTTTTTAAAATGAACTTTTAGCAGCGGCTTTCGTGTACTAGCGTAAAGCCCGGAAATGATATGATTCTAAACTAATTTCTTAATTTAAAAAAAAAAAAAAAGATTAAAAAAAAATTGTTTAGTGCCCCCATTAGAATGAAACAAGCATATTTTTGTGCGTTTTGTCTGTTGGTTGGTCTGTCCGTCACGGTTAGAAAAAAACACTAAAGGCTTTTGAAAATATGATTTAATCTTTACTGTTCTTTCAGAAATATTGCGATAGTTTAAGGATGGGAACATACAGGAATTGAGCCAGGGACTTAGAAGGAACATCCGAAACATCTTGCGAATAGGCGGATCTGACAGGGATCCGACTCCGACGGGGGCCGCCTCTGAGTTTGTGTATCACACAAACTCTCTTTGTAATCTTGTTTTTTTATTACATTTAATAATAAAAAATTATCTTCACAGTACTTTTCAATGTGTTCTATTTCTCTGAAATACTCTTTTACGTCTGAACTCTCTGAGAGTAGGGCAAGAAGAGCCGCATCATCAACGAATTTTGTGAAGGAGCAAAAAGGAATCTCGGATTAAAAATCATTGGTATACAAAATGAACCATAATGGCGATGTCACAGCTCCCTGGGGCGCCCTTGTGTTAATTATGCGTGCATTTGATATAACATTGTTTACCCTAACTCTCTGAGGTCTCTGGGTCAAAATTCATTAGCCCATAATATTATGTATGGACTTATCTTCAACGCTTTCATTTTTTCAATGAGTACTAGGGTGACGAGCTCCATCTGCCCGAAGCGCCTGGTTTTGTGGCGCAAGGTATACGTCTTCACTCCTTCGCCTGTTAGTAAAAGTAGTTTCACCGGGCTTAGTAAGTAGGTAACTAAAGCAGGATAGGTGCTGGAATTAGTTCTCAGGGGTTTTTAAAGACGCATGTCTTTTTATGTCTTTTTGTAGATAAAGGGAGCTTATCCCTGGACATTACACGCTTTGAATATATATATATATATATGTCAACATCCGACTTATTCTGGTTTCTAGAGCTGCGCACTTCTGAACTGGCCTGGATGAAGGTGCGCATGGCAGAGTTATAACATTGCCCCTTCTTAGAGCTTTTCGTCCCGAAAAAAAAACAGTGCAGAGAAGGTTTAACACTTCAGGTAGAGGTCGATCGGTGGGAACCACAGGCGGTATGGTGCCTGTTCCCCAAGAAGTAATCTGCACAGTTCTCTGCTGCCGTTGCTTTCTCTTCTTCATTTTGGCCATTCTGTTCTTGAGATGATAACGTGATCATTTGACACATAGAGTGATAGTGTCTAGCGCTGTTTTAGCCAACACAGCGTTGATCGAGCCCGCTGTTTCAGCAGACTCTTTCTATCAAAGGAGTTGCAGGTTCACTCGAAGCCACGTTGCAAATCAAGTTCAATGCACCGCGGTCATCCTTAGCTAACAGTCTCACGTCCAGGAGATAGGTCTCTTCAAGTTTAAGTGGAAGATGTCTTCTTCTTAACAGCTCAGATTTAGAGTGGGTTGATTGACAATCATCTATTCCAATTACGATGATGATGAAGGCAGAAGTACACAGGCCTTGTTTGTGGTTTTCTTGTCATTTAAATTCTATGTGTGATGCGCCGCACGTACATGCTAAACTTCTGGATGCAATTATCAAGCTTCGAAATTCCCTCATAAATACCGGCAGATAGTCAGAGGTCTTTATGTCCATAGCAACAGACTTGGACGCAGACCCAACGTTGTTTTGATCTGTCCTGCTCGTAACAGACAGGTGCAACAGGAACAAACAATTCAGGCACATAGCAGACTTCAGTTTCTTCATTTATTTCTATCCATTCAATTTGGTGCATCCCGTTGAGATTGTCGTAGCAATCGTTGTCACGCTTCTTGTCTTGAAAGTCACAGCCATAAGACTTGCCCACAACACAGACACAGACGGCGCTCCAATCCCCGGCGTCTCCGTCACCACTGTTTGTGCAGCCACATTCCTGACCATGCAACTTCTTCACCAACGAGTCTACAGGTAACTGCTCCTTCGTCAACGAGTCTTTTCCTTCATTAGCCTGCGTCACTACTATATCAAATTGGTCTATTTGGCCCTCACTTGTGATACACTTTTATTTACCTTGTTTCCCATCCTGTTGATTTGTTAAAGCATAACATCCATTTTTTTCTGAATCTGGCCAAGGAACTCAACAATCTCCGGCACAATTTCAAATGGGTAGGTCTCCGCATCTTCTTCATCGATAAGAGCATTTCGGAGACGAGCTGTAAGCGTCTCCTTGCTGCCACCAAGCTTCAGTCGTCTGTACCGAAGTTCCAGCCTAAGCTCTTTAATTGAGATTTGGTCTAGTTGTTTTAAAGATGCCATTTTCATCTAATCATAGACATAAATAAATATAGACTGGCCGATAAAAGAGTTTTATGAAACGAAAATTTGTGACTTGCAATTTTGTGTATTTTCAAGGGAAATTTTCACTTTCAAGGGAAGTTGATAACCGTCTGGCCAGGGCCAGTAACGCTTTTGGACGCCTACAGGCGAGAGTTTGGAAGAACAAATTGCTTCGCCTACCTACAAAAATAAATGTCTACCAGGCGGTGGTTCTCTCAACCCTCCTATATGGCTCTGAGACATGGACACTATATAGAAAACAGCTAAGACTCCTTGAGCGCTTTCACCAAAGATGCTTGCGCTCCATCATGGACATACGATGGCAAGACCGCACTACAAACAGCGATGTCCTTGCTAACGCCGGTATGGACAGTATAGAGGGACTTCTTATGGTCCGACAGCTACGCTGGGCAGGGCACGTATCCCGTATGGGAGACGAACGTATGCCGAAGGCAGTCTTTTTTGGTGAGCTAAAAGGTGGTCGACGTAACAGAGGCGCCCCACGGAAACGCTTCAAAGACCAGCTTAAGCGTCAACTTTCCTTGGCTGACATAGAAGAGAGCGCCTAGCTGCACGCGGCGTCGGAACGAGACAGCTGGAGGTCACTCACAAAGGCCGCAGGATACACATTTGAGACCAAAAGAAAATCTGCCGCCGAGGACAAACGCAGACGACGAAAAGAAAATTTAAACCGACCACCTGCGGACAATGGTTTTGCTTGCCCTGGATGTGGCAAAATATGTAGATCACAGCTGGGTCTGCACAGCCTGGGGAAACACTGTATTCCTCACTAATCTTCGGACTCGAAGACAAGCCTATTATTATGTCTATGAGTTTAGTTTAATCTCTAAGACCTGAAGATCGTGCAATTTTTTCAATATTTCAGAATTCGGAAATCCGAATACCTGTTTTCAAGTTACATGAAGTTATTTGCTTTCTCCAGTCTGTTTATTTATGTCTATGGATCTAATCCTACCTCCTCTCGTTGAGTCGCCTAAAATCCCACTTCCTTCTCCCTTCTCATGTCAACATCCAACTTAGTCTGGTTTCTAGACACTCACACTTCTGCACTGACCTGGATGGTGGTGCGTATGACAGAATTATAACTACATATATATTTATTTATTTATTTATTTATTTATTTATTTATTACTTAGCAAACTTGTTCGAGCAAAGACCTTGCCATCGATTGATTTGTCTCATTTGATATCACCTGAAGAGTTTTTGCTTCACGGCATTCATGTAGCAGTTACATCATCTGAAGGTAGACCAAATCAAAATAAAGTTATAGACAAGAAACTGAATTTGAGAAAAATGTCTTATCCTGAATCAACCTTTGCATTTATACGACAATTTGGAACGGACATAACAATACGTTTAAATGGTAAGTACGTTATAAATTTGGTTGATATATTTTGTTTAACTGTCAGGTCAAATAAATCTGATAAAAACAACAGATAGAAAAACAAAAATTAAATCTGCTTTTCTACATTAAGGGGCTGCTAAAAAGAATAATTTAAATGAGAGTAATGGTAATTGGATTTTAAGAGGGTTTTCCAACAGTTTAGGCTTACGCAAGATAAAAATATATGGAAATGTTTTCTGTTAAATTTGGCTCAAATTGTCTGATATGTTAACTGAAAATACATAGGAGATACGTTCTATTCAGGGTGGTATGTAGACAACATCGCTTTCTTGTTTCGCAAGGCGGCACGTCCTAAAAGGAAGTCTTTAAGTGCCCCCCCCCCTTTTTACTAGTAATTCAGCTTACTGAATTAAATGTTGAATTAGGGTACGTAAAATTTAAACACAATGAAAATAAACACACCTATTACCAAAAACATTATAAACCTTGCTTTAAGTTTGTAATGAGGATTGTAATGTATTTGTAGTTCGATATTCTAGACGTGTGTGCATTTGCTGTAAGAGCAGATTTTTTTCTCTAGAGAAAACCAACAAACTTTTCAAAGCTAAGAAAACCTTGCGACTAAGAAGTAATAGTGAAGAAAGACAGAGAAAAACAAGACGAAAGTCGGATTCCACACAAGGTAAATCCAATAGATTCCACACAAGGTAAACCCAATGTTTCCACACAAGGTAAACCCAATAGATTCCACACTAGGTAAACCCAATGTTTCCACACAAGGTTAACCCAATATGTTTCCACACAAGGTAAACCCAATGCTTCCACACAAGGTAAACCCAATAGATTCCACACAAGGTAAACCCTAAGTTTCCACACAAGGTAAACCCAATGTTTCCACACAAGGTAAACCCAATAGATTCCACACAAGGTAAACCCAATGTTACCACACTAGGTAAACCCAATAGATTCTACACAAGGTAAACCCAATGTTTCCACACAAGGTAAACCCAATAGATTCTACACAAGGTAAACCCAATATGTTTCCACACAAGGTAAACCCAATGTTTCCAGACAAGGTAAACCCAATAGATTCCACAGTCGTGCTATTTTAAACTATGGGACGTTTTTCTCTTACTTTATTTTGTTTAATGTTAGGCGCTTCAGCAATCCAATAACAGGTCGAACAAGTAATTGAAGTCAGTCGGCGCTGATACTGAATGTCGAAAATGAAGTTTAAAAACAATTAAAGGAACCGTCGAATTTGAGCTAACTCCCTACGTTCATAACAAACTTCCTATCTCTAAGGCGTCTTGGAGTCTGTTTTACGTCGGCTGATATAACGTTCTATCCTTGTTTGTACTAATCACGTGATTGTCTCTAAATCACAACTTCCCTATTTCCGAAACAAATAACTCAATCCTAAGCGTACCATTTCATTAGCATTATTCAAAAGTGAAGTCAGGAAACTAAACAATGTCAAGGTTGCCAAATAGTACTTTAAGTTGCAAAATAAATAAAATCTTCAAAAACGTATGGACTTTGACAAATTGATTTTGCAGTGCTACAAAATACAAAAAATATCATATAACTTCAAAATAAAATACACTAAAAAAAGATAAGAGATATGAAATGATATATAAAAATTAGAAGGTATAACAATTCAAATAACACTTTTTTAGTACTGTCAGATTTTAAAACCAGCTTATTCTTTGAACCCATAATAAACCGATGTTTATTGACATGTACATACATTCAAACACAAAAAAGTGAAGTTTGTGCTTAAATGAATGATATATAATTTTTTTAAAATACCTACTAAATATATCCTTTGCACTAGTGTCTGACTAATCATCACTAATTCTCCCACTTGCCTTGGACATCACATTAAATAAGAAAAGTAACCTGTTATTACTTGTTATAGGCCTTTTGTTATAAGCCTGGAATAAAAAAGCCATTTTTAAGATAAAATCACATCTGTTATATTAGGTAAAACAATATTCATTTGCTATTTCAACCAAATATATATATTTTTAAGGCAACATTATTTTTCCTTCAGCTTGAAGCATATATTAACACTACTTTGGAGCGTAAACTTTTTCCGTTTCACTTTTTTAGCGTCCCCCGAAAGGTGAAAAGCAACAATTAGTTTTGTGTGGTCTGTCCGTTCTATCGTCAGTCCCGCTACGTTCTCAGAATCTAGAAAATAATTTGATAATTGGAGATTATGATATTTTAAATCCTTTAAAGTTCTGATGCTACTTTTGTTCTTTTCCTGAAATGAACCATTTAATTTTTTAAAAATTAACTATGGAAGCAGATTTTTCATAAAAATACACCACTTTTAAATGAAAACTCTTAAGGGGAAATAAGATTTCTTAAATGTGACAGACTTCTTCATTAATAACTCAAGCTTCATTCATGGACTCGCGAATTGATTCAAACAATTAGTATCTAATTGTTACAATGGAGAAAGTATCAATGGCTCATTATAAAATATATTTTCCATTTATTAACTTACTCATTGAATTATTGATTCATGTTGCTTTAAAACATTTTGATACGCACTTAAATTATATTTTTACATAAAAAAAATCATGAACAATAAATATTCATACATGAGAAGAAGATTGTTTTATTTATTAGATGAGTAATTTCAAACCTTTATTTGACGTTAGTATATTTTTCATATAAAATTCAGAACAATTTTGGAGACGATTTCTAAGAAAATGAAAGTAATGTAGGCCGAGTTCTCTTTCAATACAAAATTTGGGAATTCTTAACCGATTAAAAAAATTCTGTTATATTTCATGAAGAAAATGAAATATAAATTAATTCTAAAAAGTAATTTTCAATAATCATTTTTAGTAAATTAGTTTCTTATTTTAAAATCCTGAACAACCTATTGTCGATATTTTTTAAACGAAAAAGTCATTTGACATAATTTTTTTCAAGTTGAAAACACGGACCAATATGATATCGATAATTAAACTATAGTGACGTATCGTCCAACGCTATAAGTGTTAATTAAGATCTAGGTTCATATACTGCAATAAGCAAACAACAACCATTAGTGTCATGGCGGAGAACTACACTTTATTATATTGAATCCGTGCACCTTTGCGCACCATATCAACATCCCCTTTTCTTTAAAAAAACATTTCGGGGAGTATCATAAAAAAAATAAAACAAAACCACAACAACATATGGAACAAAACATAAAATACATATATACGCTTCAATGAATATGAAATATCTAACATTTACAAATCAACATTCAAATTCAATAGTTCATTAAGACACATAGTCATTGAATCTTGTCGGTTTCTTCAACTGATCCCTTGGTCGCAGGGAATGATGAGTTGATGAGTTGCGAATGTGTTAATTTTGAGTTCTATTGTCCTGTACTTGGTCGTCAGTATCGGGGAATATATTCTCTTGTTCTGTTTCTCTGTTCGGGTTGATATGCACTTTGTTTCTTTGGTACACTGCACCATTGTCACCTCGAATAATGTAAGCTCTCTGGTTGACTTGGGACTGGATTCTTCCACGTCTCCATGTAGGGTCATTTGGAGATTGGAAATAGACCATCTGTCCCGTTCTCAGCTGACTTAAATTTCTTGACCTCTTATCATAAGATGGCTTTACACTCATCTGACGTTTTTCTTTCCTTCTCATAATGTTCTCTTGACATGTAGAAATCTTAATGTCCTTATGTTTGGTATCAGTGTTCGAGTCATCCGATCAAAAAACATTTGAGCTGGGCTTAGATTTGTGCCTTGCCTTGGAATATTTCTAAAATCCAGAAGAGCTTCATAAGCATCTGACTTTGATCCTCTAGATTTCATCATTATGTTCTTCAAAATTTTAACTGCTGACTCAGCCTTTACACTGGATTGATGGTATGATTTTTTGTTCTCCTTTCAACAAGAGTCCGTCTTCGTATGTTAACATGTCTCTTAATGAGAAATATTGTTTGAGTTCAGGTAGACTACTATGTTTGTCTGGCCATCCGTTTACGATATACTGAATAAGTGTTTGCATCGTTCTATCTTTCTCTATCTCAGTTCTGACTTTCTCCAGGACTGCATCTGGTATGGCCAGTCCAAATGTATTGACACAAACATAATGAATATTTCCTCTGATGGGTCTCTACTCAAAGCATCAGCTATGAACAAATTTTCGCCTTTGACATATTGAAACTGAATATCGAAAAGATAAAGGCGCATCATTACACTTTGTAGCCTCCATGGAGCAGAACTGAGTGGTTTTTAAAGGATTTTTTCCAGTGGTTAATGGTCATTCTGAACTATAACTGTCCTGCATACGTATACTGGTCAAAGCGTTCCAAACCAACAACCACTGCCAACAATTCTTTTTCAATCTGTGCCCATCTTTTCTGAGTATCAGTTAATGATCTAGAAGCATATGCTATAGGATTGCCATCTTGTAATAACGCTGCTCCCAACCCATTTTGGCTACTATCTGCTTGTAATGTAAGCTCTTTTTGAGGGTCAAAATATTGTTGTATCTCTGTTTCCACACCATTATTGTGGTGCGCATTTGTGCACTATTAAAACACTGTTATGAAAATAGTTGTACACAGGAAGGAAGACTCGATGTAATGTTGGTTGTTGACATCGGCCTTGTTTGGAGATCCATGTTGATTAAACTTATATTGTTAATGTTTTCCTTGCCGTTGAGTTGCTTAATGTAATATATTACAATATATTAGTGTACCATGAGTTGATATTTTTTTCTGTTTTATCTTGATGAAGGCTTGTGTGCACTGATCAGACCAAACAAATGGTGTGTTCTTTCTCGTCAACTCTGTTATTAGTGTTATGGGCAGTAAATATGTCGAAAGGTCTGGATTAAATCTTGCAAGATACGGAATCTTCGGACCGATGATATATCTGTTGGAGCATTCAAACTCAAAATCGCAGATTCGGGTCTGGTTTTATTCCTGCTTCAGAAATAATATGACCCAAAAAGTTAATTTCAGCTGTTCTAAAAACAGATTTTTTGTGATTCAGTTTAATCCTCTTTTCTTGACATCTTTTCATCAGCTCTCTTAGGTTAATATCATGTCGTTTCAGTGTTTCTTCTTTCGTTTTTCCTACCACTATTATATCATCAACGTAATTGAAACAGCCTTATAGTCCTTCTAGTGCTGGATTTAATCTCCTCTGAAAAATTTCTGAACTCACTTTCAGACCAAATGGTAATCGCTTCCATTTGTATCTACCAAAAGGAGTTATCGTAGTCGTTAGATTAGATGACATTGTGTCTAGTCTTACATGCCAGAAAGCTTCTTGTATATCCAATTAGCTGAATATTTTGGCATCGTTCAAATCTGCCAATATGTCATCATAAGTAGCAAGATTATATAATTCCATTAGTAAAACTTTATTCAGGGCTTGTAGATCCTTGTGGTACAAGGAGACTGAAATGCCAAAGTAGGAAGCGATTCCTACCAAACATGGAAAGGCACATGTGGAAGATACAGTAACCACACAACTAACGAACGATGTCAGCGCTTACTAGAATTTGCAAAATACAACAATCTCGTACTGGCTAACACACTAGGATGCCACAAAAAATCGCGTATATCCACATGGCACAGTTCTAATGGAGAACACCACAACCAGATCGACTATATCATGGTGCAACAGCGTTTTAAGACAAGCATCCATACAGCCAAAACAAGAAGTTTTCCTGGAGCTGACATTGGAAGCGACCATGACCTTGTTATGATGACCTTCAAACTACACCTAAAAAAGGTAATAAAACAAGGACCTACCAGGATAAAATTTGACCTGGACAAGCTGAAAGACCCCAAAGTAGCCGCCATATTCGAGGCACAAATAGGAGGACGCTTTGCAGCCCTCAATATCTTGGACCCCAATGACCAGGATCAACACACAAGTTAACATGTTAAACACAGCAGTCACAGAAACAGCCCGGGAAATACTAGGGAAGCTCCGCCCGCCCGAAAAAACCCTGGGCATCAGAGGATATACTCCAACTCTGTGACAAGAGACGGGAGCTTAAAGGGAAAAAGTTGTCTGACCCAAAATATGACCTCGAATACAAAAACGTCAACAAACGGATTAGTAAGGGAATGAAAGAAGCGAAGGAAAAGTGGATAGAGAACAAATGCAAAGAAATTGAACTGGGACTTAACAGGAATGACAGTAAAAAAGCGTATCAACTAGTGAAGGACCTCACTACCTCAAAGCATGGAAGAACCAACACAATACAAGACAAAAACAATAGGTGCCTAACTGAGGAAAAAGATGTGTTAAAAAGATGGACGGAATACTGTTCAGTTTCCAACATGGACGACTATCCGATTCTTCGCTCGGAAGTAGCAGCAGCAGTAAAAGCCATAAAAAAGGGAAAATCGGCCGGAGTTGACAACATTCCTGGTGAACTTCTACAAGCGGGAGGGGAAACCATGATAAACGCACTTTATACAATTTGCAGCAAGATCTGGCTATCAGGAGAATGGCCCAAACCCTGGACCCAGTCACTCATCATCACTCTACCAAAGAAAGGCCATTTACAACTATGTCAAAATTATTGCACCATCAGCCTCATAAGCCATCCCAGCAAAGTGCTGTTAAAAATTATATTAAATCGACTAAAACCGATAGCAGACAAAATCATATCAGAAGAACAGGCGGGTTTTAGACATGGTCGCAGCACAACAGAGCAAATCCTAAATCTCAGAATACTCTGTGAAAAATATCTCCAACACCAAGAGAATCTTTTCCATGTCTTTATTGATTTCAAGAATGCTTTCGATCGAGTATGGTACGGGGCACTCTGGGCGACAATGGAAAAATATAACATTAACACAAACATAACCAAAGTTATCCAGAACCTATACAAGGATGCCATCAGTGCGGTGTACTTAAACAACAATATTAGGGAATGGTTCAAAACCACAGTTGGAGTTAGACAAGGCTGCCTCCTTTCACCAACAATATCTTCATTGAAAGAATAATGGAAGATGCTCTCGAAGGATTTGAAGGTACTGTAAGCATTGGAGGAAGAAAAGTTACAAACTTGCGCTTCGCAGATGACATTGATGGCCTAGCAGGGACAGAAGACGAACTAGCCGACCTAGTGATGCGCATTGACAAGACTTCAGCAGCTTATGACATGCAAATGAATGCAGAAGAAAACCAAATTATGACCAATAGTCAACAGGGCTTTACAAAGGTCATCAGTATTGGAGGCGAAAAGCTAACTAGCGTTAGCAGCTTTAAATATCTCGGAGCTATTGTCTCGGATGAGGGAACAAAGCCCGAACTAATGGTCCGAATAGCACATTCCACAGCGGCCCTTTCTAAACTTAAGTTGATATGAAAAGACAAAGGCTTAGCCCTCGGCACCAAAATCAGACTGATGCGCTCCCTGGTCATGGCCACATTTCTATATGCTTGTGAGTCTTGGACGCTGACTGCAGAGCTAGAGAGGAGGATCCTAGCAATGGAAATGAGATGCTACAGAAGGATCCTAGGCATCACATTTAAACACCGCATCACAAATCAAGAGATTAGAGACAGGGTTACTGCAGCGATCGGACCCCATGATGACCTGCTAACTACTGTGAAGAAACGAAAGCCATCTCAACTCTTCAAACAATCTGGCGCTCCAAGGCAGTATCTCTACATAACAAGATAAGAATCTATAATACTAACGTTAAGTCTGTTCTTCTTTACGGTTCAGAAACTTGGAGAGTCACTAAAAGAAATATGGAAAAGCTCCAAACTTTTGTTAACAGATGCCTACGCCGGATATTAGGAATTAGGTGGCCAGAAAAGATAACCACTACCGATTTGTGGAAAAAAAAACAAGGCAAAAGCCCATAGCACAAGACATTACCAAGCGAAAATGGAGTTGGATAGGACACACCCTGCGAAAACCAGCTACCAATGTTGCAAGACAGGCTCTTGACTGGAATCCACAAGATAAGAGGAAAGTGGGCAGACCCAAGCAAACCTGGAAGAGGTCAGTCATCAGTGAAGCTGAGGGTACCGAGTTCGGTGGAGAGGTGTGGTTGCGGCCCTATGCTCCCCTGGGAGTACACAGGATTAAGTCAAGTCAGTTACTGCAGCGATCGGACCCCATGATGACATGCTAAATACTGTGAAGAAACGAAAGCTCAAAATGTATGGCCATGTAACAAGATCTTCGGGACTCGCAAAGACCTTCCACCAGGGAACAGTACCGGGAAAAAGAAAAAGAGGCAGACAGAGAAAACGGTGGGAAGACAACATCAAAGAATGGACAGGCCTACCATTGAAAGAGGTTTTAAACAGGGCATAGGATAGAGAGGAATGGAGAAAGATGGTCCACAAGTCTTGCTTGGTGCCCCAACGGTCTACCAGACTAAGGGATAGGTAACAGGTAACAGGTAGATCTATGCAAATCCTGATTTTCCCATTAGCTTTTTCCACAATTGCCATCTGCCTTACCCACTCTGTAGGCTCTATCACTGGTTCTATGATTCCTCTCTGCAATTGGATTTTTGACTCCTCCTTAACTCTTTCTTGTAAAGCAATAGGGATCTTTCTACATGGCTGAGCCTTGGGCTTAATGCTGCTATCAAACTTTAAAGACACTTCTCCTAAGTCACCCAAATCGCCAGTAAACTTTGGACTACCATCTTCTTCTTGGTTATTCACTACTGACGCTATAAATCTATCTTTATTGACTTTGATTAACTTCATTTATGTTAAAGTTCCATGACCTAGAAGGCATGCTAGATTGTTTGGTACAACTATATATTCTATCCTAAATGTTTCGTTCATCACAGTGTAATTCCACATTAATAATCTTTGCGTTGCCTTTTCTATCTGATTCTTATTTATGTATATCTTCTGTATGGTACTTGAAACCTTACACGGTGACCATTCACTGTCATAACTGCTGTCATTCTTTTCGTTTAGCGGTTCTAAAAAGACATCAACCATTTATTTTCTACCATCATGACCTCATCTCTTGTGTCTGATTGTAGCTGTCTTTCATCGTTAGACATATCATCTGATACCTCCTGAATTTTCTTTTTGCACATCACAGCAAAATGATGTCTCCCTTTGCACGCTATACACGTTTTGCCCCATGAAGGCACTTTTCCTTAGTGTATTCGTGAATTCTTCCACAATACCTGCATTTACCTTTCTGAATCTTTGTTATGAGGGTGTTGATACTTTATCAATGATTGGAAATTCGGCTTGTATCTGTTTAAACTGTTTGTTGGCGGTCTCGTAGGCTCTGCAAATGTCTCTGCACCTTTCCAATGTGAGATTACTATCTTGTAACAATTTCATTTTGAGACATTAATGCCTAACACCGAGAACTACCCTGTCTCTAATCAAGCTATCATCCAGGCGTTCAAACCTACACGTTTTTGCTAGTCTTCTCAGATTTGTTATGTACTTTTCAATGTCCTCGTCTTCTTGCTGTTCACGAGTATTGAAAAGATAGCGCTCATAAGTTTCATTTGTTTTTCCAATACAAAAACTTTCAAATTTGCTCAATATTTCTTCTATCTTTCTTTCTTTTCCTTTCTCCATTTCAAGACCTTCATATACGTCCATTGCTTTTGTCCCTATAATTGTTAAAAATGTGGCCACTCTGACCTCCTTTGATTCTTCCGCCAATTTAGTGGCTAACTCATAGTTTCGCCAGCTCCGGTAAAACTTTTGCCAATTAACAGCCATGTTACCTTCTACCTCGAGCGGCTCGGGTACGGGAAGGAAATTTCTAGCTGCCATTGCACGGCATGACCCTGTAATTGTTGCCTATTTATTATTCCAAACAATATACCTTTATATACTGATTAATGATTACCTCTGATCATTAATACATCGCTGCCACCATGTTAATTAAGATCTAGGTTCACATACAGCAATATGCAAACAACAACCATTAGTGTCATGGAAGAGAACTACACTTTATTATATTAAACGCGTGCACCTTTGCGCACCATATCAACAATAAGCATAAAGTAAGTCAATGATGCGATTTCAAACAATCATTGGACATAATTTATTTTTTTATAAAACAATATCCGGAACAACCTTATATTTAATGAAATAAGGCAGTATAGAGATTTTCGTTTAGCAATTATATGCTATTTGCATAAAAAAATG
Organism: Biomphalaria straminea; assembly: GCA_021533235.1. Lineage (NCBI taxonomy): Eukaryota > Metazoa > Mollusca > Gastropoda > Planorbidae > Biomphalaria > Biomphalaria straminea. The sequence continues at coordinate 27,998,681 of JADKLZ010003886.1, forward strand.
GAACAACATATGATTGATCATGTGTTTTCGCAACGTTTTGCACGGAAATTAATTGTAATATAAGTTAGAAGAGCAAACAAACAAACATTCGTTGGCATTGATTTGTTTTTCACTAAAACATCCGGAACAATCTATTATAGATACTTAAAACTATCGCAATACTTTGGAAGTAACATTAACATTGCGGAAAGCCACGTAGGTGGCTTTTACTTTGTTAACAAGGCTAGTTAAGCTTACAATAAGACGGTGCGGAAATCTTTAATTAGGTCTACTGAATCATTCAAAAGTATTCATGTTTGCACAAAATGTTTTGATGTGCTGTTGTAAGCCAGTGACGTAAGCGGTGTCAAGTTTTTTTTTGACGTCATATGGAAAATTTTCATCCATAAAACATTCTAGCCAAAATTAATTTTTCGATAATGAAACATTTTCAAACCTATATAAAGGTCGACTTCGAGTTTTCCCATGTGGCCATTGACTCTATAATTTTATTTTCATGTATATACATATACCTTGGAGTTTTAAAGAAAATCGTTTTCGAAATAAAAGTTATATATAAATATTCATACAAGAATCACTCGCTTAAGAGTATAGGATATATATAGATTAGATAAAAAAATAGATAGATAGATAGACAAACAGACAGATAGATAGATAGATAGATAGATAGATAGATAGATAGATAGATAGA
>JADKLZ010003886.1:28006328-28022418 GCA_021533235.1 Biomphalaria straminea
GCGGTTATATTTTTATTTTTTTTTCTTTTTTTAACAACCTCTTTTTTTTTATTACTTTTTTTTTTTTAAAACCCCCCCCCCCCCCCCCCCCAATTCCAACGAATAGGCTAAGATACCAGAAGTGTAGCGATGTAATAAAAATTATATAGTAATTCAACTAATGTCGTTAACAAAATATGATACCTAAATAAAATTAGGACCGCACCCTACTCAAAGTGTTTAGGTGGGAAAGGCAGTAGATGTATTCCCCCCCCCATTTCCCAATATGCCAACAGGGAAACGACATAATATAAATATCGGTAAAAATGTCATTAACAAGTTTTAATTATATACATATTTGTATTGATTATGTTCTATAAATAAATTGGACCGCCCGTCCCCCACTCAAAAGTTTATGGTGGGGAGGGGCGGGATTGATGCCATTGCAACCTCCCCATCCCACCAAATCGGCCAACATACATGAGGGGGAGGTGAAATAATCTGAAAATAGTTTGAAATATAAATAATTATTATATATTGTTGTAATTCCGCTCCCTCGCCCCACTAATGGTGCGCATGAGAGCACCATTGAACTCATGAGAAGACATATTCATTTGTCAGGAAGAAGGACTGTTGGAGATCTGTCTGCAGTGATCTGCAAGTTATTGAAGTCTGAGCTTCTTGACTCAGAGAACGTCCTTTGTGCTATCTACGAACTGTGTTGATGACCTGGGGGAGGCACTGTGAAGTGTGTCGGTAGTCTGTACTGAACTACAGATATTAGAACTTCGGACTGAAGCTCCACAAGGACTATATCATCGGCGTCCCTATACCCGCTAGACACGCCACTGCCAGCCAGGATACAGACAACTGCGACCCAAGCAAGGCAAATACCTAAGTAGCAAAGACAAAGTGACATATTCTCTCATTAAGTGCAAGAGTGATGATCAAATATAGTATTGATTAGAGTTAGATACAAACCCTCCCCCTTTTATTTTTCTATGTAAATATTTATGTAAATAAATATTCTTTGTATTATCATCATTTGTATCTCTCTTCCATTGCTTGTCTCGTTGCGTGTCTGCTCCCGATTTATCTGCTGATGGGTCAGTGTGTGATATCTTCAAAAATAATCATCCCCGAGACATCAAACAAGCTAAGCATACGTCGCAAGCGGCGACCCGTCACAGCAGCAAAGACAGAAGTATTTCTAGTTTTTGCTGCAGACAGGTGTTGAATAAATTTTAAAATCTAAAACTAAAAACTCTTATCTCCGTGATTGTAAAAATATTTTAAAATGTAACAAAGTCAACTTACTGATAGATCTAGATCTAGGTTTAGTCTTTGTTATAAATTTAATCCAAAAATATTTTTAAAAAGACAACCGTCGACACAATTAGTCACTTAAATATACACAAAACATTAGACAATTCACACAGATATTGTCTTTGTCATGGCAAATAAAACAATTGATGAGACAGAGAACAAAAACAACTTGCACCCTCGGAATCCAAATTAAAATAGAACCTAAGAACAATCACTCTCGCATCCGAAAATAAATAGAGAAAAAAAAATAACAATGGTAATAATCTGTGTAGAATAAATGCAACAGGGTCACTAACTTAACAATGTGAAAAGTCATATGACATGACAGTGAAGTAACATTTAATTGATTTTAAAATAAATTTCTGATACTCATTTGTCGTTTGGGGTCAGGGGGATCTTCAAAATCTCCCCATCCCTTCCCCCTCCTTAGCTACGCCACTGTATCGGAGAGAGAAAGAGAAAAAAAGAGACACTTTAGGACTCTAGAGCCACCCTAGATAATTTTCTAAATATAATCTAGATCTAGATAATAATCTAATATCTGCATTCAACCTAAATGTATTACTTACTGGATCTTTTGTAGATTTAGATGTAAATCTGATCTAGAATAGATTTAAATGTATAGATAGATCTAGATCAATATTTAAGTCAGACTACAACTTGAATCTAGATCTACATTCAAGACAAAGCTTTCAAATAAGTCTGTACTAGACATAGTTTAGTATCCATGTCCTTATAAAATTCTATTCTTTTCTTATAAATCAATGTGAGACATATGGGAAAAATGTTTTGGTATGATTATAAATGATCCTTGTCATTGAATAAACGAAGCATTACCGATTAGCTTAATAAAGTGTATGCTATAATAAGACGAAATCTAAACGATAAATGGATTCTGTATTCAATATTTTCTTTTTATATTAATAAAAAAAAAATAGTGACGATTTATTTTGTCGGAATTCGGACTTTGAAGAACAAAATAAAAGTGCCAATGAAGAATGGTGTAACATGTGAGTTTTAATATATTTTTATGTTTTCGCAGGACGTTTCCGCTTAATGCGGAACGGTAGACTTATCTGCAAGTAGCACATCAAAATGCGCCAGATCTAGTAGAATAAACCCGACGTTGGAATCCCTGAAAACATATAATTTTGAGTAGGATGATCAAGACTAAAATAATTTTGTGATGATCTCTTACTTTAAAAAAAGTATATTTACCATAAAAGTATGTCTGAAAATAGATAAAGTTTTTAATACTCTGTTTACAAAAAGCTAAAAAAAACAATTAAATTATAATCAACACGGGTACGTCGCGCGCGTTCGAGGCGTAAAATCCTCTTGGTCTTTGTATTTTTTTTTAAACAGTGCAGGATGCGCAGACAGGATGCGCAAAGACCTTTTTTGAAGTCAGCGTTCATTTAGTATAGTTCCATGGTTCTACTATGTTTAACTCGTGTTCAACGTGTTTGTTCCACAAGTGTTGAACTAGTGGTCTAATCATGGAACTATACTAAAGGAACGCCGACTTCGACGTTTTTTTACAAAGCCGTATAGAAAACAGGTTCTTTGCGCATGCCAATACGCATCCTACAATTTTTACAAAATAAAAAGTCGATGCTTCTGTTTTGAAGTTGCCGTTCAATTAGTGAAGTTTATGTTAGGTAATTTCTACTAGATCTGGGTAATTTTTTATGCGCTACTTATAAATGTAGATATACTTGTATACAGAAAAAAAAAACGAAATCCATAGAGAATGTCATTCATATCTCTCATTAGTTTAATTCATATTTGCATAAGAACAGTCAACAGTAATTAATACAAAACCTAGTCCTAAACATATATTGGCCTATTGTAAACGAAGTTAATAAACGTGGTGCGATCGATTAAAAGGAGCCCTTTTATTAAACAGTAAATTTTTTTAGAGCTATAATCTAAATATAGTATTAAGAGATTTTTAAAAATCTAGATTATGAAAAAACAATGTAACCTATTAGGTCTATTGAAAGTAGCCTTAATCGCACACGGTATATTTAGATGCTATTATATTTTTAGCAATCTTTATAAAAGTCAAGCATAACTATCTATATCTTTACAATATTAGAAATGGACATTTTAATTCTAGACTACATTTAAAAATAATCAACTGTAATCAACGTGTAAGTCTACCTAATTAATGTACCCATAGCCTATCATATCTAGATCTAGTATGTTTTTTTTTTTTTGTAGACGATATTTATGAGCCTAGAATAGATCTAATATATGATGCTACTTAAAACCATGTTAATAAAGTACTTTTAATCTGGGTATATTTAAAACTAGAAAATAGATCTAGGCATTTTCCTTAACGTAAATAGATCTACAGTGTTTACAGACAAATAAAATGCCGTAATCTAAAGTAATATTAGATCTAGCGCTATATCTAGAAAATAGAATCTATTTCTAGTGTAAACATAGTGCTTGTCTATAAGTTTTTCTAATCTAGATCTATTATCAGTTTGATTATTACAAGGTTTATATATTACAACAGTGTAGATTAGGCATCTAGATTGATTGTAAACACTGTAGATCAATATTCGATAACGAAAATGCCTAAATCTATATTTAAGTTTTAAATATACCCAGATTGCCAGATTTTATGCATTATTAATTCCAACTAGCTTTTTTACCCGTCTTTTTTGGATGTTTTGATTTTTGTTTCTGTTTTCTTGTATTCATTGCAAGTTTTAGTGAGATTCGTACAGAATTATTTTTTTTTTGGTTTTATTTGTTATACATACGTTTTTTACCGCACTAGATATAGAAAATACGTGTGCAAGGTGGAGTGTGTGCTTATGTACTTTTAAATATAATTACATAACAGATTATACACATAGATCTAATTGAAATATATTTTAATAGTTCCATTAAAAAATTTACATAAATGGGCCTCTAATAATAATTTGAAAGTTATTTTTTTCTAAACTCAATCTAAAATAAAGACTTATAGCTACAGTGATGTGTAGTTCCAAAATGTTTTTAAACACCCATTTAAAGGTAAATATGGTAAAATAATCAAATGGATATACTATATTTTATACGTTCACTTCTGTAATAAAAAAGTTATCTTTTTGAAGATAAGCATGAAAGGATCTAGCCTTGACCAATCAAAAAGATGCAAACGATGTGCTATTTACTAATCTTAGGAAAGGTGTCATAATTGTTAAGTTATATTATTTAAGATAGTTTATTAATGGCTATCATTTAATTATATATATTTAAATGTAGGCTACACTTAATGAGACGAACCTAGTTTTAGATCTTATGCCTTTGTAATTTTCAGTCACCGATTAAAGGACTTTTCTACCATTTTTTAAACTAGAAATATAAACATACACATATTCATATACATGTACTAAATTTATAGGCCTACTTGGATACATTAATTAATTATTTTGTTAATAAAAAGGTAGGTATTTAATTTACAAGCACTTCTCCTTTTCTTGGTTAGAAAAATAGCACGATATTGCGCAGTAAAAAAAATTACTCGAGTAGCAAGACATGCCTATCTTCAAGACCCAGGTCCCAGAGTGAGGAAAGCACATGTTAAAATAAGATATTTGAAAGGGCCCTTACAGAGAGACTTTAAGGCATACGTGTTTCCGCTTATTAATCACGTTGCGCGCAAGAATTTAATCTTCAAATACTACTTTAAAATTATTGCTATTCCGCTTATTATATATATGGATATATGTATATATAATGAATTAGAAACAAATGGAAAAAAATGTAGCATATTTTTTTTGTAATATAAGTATCATATATAATTATGTCCCATAATGCTTAGGCCTAAATGTAAATGATGAGTTTTCAGTTTGACTGCCGTATTTAGGCCTATAGTTTAAAAAAATCCTTTTACATATACATCCATGAGCGTAGCCAGGAAAAGGGTTGGGGTTCAACTCCCCCCCCCCGAAACGAAATCCCCCTCTGGGGAGGGGAGTCGGAATTACGTGACTGATTTTTTGCTTTGATTTTCTTTATTTTAGATGAGATTTTCATACTAAACCATCAATTTCCTTAGCGCTGCCAAAGAGGTTTTAAGTTTAAAACCCCCTACCAGGGGGTTTCGCAGTTACCCCCCCCCCCTTCTATAAAACAGAAAAAATAATAATGCAAACGACAAGCTCCAAATTCCAATATAGAAAGTCTACAGGATAGAAGACTTAAAAATAAAGTAGCAATTAAACATTAAACACTGAACCATAATCTTCAAATACAAAAACAAGATTTAATAAAATACTCAGAAAGACACAAAGATAAAGGTACATTCCTCGTTCCAAATGCTAGGACAAATTTGTACAAAAGCTCCTTCTTCCCTGGCGCTATTAGAACATGGAATAAATTGTCTGAGCTAGCCAGGAAAACTAGTGACTTGGCTGAATTTAGGTCATCGGTTAATATGTATGACTAAATGAATGACGCGTAGGATGTAGGCCTAATCATCTTCTTTTTTTTTTTTTTGAAGTAACGTACGTTTGTAACATATAAGATAAGACAGCCATTATAGGCTAGATCTAGAATCTAGATCTACATTACAAATTACAGAAATAGATCTAGAATTGCCTACCAATCCAGATGTATAATAATGTAAAATCTTTTAGATGTAAAATCTAAGCTTTATCCTCTTAGTAGGCCTAAATATTCCAATGAAATAGATTTTAGACGTTATTAACTGTCTTAACATCTACTACTCTAGATATAGAATAAATATCTACGTACGTCTATATATATACATATAGATTATGTATTGGAGAGATAATGAGAAAGAGAAAAGAAAGAGACACTTTAGGACTCTAGATCCACTATAAATTATTTTCTAAATATAATATATTTCTAGATAATAATCTAATTTCTAGATTCAACCTAAATGTACCAGTTACTGGATCTCGTTTAGATTTAGTTGTAAATCTGATCCAAAATAGATTTAAATGTATAGATGAATCTAGATCAATATTTAAGTCAAGACTACAACTTGAATCTAGATCTAGAAGATAAATTGGCAGTAGATCTGGATCTACATTCAAGACACAGTTTTTAAATAAGTCCGTAGTAGAATTTAGACATATTATAGAATACTTGCCCTTATTAAATTCTATTCTTTTCTTAGGACTGAATGTGTTAGAGACATCGGAAAATGTTTTGGCATGATTATAAATGACCCTTGTCATTAAATAAACGAAGTATTAGCGCTTAGCTTAACCAAATATAGGCCACAATAGGATAAAATGTAAACAATGATGGCATTTTGTATTATATATTTTCTTTTTACACTAATAAAAAAATTTATTTTGTCGGAATTCGGAAAAAGTGCCAATAAAGAACGGCGTAGCATGTGAGTTTGAATTTATCTTTTTATGTTTTGCGGGACGATTCCGCTTAATGCGGTACCGCAAGCTAATCTGCAAGTAGCACATATACCTGCACCAGATCTAGTATAAAAAACCCAACGTTGGAATCTCTGTGTACATATAATTTTTAGTAAGATGATCAAAAATAAAATAATTTGTGATGATCTCTTGCTCTAAAAAAATATATCCACCATAACAGCTTGTCTGAAAATGGATGAAGTTTTTAAGAATTCGTTTATAAAGAGCGAAAAGCTATTTTCTAATCAAGACGGGTGAATCGCGCTCGTTCAAGTCATAAAATTCTTCATTGTCTTTGTAATGTTTTTTTTAAATATTGCAGTATGCGCAGACAGGATGCGCAAAGACCTTGTTTTGAAGTCGGCGTTCCTTTAGTATAGTTCCATGGTCTAATAAGTTCTAACTTGTGTTCAACTAGTGGTCTAATAAGTTCTAACTTGTGTTCAACTACTACTCAATAATTTTCAGCTCATGTTAGAGAGTTTAGCTTGTGTTCAATTACAGAGTTAGCTTGTGTTCAATTAGAGTTTAATTTTGTTCAATTAGAGTTCAGCTTGTGTTTAATAAGTGATCAGCTTGTGTTCAATTAGAGTTCATCTTGTGTTTAATTAGAACTCAGTTTGTTTTCAATTAGATTTCAGATTGTTTTCAATAGGGTTTGTTGCTGAACATATATGTGTCAGACGCGAATAGCCCAATTTTTCTGTAAAGGAAATTACAAAAGTCATTTCTCTATATAAAATTCAACCACAGACCTATATATACTATAATAAATTTACGTTTTTGATTTCGAGTTTCGATTTATTTAGTGGTTACTGTTTTACTATTGCATACCAAGTATTAGAGTTTAGAAAAACCCAGTTTCTTTTCTTGTGCAGTATTACATATCATTTCTCTGTTAGTATGTCCTATATTTAGATCTATAATCTAATTCTAGTCTAGATCCATATATAAAACTCGAATAGATCTAGTAATAGTATAGATTCTTTCCTTTGCTATTCCTATAGTCATTTTTTTTATTAGAATAAAGAATAGATATTAATAAAGACTAAAGTTGATTAATTATAAGATTATTATATATAGACATAAGACATAGATCTAATAATTTAGGCTACCGTAATAGGCTACATTTACCATAATCTATACTTAACTTAATGTACTTAACTAGATCTATAGATCTATAATTTAGTCAATCTAGATCTATACAATATTCATTATAATACTTCTACTTATTTAATAAGTTAGTACTTAGACTTAGATCTATTATAGTTTATAATAGATATAGCCTACTTTTCAATGCCTAGACCTAAAAAAAAATTGCTAATGATTTCTAATGACTGTTTTTTTTTTATAGTAATAGGCCTACTAGATCTAGGTCTAGACATAACTTAAATCTAGTCTAAAATAATGACTGTCTAAGACTCGAGATGATTGAGACTTTCACGTACAGATGTTGTTAGTAATACGGTTAATAATGTCGGCTGAATGTCGGCGGGCAATAACCAAGGTTAGGAGGATACTTATTAGGGAACTCTTGTATGCTGATGATGCAGATTGTAGCTGACTCTGATATTCAGCTCCAGACCCTGGTTTACAAACTATCTGCTGCTTGCCAGAAGTTCGGCAACCTGCAACCGCAGCTGTGTATCAAGGATTGGCCTCTTTAGCCACACAAGAAGTTGCAAAGGGAAAACATCTTCTCACGAGACGTAAAATTCCACAGAGAGAATGTCGGCTGAAAGTAAACTGTATTCATAAAATTCTTTTTTTTTTTGTACTAAAAAAAATAGGTGCCGGTACTCATGATAGATTGCTAACTTTCAACTACTAATAAATTAAAAATTAACGCTGAAATACTATAAAAATAGTAATAATTTTTCCCGACATTGAAAAAAGGTGCCGGTACAAGTACCGGTGCGTACCATCACAAAAATATATGTATAACTCAATTTTCTTTCATTTACATTTTTTGCGGGGTTATTGCTACTTAATACATTGATACCGGATCGATTTATATAGGGCCTAAGTATACAAGCAGGATCTCAAGCATTGGATATATTTATTTTTTAAATACAAAGTTCTATGGAAGAGGCAATTATGGGCACCCACAGGGATGTGCCTCTGAATTCTGAGTAGTCACGTTTTAGCCATTAAAAAATATTAATGAAATACTTCTTCCAGGTGGGTTTTTTTTATTACATAGATGTAGATTTATTTAGAATCCAGGCGACGCAGTATATTAGAGAAAGCCGAGAAGATCGAAAAGAGCTGGGAAACCATAAAAAAAAAAAAAAACTAGCAATAGACTGTGGAGAGTGACGTGTTTTTGTTGAGGTCATATGTTCTATGAGGAACCCAAAGAAATGATGATGATGAGGGGTTGTCACGGTCAAAGAAGATCTTTGAAGGTAGCTTGAGTAAAAGGTATCATATGCTACAGTGCAAGTGATCTTTGAAGATGCTTCTTTTGAATAAAGATCTCATGACCGTGACAAACATTCCTATGGTGATTTAACAGAAGGCAGGAGATCCGCTGGTCTTCCACTGCTAAGGTACACTGGTGTATGCAAACGCGACATAAAGCTCTTCAAAGTCGGCACTAACAGCTGGGAAAAAGTGGCACTGGATAGATCCACAAGAAAAGTAACCTTTAAAAGAAAGTCCTGGATTGCAGATGCCAAGCACAATAGAAGTAGAAATAATGGTGAAAAAAACAAAGGATTGGCCTCTTTACTCACACAAGAAGTTACAAGGAATAAAATCATTTAAAGTTTAAAATCATTAAAAAAAATATTTTTTTTCTGTTCATGAAATTGTGTATCGAAAAATGCCGGGTACTTGAAATAAGCTAGTACTAAAAAAAACAACACAGATCTTGGGTAAAATACTCATCAAATAAAGTACTGTAAATGTGCACTTTCCCGCGCTATTTTTAACTCTTTTTCTTTTTATAGCCTCTATCTGGTTTGATCTCAACCACCCGTATTTTTGTGCAGAATTTTTTTCTCTATCAGGCACACTTATTATTATATCATAATAATGTCAGTTTAATTTATAAAGAGAACTGAAAAATGCAAAGTTATATAGGGAAAAAAGCCACTTCCGGCCCAATAGTTTTGAAAAACGATACGAAACGAAATAGCAGCAACAAACCCTATTAGAGTTTACGTTTGTGTTTCATTAGAGTTCAGCTTGTTTGATTAGAGTTCAGCTTGCGTTTAGTTAGAGTTAGAGCTCCACTAGTGTTCAAATAGTCTTCCAATTAGCTCCTCTAGTATCCAAATAGTCGTCCAATTAGCTCCACTAGTATTCAAATAGTCTTCCAATTAGCTCCACTAGTATCCAAATAGTCTTCCAATTAGCTCCTCTAATGTTCTAAAATCAAATTAACATATTTTCACACTGGTGTTCTTTATTCCATTAGGGGTCGTTCGTAAATGACGTCACGCAAAAAATGACCTTTTTTGACCCCCCTCCCCCTTGTCACAAAGTGTTATGAATTCTCAGCCCCTCCCCCAGCGTCACGTCACAAAATAAAAAAAAAATATTTATTTCAAATTATTTACAAGAGAAAAAATTAAGTTAGGCAAAAAAAATTATATCAAAATTGCTTATCATTCATGCTTACTCTTCTGTGTGCTGCTAAGTCAATTCATAATTGTGGAGGATTTGTGAAAATAATAATAATTTTCGGACGATGAAAAATGACGTGTGAATTTTCTCGATTTCGGCAAAATGAAACGAAATGAGCAGAATAATTCAAAGCGGAAAAATTCGTTACAGACAATATAGCGAGAAATAATTTAAAGTTCATGTTGATGTGTGTTGATAAATGTTCGTTGATGAATTAAAGTCCTTTATTCGATGTCACAGCTGATCTAAATAAGTTTTATTTAACTTTTTTTCTCCATTTGATGTTGTTTTCAGGTTAGAAATTTGAATTTTGAAAATACACGTTGGCGTCATTATTTTTCCGAAAATTTAAAATTAAAAAAAAATATTTTTTTTTTGTTTTTTTTTTATTTTTAATTGTGACGTCACAAAATCGCTAGCCCCACTCCCCACAAAATGTCATATTTTTTAACCCCCCTCCTCCCTAGAGCGTGACGTCATTTACGAACGACCCTTTGTACAGTTTGTAGTGCTGAACTGACATACAGCTTTGTTCTATTAGTGTTCATTTTTATGTAATAGGATTGGGAAATAGCTGTAAGAATGTTTATCCTGTGAGACTCCTCGCGGCAGTAAAATGTCTGAAACGAAAACAATATATTCTTTTCAATGTCTTTTAGGTTAATTGACAAGGAAAACTAAATATTCGTTACTACCGAATTATTTGCTTTCGTGAGGGGAAACAATTGTATCTTCAAGAATAAAAAGTAATTGTTTTCACTTAACAAACTACAAGCACCAATAATCATGCTTGCGTCATTATTAAATGACGTCGATAAACGAAACAGTGTGACGCAATGAGTCGTATGCAGTGTATAAAATGCTCAATTTGACTTTAGCAATGTACATATCTCGCTGCAAGTAATCCAGTATGGTTATTGATCTAACTCTGCTAACAAAATTTCGAGTAAGTTACCTCCCCGTCTGTAGTTTAGATTTCAATATATACCATAACCAGAGTTGCCTACAAGTACGTACCTTGCGTAATTAGTACGCAAATTGACTCGAAAATACGCGAGTACGGTTTATCATCTGAAAATACGCAATTCCCCCTCTAAAGCAGAAAAAAACTAATTTAAAAAAAAACAAGTAGACTAGTTCTCTTCTAATCATATATGTCAGTGATGCCCAAACTACGCGACGTGGTTCTTTCCGGCCCGCCGAAACGTCGGCACAAAGTGTAGAAAATCCATTGTCCAAAAAAAAAAGTTTAAAAATATCTTTCCCTATTTTAGGGTAAATGGATTGGCACCGATGGTAATTTAAGCCAATATATTTGTTTTATAAAGAAAGAGTGGCTCCCTTAAAGAAACATAACATTAATTAGCTTTAGGAAATCAAATACATAAATAAGGCGGCATTCTTGGTTTGAGACGCGATATTTAAATTACACCTATAGAGGAGGATTGATGAGAATATTTACCTAGAATGAGAAGAAAATGAGTTGGCTGTCGATTTTCTGTTGCCGCTGACGAGTCTCCCGACATATCAAAATTTTGAGCGGTATCATAATTTTGGTATTTATTCGCGATAAAAACAACAGTTTTGAAATCAGAAAAGAAGTAGCTATTTGGAGCATCCGATCACCAATGGCGAAACATTGACAAAAAAGTTTCAACCATCAAGAATCTTTTTTTCCTTAGAGAAATTAGTGGAAGTGACTACTGATGGTGTCATAACTATGGTTGACAGCAGCCGGATTTTTAAAAGTAGTTTAGGATAAACTTCTCATGAATTAATGTAAATACTATATTCATGGGTTTTTAATACAATTGATTTATTGTTTAATTTCCATTTCTTTCCTTTTTCGTCATGTGGCCCGCGACTCGAGTGTCGGATATGGCCCGCCCTCCGACTGACGTTGAGCATCACGGATATATGTAGATCAGTGCGTCAGTGCCTGAAAATGGACTATTCTTATTAGATCTACAATGAGATCTAGTATATCGCTTTTTTCTTTTCGCGTGTGCTGACGCACGAAGCATAAATATTTAAGATTTAAATATTTACTAGGTCTAGATCTTACTAATCTAAATAAAGTTGAGTTCCTTTCAATGTGTCAGATTATATGAAATCTTCAAACTAATTGGGAATTAATTGATTGATTAGTTCTAATTCATCTAGACTGGATCTAGAACCAGAGATTTCTGTCAGGCACCTATAATAGAATGTAAGTAAATCTAGGTCTGGAAGAAGGAAATCTGGGTGATATAAACTATTTACATTGGCTGAATACCTTGTAAAGAAATTACTTTTATAAAACTATATGTCACAGATCCAGCTAAATGTTCTATTTCCACTATTATGAAATGTGAAGTACACAAGATATATTATGATCGTAAAATCATTGCCAAGTGACAAGAACGCTATCATTTTAAATGGTCAACGTAATAGAGGTGCTCCGTTCATTTCAGATCAAAAGAAAATCCATTGCAGAGGATAGACGTTGTCGGCGAGAAGACACCGATAGCGGAGACTAACAGACACACGCTCTCTTTTGTTCCCCTGATAGTGAAATCATTGAATAGAAATAATTTGATATATACATAAACTATTTTTTCACATGTAAATTTTGAATGAGTCAGGTATGAATTTTTTTTTTTAGGTTTGATGTATTGTTTGCTGTAATGCACAAATTGTAAGACAAATTTCCTCACGGACAATAAAGATTATTATTATTATCATTATTATTATTCTAGAAAAGTCTAAGACAAAGACCAAATGTGTAAATATTTGGATAAATGTACAAAATGTCTTCTATAACTTTATGCTGTGTTTACTTTAGGATAGCTACTTTTCGTGTATGTTATGTGCTTGAATGATTTAATTTTAGTCTTTCCTGGGTATATTTCTTGATATTTAGGAAAATGCAGATTTGCCTCTCAAAATACACATTTCCATGTGTGGAAATATTCATTTTTATTTTGGCATGTAGACATCTCTGACAATAACGTTTAGATGTCAACTAAAAGTACTAGTTTATCATTTCCTGTTTCGTGGTTACTAGTTCTCTTCTATGAAATGTCAAATATGCATACTTTTCTTGTTTTCCTTGCACATAAGGCATGTCTTTGAGTTCGAAGATTAATGAGAAATGCAGTACTTCTCGTGGCTACGCAGCCCCAGCTGCTACCTACATATTTTGTCACATATCAGCGCAGACATAACCGTTGTCCACCGATGGTCGATTCAGGTTTTTTTTCGCCGTCAACGTCTATCCTCTGCAATGGATTTTCTTTTGTTCTCAAATGTACGGAGCACCTCTATTATGTTGACCACTTTTCAGTTCACCAAAAAAGACAGGATACTAGCATTAATTTTCGGACCAAAAGAGTTCCTCTGTACTGTACATATGTTATTCTCTAATTTTGACGCGTTATTGAACTACAGTATGGCATTTCTACTATATAGGACTATATTAAAAAACCGCTATTATTATTATTCCAAATCTGTAGCATAAAATGAACTCCATCTGTTGAAATATTTGTTGACATGAAACTTCGTATTGTTTTTCATTTTCACTAAACTATTTTAGAATGCTTTAAAAAAAAGTCTATCAAGTCTTTTTGTAGCTGTGCTCTGATCCAGAACGTTATTCTACTTAAATCTATTTTTAGACTAGTTCATGTCTAAAAAATACTCGATCATTGTACTTAAAGAAGACAAGAAAATGTGGAAAAATTACAAAATAAATGACAAATCTTTTGCTTTGGTAGTAATGATCTTCTTGTGACTCTCGTGTGTACATTACTTGTAGTTTCGCCTATAGTTCAGATTGTTAAGTAATGGCTGAGCTAAACCCAATTATATACAGCGTGGAATGAAGGAAAAAATCAATAGTGTTTTCTATAGCTAGACTCTATAGCCTAGCATTATTGATTCGCTCTTAAACAAACTCTAAGACTATCCAGTTTACAGGAACATTTGATTTTAAATTTCCATCCATTATTTATTTTTTGCCTTATCAATCAGATGGGCGTTATTTGTTAAAATTTATTAGATATTTATTTGAAGTAAATATTTATTTTTTAATAAATGGTGAATAATTTCTACCAAACCTATAAATAGATAAGAAATATTAGATAGAAAGACAAAAATTGCAATTAAAAATAAAAATGAAAAAGTGTGAGTGCACCAGATGAGTAAAAAAAAAAGTTTACTTTGAGAGTGTTTCCATCGCCTCCCCACTCAGGCAGGTAAAAGACAGGCTTCAATAGTTTCATCTTGAATACCAGAAACCATGAGCTACAACAACCACAACACTATTTCCACCAATACAAACAGAAGCTACATGTAAATTTTGAAAGTGTTGCCGATACTATTGTTTTGTGAGACCGACTGACGGCACGAAGAGTTATGAATGTTATTATTAATTACATTGTTACTATTCATATGTATTCAATAAAATAATTGTTATGGAGATATGATTCAATGTGATCCAGGTATAACTGATGTTAAGGAATGATTATCTAATAGATATAAAAATAAAATAAAATGCCACTATCTCATTCAAGGACTCTGGGAGTGTATTGCTGGACTCTGAGTGTATTGCTACTATACCAAATGACAGTGTATATCATGTATTGCACGTTGCAATTCACTTGTACAATACGAAACGTTCGATATATATATGCGTACTAAATGCATTCTTTTTCTGCCAAAGCAAAAGTAGACATTTAATTTAAAATGTAAGGAGTTTGTTTCACATAAAATTCTTCATTTAATTATACAATTTTGTTTATTTTAGCTTAAATGTTTTCAAAATAGACTGATAATCATATACCCTTATTAATAGAGTTGCTTTTTTTTTTTACTATTAATAGTGAATGGTTGTAAAAATGGTATATTTAAAAAATGCATGCGTAGTTAATTTAAAAAAATTAAACATTTCGTTTTCAGAAAAGAAAAAAAAGGAGCCATCAGAACATTGCAAGACCCATAATAATATGACATCGGATTTTAAATATCTTTTTCACTTTTTTTTTTTTTTTTTTGAGATCTGCAGTGTTCACAGATACGGTTAAATCAGAGTTTCGTCTCCTTAGATAGGTTGAAACTGTAAACATTTATTAAAACTAACAAAACGTGAATCAATTTAGAAAATTAAACAATTATTCGATTAAAAATGATTTTTTTTTTTTTGGAGAGAAACTTCTACTTTATTGAGAAATAACGCTGTAAGTGCGTATTTATTTATATCTATTTTTTCTGCTTACTGTCTCTATGTTTATGTATTATTGATTTCCTACGTCTGGTCTCAGAGTTCACTGTAATGTAAACATTGCCGAGTAATCAATGACCTTGGTCTCATACAGGTTACTTTATTGGCAAAGGTTTGAATCCAACTGCTGCTTAACACCGATTCAAGCGTTTGAAAAAATAATATGACATTGGACAAACAGTAGATAAAAGAAGATAAATAAAAGTGCATAAAAATGTACAATAAACAACTGCTAACAACTGAATGATAAATGTTGAAAAGCAAGCAATTAATACATTAGGAAATAGCAACAAGAAACGAACCAACCCGAACTTTGAAAACTCATTTGTGTTTGTTGTTTTTCTTTTCACAGAACATGGTACGAACTAATTCTTGTAACGAGAGAAGGTAAGAAAATAATGGACTACAAGTATTGAACTAATAGACAATATTTAGATGACGACTAAACACATTGAACTAATAGACCATATTTAGATGAAGACTGAAC
>JADKLZ010003886.1:28022428-28033672 GCA_021533235.1 Biomphalaria straminea
ATATTTAGATGAAGACTGAACACATTGAACTAATAGACAATATTTAGGTGAAGACTGTAAAACATTGAACTAATAGATATAACTATATACACCCTTACAGTTTAGTTATATAACTATAAAGATACTTTACAGTCTAGCTATAAAACTATAAACACATTTTTACAGTCTAGCTCATTGCATTTTCAATCTTAAGGCTTAAATTCTTGTTTTCACTTTCCCAATACAATTGATTGGAAGACAAAGACTTTCAGAAAATAAATCTAAATCTTTACTCTGTGTTTGTTTTAACGTCTTGATCTTGTGCTTCAATTGTCTAATAGATAAAACAATTTTGATTTCATGTGTGTCTGAGAGCCAACCTTACGCGTGTAATGACCCAGAAGCATTGATTGTGTACACTGTCAGTATGCCTGCACACAAGCTGTCCTGTCTCAGCATGTTTGACTACAGTTGAACTGTCACCCATTTTGTAACAAGTTCGGATATTAAGCTTCAGAGTTACTGTTGGCATTCAGTTGTACATGAAAAACGTGTTCCTATATAAACTGATTAGCAGAACGTCTTTGCTAATTGCTCGTTTTTTAGTCCGAAATGGCCGAGACCTAGCATTTTTAGCTAAGTTTTTCGACAAATTATTTGACCAAAATGCTTCTTTAAAAATCATTTGATCTTTATGTTCTTATCAGTACGATCTATTGTATGGTAGCTTCTTACATTAGAGACCCTTTCCAATTCAATTAGAAATCAAAATAATTAATAACAAGATTACAAAGAGAGTTTGTGTGATACACAAACTCAGAGGCGGCCTCCGTCGGAGTCGGATCCCTGTCAGATCCGCCTATTTCCAAGATGTTTCGGATGTTCCTTCTAAGTTGAAAATATCGCTAGTACACGAAAGTCGCTGCTAAAAGTTAATTTTAATAAATCAATGTGATATCTACATGTTGTGAGCATTTCTTATAGTAACATTTCCTCCCTTACATTTACGTAATTGTTTCAGAATTGGTGTTTTATTATTAAAAAATCGCTTCCATAATTAATTTTATAAATTAAACGGTTTGCTTTTAGAAAACTAAAAGTAGCCGTTGCACCTAAACTTTTCAAGCCACATTTAATGGTGAAAAAAAATGGCACATACAAATGACAAATGATTCTATATCGAATAATGTTAGTAAAAATAGAATTAATCTCCATAATATTAAACATAACGTGTTTTGAACATTTTCTTTTTAGGAAAGACTTTTTGTGGGGTGGGGCTCAAGTATATGTAATTGAAATAGTTTGATTTTGCTCTTAGTATATGTGATCTTAGTATATGTGATCTTAGTATATGTGATCTTAGTATATGTGATCTTAGTATATGTGACTTGAGTATATGTGATCTTAGTATATGTGATCTTAGTATATGTGAACTTAGTATATGTGATCTTAGTATATGTGAACTTAGTATATATTTTTACTTTCCTCTTATCCCCTCATGTTTCAATTCTAATGTAATGAGCATTTTACTTTATGATTTTTTTTCCCAATAATTTGTTTTCATCTAAAAGTATAAATTTAAAGTTAATTTCTAGCTTTCCATTTTTTAGCGGCCCCCGTAAGGCACGCACATTTTTTAAAATGAACTTTTAGCAGCGACTTTCGTGTACTAGCGTAAAGCTCGGCATTGACATGATGCTAAACTAATTTCTTAAATTTTTTTAAAAATCAGATTTAAAAAAAAAATTATTAAGTCCCCCCATTAGAATGAAAGAAGCATATTTTTGTGAGTTTTGTCTTTTGGTTGGTCTGTCCGTCACGGTTAGATAAAAAAAAAACACTAAAGGCTTTTGAAAATATGATTTAACCTTTACTGTTCTTTCAGAAATATTGCGATAGTTTAAGGATGGGAGCATACAGGAATTGAGCCAGGGACCAACGATAAATCCGAACTAAAGTCTAGTGCACAAACATCAAGATAAGGCAGGGTTATACCCTGCTCGCCATCCTCCGTCGTCCAGCGAGAAGTTAATTATTTTCAACTTAGAAGGAACATCCGAAACATCTTGCGAATAGGCGGATCTGGCAGGGATCCGACTCAGACGGGGGCCGCCTCTGAGTTTGTGTATCACACAAACTCTCTTTGTAATCTTGTTTTATTTGAGTATCTGTATTTGTGAGTATTCTTTAATATCAAGGTTCTAACAATTAAGTAGGCCGTAGATTCAACCGACTATTTGAAATCTAGCAGGTATCCAACGATCCAATGTATATAAATTCTAAGTTAGAGGTCATGCCAATCATCGATCTGTAGTGATCTTGTAGGTGTTCGATCTGTGAATAGGTGTGTATCAAGCTTGTGCTTAATTTTTATCGATACTGGAATCTTGGACTTTTTGATACTAGTTGATATACAAGTTGGCACAAACTAATGCTATTTCTAAAGGGATACTATAATTACTGTAAGTAACTGAATAGATTGTTTTTTTTTTATAGATCGTAACAAAATCACAAATGTATGTTCGTTGATCAATTGACTTTAGAGTTCCCAGTGGAAAGGAAAGCAATTCTATTTGTTCTCAGTATTTTTCTTATTTTCTTTTGGTTTTTCCAAACATGTTTCAAGATGTTTCTGTTGCTATTTATATCACCATTCAAGTAGTGTTTTACTATCACAACGAACTCATTTGTGTAGAATTATGTCTGTCTATATTCCTTTTGACTTCCAAAATAGAAATATGCATATTCAAATAGAATTAGGTCGCACGTCAGCCTATTTGATAGTTATTACATATATGTAGTAAGTCTAATAACATGTCTTAGTAAAAAGAACAACCAGCGATCTCTTGATTCGACAGCCTTACTATTCACCGTGGTCACCATGGCCTTTTGATTAGACAACCTAGCTTTATGCCCCGTGGTCACCAATGGCCTTTTGATTAGACAACCTAACTTTATGCCCCGTAGTCACATGGCCTTTTGAATCTATAAAAGTTACAATTCCTGACAGTCAGAGCCTAACTAACGCTGCCTACATTTGCTTCCTGGCCTGCCTAATTCGTGTAAAACGTATCTATTAGCACTTTAACAACATAAATGTCTGGTCCTAAATATATAGATACTGAACAGAACAGTTTTAATTCTTCTTTTCAATGCTTCTGTGCAATGGATGTTTTCCGTAATCTTGAGGTCCTCTTCAAAGTTTAACTAGCAATGCATCTATTCTCTTGACCAAGTGTTTCGTGACTCTTGTGTGGAGTTTGTTGACCAAAGTATTTCATCGCCCCTTCTATCTATTTAGTCGACATCTTTCCTCTTGTTTGATTAGCTTCAGTGCTAACACTTTCTTTTTTCGATCACCTCTCGCCACCACTCTCCTTCTTTCAAACTCATTACATTCAAACTTGTACGTTTTTTCCTAAAACTGCTTCATCCTCTTGTTAACCTGTGTTACTGTCACACAGTTTTGGTGATGAATTTATCAAATTATCTTTAAGGTCGTTATCGTGAAAAAAAAACATTTTCAGAAGTTTATTTCAAAACATTAACCTTTTAAAAAAGAAGAAAATTAACGACTTTCATTAGTAATGGAGATTTGTAATATCTACAAGAATGTAAGTAAATCCTCAAAGGTGTACATTTGTATTTCTTATCATCGCAAGCGTTTTACCATACAGTAACCTACATATTCTACTCTATATAATTAACCCACTTTATATATATATATACATATATATTGTTTTATAATTGTTTTAAATTGAACAAAATTGACATTTGTTAGCAGTACTTTTTCAACTTGTTTGGCTGCCTGTTCATTTGTTAGCAGTACTTAATCAACTAGTATGTCTGCCTGTTCATTTGTTAGCAGTACTTTATCAACTTGTATGTCTGCCTGTTCATTTGTTATGCTCTCTGGACTGTTGTCTTGATGATTCAGAGTTCGAACCTTGCCCGCCTCCCCACTCATCCTGCGGGAGGTTTGACTTAGGATGTAATAATCATCCCTAAGGAACATTCGGGACATGTCAAAAACTAGAATTAGATTGTTACTATGAAGTGATGTCCCATGGGTGTGAGAGGAGACGAAACAAAAGGTGGAGAGGAAAACGGAAACGAAACCACGTGTGTTGAGCAGTGGGTCAAGGGCATAGAGAGACAACTCACATTTAATAGAAGCAAAGGCGTGAATAAGATTTAAAATGTAGTAAACATAGACATAAATAAATATAGACTGGAAAAAGGAAGTAACTTCATGTAACTTGAAAGCATGTATATATATCTACTATTGAATTCGGATTTCCGAATTATGAAAAAATTAATAATTGCATGATCTTCAGTCTTAAAGATTAAACAAAATTTATAGACATAAAATAAAGTACACACAATTGCAATTCACAAATTCTCTATTCATATAACTCTCTTATTGGTCAATCTATATTTATTCATGTCTATGGTAGTAAAATAATCTTATGATAAGAAAATAAGAATATTATTAAGGAAAGTTCAAATGACGGGGCTCAGTTACGGATAAGTGTGAAGCATTTTGATTGACTTAATCAGTACATAATGGGACGGGGAGAATTAATGAACACTTCACTGGCGCGTGGTAATCAATGGCTCGAGACGTAATGTAGACATGTTGGGACTTAGATCTAGTTTCTAAATAATTGTATTAGCAGTGGCGTGCCCTCCCCGCCCCCCGGGGGCCCCGCCCGGTGAAAGGGCCATGTGAATCAGTTGTTTTTTGTTTTTTTTTTTGGTCATGACTTCAACAAGTTTCACATACAGCATTTTAGTATGACTGAAAGGTGCCAGTGCGAAATAGGACTCAATTCTCTATTCCTTCATTAGCATTGTATTCATTGTCAAGTCTCAGCGACCAAGTTACATTCCAAGTGTTTAGACAAAACTCTGTACATTTACTATTGCCATATTCAACCTGTTAGTAGTCGTAAACAATGAAGCACAAAACTCTAAGTATTTATATAATGACATCTTCCATCTTATTTATTTATAGTTCTAAAATATGAAATCTACCATTCTGTTTGTCGGGGGTTTTTCTAATCTTTAGTTTGTCCTCGATGAAGTTCTGGTAACTCCCGAGCTCGTTTATCATCTTGTCTCTTGCCTAGGTTTATTTCAATTGCATTGTTTGGGATTTTATTGAGACACTGGACTAAATCTAGTACACAGACATGACGTATAACATTTAAAATGGACTAACTCTAGTGCACTGACAAGGAGTTTAACATTTAAGATGGACTAACTCTAGTGCACTGACAAGGAGTTTAACATTTAAAATGGACTAACTCTAGTGCACTGACAAGGAGTTTAACATTTAAAATGGACTAACTCTAGTGCACTGACAAGGAGTATAACATTTGAGATTGATTGGACCTAGTGCACAGGCAAGGAGTCCCAGTAAAGTTTCACTTTCTGTGTAGTTTTCAGTATGAAATTTTCATGATCTTACCAACAGCTTCATCTTTGGTATTTGTCCCTAGATAACTAAGATCCGATTCAAAATGAGCGATGTTCCATCGCCTGGTGAAATTTAATCTCATTGCGGGTAAATAGTGGACCACCATCTATTACTATCATTTTTTGAACACCGAAACGTGCAGAGTGTCCTTTCAATTTCTCCATTACACTATGATATATTATTGTTTCAGATATTCAATAAAACTGCAGAATTAATGAACAGTTCTAAGTTGATAAGATTATAAGATGATGTTTATTGTTAGCCAAGTTAAAGAAATATGTAGAGGTGGTTAAAGGAAGATTTATTAAAAGCTAAAATTATCTTAGTTGGAAACGTTAAGCAAACGGGAAAATGTGTATCACTGTCATTCGGAATTGTCTATCTTTTTGTATACACATTTTATGGTCCGTAAATATAAGCCCATAAGGATATAATACTTTGGCTTTTCCATCTCCTAAGAAACATACCTTTCCAATATAGCCGGCCCCTCGCAAATGTGAATTAAATGTTAACCTTTTTGCCCTCTCTATTTGGTCCAACATGTCGCTGCTCAGTATTAGCTGTTCAGAATAAAACACTTTTACTTTTCTTTCTCTAATGGAAGAATGTCAAATAAATCCTATTTCCAAAAAAAAACATGTCTTCCAATATATTGTGCTGTTTTTCACTCTTAAGGAAAGGGGGGGGGAGGAACTAGCGCACCGCTACGCTAGAAGTCTAGATTAAACAAGAAACATGAGACAGACGTAGGTCATCATGAACTGCCAGGGTCGAGTTTCGCTAAAGAGAAACAAAATTCATTGTAGACCCTTTATCAGTGTCCACTGAGGAATTTTCTGGTGATATCACAGGTCTGCAGCAGTACCACCCTCTGATAGCTTCTTAGGAATGTTCAGGGCCTTGAATGTATCTGTGAGGTCAGTTGTCATTATCCCCTTGATTGATATAACAACCATATTGTTATTTTAGATAACTTCCATAATTGCTTAATCTCCAAGCCTAAGTTCCCATATTCTCTTTGTTTTTCCATCATAGTAATGTTTTTAATGCTTATGATACCGAACTTAGCCAGGCCAAAAGACATGCAGATATTGTCACTGAAGCGTTTTATTGTTTTAATTAAGGTGTGTAACTTTTGCTCGGTTTCTGCATATAGCTTTAATTCATCCATGTATAATAAGTGAGACACACTTTTTGTACATGTAGTGTCAACCCTAAACCGTTTGTAGTGTCATGGAGTAATTTAGATAGTGAATGAATTGCTAAGTAGAACTAGAACGGTGATACAGTCACCATGCTACCCCTTCTTTTAGGGACAGAACAGGGGCGGACTGGCTATATGGGCATACCGGGCAAATGCCCGGTGGGCCGGTACCAAATGGGCCGGTCTGGTCGCTACCAAAAATATTTTTTTTAATGCAGACAACTTTAAAAAAAAAAGTTACAGTAGCAAAGACACACATTCCCGAACACGTTTTATTGATTTGTTTAATTATTTTTGTACAATTACTTTTGTTTGAAATTCAATAAGCCTATCAAAAATGTACATTATACACTGTGCATATTACCATTTGCAAAACGTTAGACCATACATTTTACTGTGTAGGCCTACGAGCGGCATTGGCTTCAATACTGCTTTGATGTATCCGAAGTTGTGTTTTGCCTAAACGTTTTGCTGGTCGGCATAGACTTTGATGGCACTCCCACTTGGTTTTACTCTTTTCCTACCCCGACTTTTGATGGTTCTATTGACAATGTTACCAAAAAATGAGGGAAGAGGGAGAGTAAGTTAGGAAACATTGATATAACGCAGCAAAAAAAAAAATTAAAAATAGGGGTGACAATTAGCTCTTTAACAATACTTAATAGAAATTAACTTTTAACACACATAGCCGCGAAATTGCAAACCACAAAACTTATTCACAGCTCAATATATAGTTCTTTCTGTGAATTTCAAAGTAAGAGGAAGTATTCTTTTAGTTTAATTTTAATAACATAGATTTAAAAATAATACACTTGAGCATACAAAAATAATTGTATGTTAAAAAAATCAAATCTAGATCAAGATCTAACTAATAATTATTGCTATTTTAATTATTGGCAAATTTATTTCATACTTAATATATCATGGAGGCTCGGTGGCTGAGTGGTAAAGTGCTTGGTTTCCGAACCGGGGTCCGGGATTCGAATCCTGGTGAAGAATAGAATTTTTAATTTCGAGATCTTCGGGCGCCTCTGAGTCCATTCAGCTTTAATGGGGAAAGTAAAGGTCATTGTGCTGACCACATGTTACCTGTTACCTATCCCTTAGTCTGGTGGACCGTTGAGGCACCAAGCAAGACTTGTAGACCGTCTTTCTCCATTCCTCTCTATCATTGGTCCATGACACCCTCGTTAACCATAGGCCACAGAAAGTTTACATCCTCGGCCCTATAGACAACAAGGTCTGAAAGGGGAACTTTTTTATGCTTAGTATGAAGTCAATAACGGAAATTCGTATAATAATTCTCTGGTTTTTATAGCGCTGTCACATCTGATATTTAATGATAGAAGAGTAATATTTTTATTGGTCATATTCATATACAGTTCTCGTTTTTGAGAATGTAGTACTAGTAGAACAAAGTAAGAGCTTTTCGCAGTGAGTGTCTCTGTAACCGTTCTGCATTCTCTAATCTTTTAAATGGAATGTGTCAGACGGGAATACCAACGACTTGGCATAATGTAAGTCACAGAACAACATGCTTGCCTAGATTATGTTTTTAAAGTAACGTCTGTAATCTATAAAAACACCAAAAAAGTCTCGAAAACATTTAATAATTCATTCATTTCAAACTCATTGATGCTGCTATTGAATTTTTGTTATAGTTTTCAGACCACATACATGTATAAATAAAATACAATATGCAATCCTATGCAAGCGTACTTTAAGTTTTCGATACAATATCAAACGTTATATGATTTGATAAGAATTAGGCTTAGAAATAATATATGACACAGTCGTTGGAGGGGAGTTCAAACCACCAGTTGCTTCAGACCTCATTGTCTGGAACGGAAACTTAAGTTACTGCCACTGTGAATCCAAAGAGAAGAGGCTGGGCTTAAAATCCCCTTTCAATAAACCAAAAAAAAAGAAAACTAGTCACAAATTTCATGAGCTTAGACACATTTTGTGGTTACTCTTCCCATCCAATACACAAACTAAAGTAAAATTATAGTTACCGTTTTCTACCAGTCGCTGGACTCCAATAATTAAGTGCCGTGAATAGCAGATTTGGTTGTTAAATTTTTTTAGCTGATAAGTAGCAGACTAATGCACTGTAGATACCCCAGAATATGTCTTTTTAAAGCTTAAAATACCGGAAATAATGCTTGGACCCGAGGCTCCGCCACGAACCCCGCAGCGCTCTCCCAGACTCCCTAGCTGTCAATGGCGGTGTTTACTGTCTTTCCACTATCTAAAGGAAGACACTATTCTAGGGTACAAAAAACGTCCGAAAGAATGAAAGATCAGTATGTTATGAAGAGAAATTGCATACACACACAATAGACATAAATAAA
Organism: Biomphalaria straminea; assembly: GCA_021533235.1. Classification (NCBI taxonomy): domain Eukaryota; kingdom Metazoa; phylum Mollusca; class Gastropoda; family Planorbidae; genus Biomphalaria; species Biomphalaria straminea. Next base: position 28,031,448 of record JADKLZ010003886.1, read on the forward strand.
TATAGACTAGCCAATAAGAGAGTTTTATGAAATGAAAATTTGTGAATTGCGATTGTGTGTACTTTATTTTATGTCTAAAATTTTGTTTAATCTCTTTGTCTGAAGATCATGTAATTTTTAAATTTTTCATAGTTCGGAAATCCGAATACAATAGATATACACTAGTCGACCGGCGGCATATCATACGCCGCTATTTTCCAAGGCAGGCCTTAGGCACTGCAACATATGCGACCACAGTGGGTATCGCACTTTCTTTGGACCCGTGCTAAATTTTAGGTGTATAAATTATTAAATTGAACCATTTTAACACATATAACAGATTTCCCGCGGCCTCTTGATTTACCAGGAGCCCCCTGGAAATCTCCTGAAATGTTATTAAATGCTATGCCGCCGGTCGAAAAAGTCCTGGAAATTTCCGGACATTATTAAAATCTTTTTAAAGTAAAAGAAAAAATCCTATGCTATTTTGTGAATGAAAATAGCGCGGATTTGTATATATTATTTCCCATTCACAACGTGCTGCGCCATGGGATCTTCCCAATTGCTTGATATAAGTAAAGAGAATGCGTGAATTCATGAATGAAAAATACTATGAAAATGGCTAATTGACCTTAATTTACGCGATTTTAAGAATATCGCTGCACATGTAACAATGCTTTAGAAAAACAAATTTGAATGTTAATTTGATTAAATGGACTATAATTAGTATGTTCATGTGCTAAAGCATAAAACTATCTCTGCGAAGAGAAGTTCTATAATCGAGCCATGGGATCTTCCCATTTACTTGTTATTATAAGTGAATTCATGAATAAAAAAATACAACAACATATGCGACCACAGTGGGTCCCGAACTTTCTTTGGACCCGTGCTAATTTTTAGGTGTATAAATTATTAAATTGAACCATTTTATAACATGATATAACAGATTTCCAGCGCTAAAGTCAAACCTGAGAGTAGTATCTATCTGTGTATTGTCGTTCTAGTTTCAAGAGTCTTACGACACAATATAATCTCTTCCGGCTTCCACTTTTTTAACCTCCCTTCCATTCGCTACACAAATTCATAAGAGAGTTTTATGAAACAAATATTTGTGCATTACAATTGTGTGTACTTTATTTTATGTCTATAAATTGTGTTTAATCTCTAAGACTGAGGATCATGCAATTTTTATTTTTTTCATAATTTAGAAATCATAATTCAATAGTAGATATATATACATGTGTTTTCAAGTTACACGAAGTTACTTACTTTTTCCAGTCTATATTTATTTATGTCTATGCTATTTTGTGAATGAAATAGTGCGGATTGGGTCCATGCACACCGCGTGCGTGCGCCATGGGATCTTCCCTATTTACTTGCCGCTTGCATGTTGTTGTTGTTTGACCTCTTACTTAGAGGATTATATATATAGATGTTTTCAAGTTACAAGAAGTTACTTCCTTTTTCCAGTCTTTATTTATTTATATCTATGACACACACACAGTCACATTTTTTTGTGACGGTGCGTGCGTACGGTGTGCCTGCACCTTTTTCAATGTGGAAAAATAGTACTATTCTTGCATTTTAACGTTTATTATTAATTTATTACTTATTAAAAGTTAGGTAATCCATCACTGAGTATATATATACATTTAACAAAAAAAAAAAAAAAAAAACATCACTGATACAACATATGACATGCTATTTGTGGGCCGGTTTATACCGTAATGCCCGGGCCGATTTTGATTCCCAGTCCGCCCCTGGGACAGAACCTAGTTTATCACTATTAAGGTGTAGATTTATCTTTCAATTGTCCATAAAGACTCCCAGTAGTCTTTTATTCTTGGGTTGATTCTATGAATTTCCAGGTTTTTAAATAGCCAATTATGCGGAACTGAACCGAATGCTTTTTTGTACTCGATGTAGCACGTGTGTAAGTTTCTTTGTCTTCTATTAGCTTGGTGCAATATAATACCATCTATAGGTAGCCGTAGAATACAGCTCATCAACTCTTCAATGCAACCCGGTTGTTTCTCTGCTAGTAGTTTATGGACAGAGCAAAATTTATATATTTTACATTTTTGTCAAAAGTTGTGAATATTGTCCGGACCAGGAGCAATCCAGAGATGTGAGTTTTTGATGAGACTTCCTCAGCTGTGAAATCCTCATCAAGCATTTCTGGTATTAGGTTGTTTATACTGTTGTGACCCTGTTCCCCCCCCCCCTGACTAACCATTTTATCCCAC
>JADKLZ010003886.1:28035148-28045899 GCA_021533235.1 Biomphalaria straminea
CCCCCCCCCCCCCCCCCCGTTGATTAGGTCCCAGTCTGTTTATTTTACCATGGACCCCTTCCCTTTTTTTTTTCTCACTTATAACTTGGACCGACCCGTAAAGTTGAGTATCACTTTTCTCCTCCTCCCCCCCAAACTCTCCGTCTTCACAAAATGTCTTATTTACACATCTGACTATTCTTCTGCTTTTCAATTATTTCAATATGTTTGAATAGGCTCTAGGATATTTTTTGTCATGGGCTTTTTTTTGGGGGGCTTTTTTACATCTTGCAAATCACAGTGCTCTTTTTATTTTTTTTTACTTTCAATAAGACTTCGCATTTTAGCAATACTGTTTGTTTTTTTACCAGGTTATTCTAGTACGTCTCCCACTTTAAAATACCCTCCCTGGCCTGTCAATTCGATATTCATTTTGTCTTCCTTTTTAATCTTCATTCCGCCGTTGCCACCAAACAAAACTTGAATTATCTGTTCCATCTAATTGGTGTGAGCCACTTTATACTGCTACCCCTCCGTAGAGTTGATTATCAATGAGTTCCCTCCATCCTAATCCTTAGGTAATAGTTCTACATACCATCTCTGAGTAGTCATCGAATTTTCAGCTTTACATTGAAATATTTCAAAGACTTTCTGATGATTTTCAACATAAATCTTTTTATTATTGCATCATGCGCATAATATTTTGGCCGAACACATATGCTTCTGGTCTGAGAATTCAAATTTCACTTTTTAACATTCTCCATCGCCACCACCCCCCGACACCCTCCCAAAAAAAACTTTGCATACAATCACTGAATTTTCTTTAACTAATTCAATATTTAAGTATTTCATAAACGCTGTTTGCTTTTGGTCGGATCCTTTTTTTTTTTTGTTATCACTCTGTCGTCATAACGCTCTTGCGACTACCCCCCCCCCCAGTTGCCCCCAACACACAAAATAATAAAGTTATACCTACTTTTCATTTTACACATTTTTTTTTTACATAAAATACGTATTCAGTCAATGTCGGCTTCATATTACAAAAAAAAAAAAGATTATTTTATAATGACAATGTCTTCGATTCCGAAGATTAAGGATTATTTAATACAATGTATACGAAACAAGTTTCGCTCCAAGGAGAAATGTACGTTCAAAAATAGTTCAAATATTCCTTAAAAACAGATAGTTTAAGCTTTTACCACAGACTTATATATTGTTATAAACCTGTTGGTGGCACAGACGGGGTAGTAGCGGTGTGTGTAGTCAGCCGACGCAAATCGCCCCAGGCCAGATGAGCGGTCAAGCGAGACGAGTTACTGCGATCAGCCGCGACGCGTCTCAACAAGAAGTTTCGGGAGAGTTCCACGATCTGAACACAGCTCATCAGCGCCACGAGGATTATAGTCATCTGACCACCTAGAAATGTCGAGGGGCGTTCTGTCGTGTTCGAGAAGGCCAGCAGGGACCCTATATAAAGAGCGGAGGTGTCGCAGTCAAGGGGGGTCCGGAAAAAGGGGTTCAGAGCACGGTCGACTACAGCACAGTTCAGCGTTGTGGTTCTGTACGGAGCATTACGACGGTTCAGTGCGGAGTACTGTCAAGTACAGTTGAGACGGCTGGCGTCTTGATCTTGATCTATGATCGAGTCCGACACGACGAGCCCAAGTGTGTGAAGTCAGTCCTGAACTATTGAACCCAGTGCAAGCCCGGAACGAGACGGAGAGACCAGTGCAAGTGTTGATACGGCGATACAGTGTTAACGGAGAGATATTTGTACAGTCTGTTACGTGCTGCCGATTGTACAATATTGGCTGTTCTTTATTAACATTAAACTTTTACGTTAATTTGGAGCTCGGAGTTGTCAAGTTCTTTCAGTTGGTGGTGTATGGTGCAGTTTGCAGAGAGCCTGGATAGTGAGATTCGTAACAATATGTTATACCTAGAGCGGAAAACGGAAACAGCTTCTCTGGTCGTTATATACGTCACTTTTTTTCAAGCTCTTGTTTTTTAAACTGTAAGGGAAGTTGCCTGGAATCTAGGAGAATCGCTCTATTCTTTTCAGCTTGTTAGAAATTGTTCTAATTTGTGTTTTTGTTGTGTCTTTTATGTTTTGCTGTGGAGTCTAACTTGCAAATAAAGACGTTGTCGCTTCGGCTGTGAAAGATGCTTGGTTGTTCTAGTGACTCTGATGGAAAGTAACAATGGCTTATCTTTCCTTTTTTTTTTGTACACGGCAAGTAGTGGGAGAAATAATGATAATTGAGTCAATACGTCATTGAGGGCACTTGCGCTTATAAAAAATATTATGCAATAATGATGTATAAATGTATTTTTGTTATTATTATTATATATTATTATTATTTTTCACTGAATCTTCATTCCTCTCTCTTTCTCTCTCTCTCTCTCTCTCTCTCTTTCTCTCGCGTTTCTTTTATTTTTCAATTGGCTTAATAAAAAACATGACTTATTGAAGAATATTCCTTTGAACAGATTCACAAAAGAAGAAAAGTTTGAGCTTAGATATTCCAGATGGTCAAGCAAGCAAACGAAAATCCGACAAAAGAGGAATATTTGATACATTTGGTAAATCATAGATTCATTGATGTGTTTGATATAATGTTCCATTTAACAAATCAATTATTTAGGCCAAAAGCTTTGACATACTCATTATCAGGGACAAGAACCACTTCGGTACCTCATACCTCGTCCTCATTCCGACCATCGACTGAAACTAATTTTACTGGACTTTGATTAGAATAGATTTGTGTCTGTACTTAGTCTAGTTGAGCGAATAAACAATAGGAATAGATACAGCAAAACTCAGCAATAGAAGAACATCAACACCTCCTACACTTGGTCAGACTGTTGTTTAGTGATAATAATAATAATAATAATAATAATAATAATCTTTATTGTCCCTGAGGAAATTTGTCTTACAATTTGTGCATTACACCAAACAAAACATCAAACCTAAAAAAAAAACATTCATACCTGACTCATTCAAAATTTACATGTGAAAAAGTTTATGATTATATCAAATTATTTCTATTCAAAAATTTCACTGCCAGGGGAACAAAAGAGAGCTTGTATCTGTTAGTCTTTGCTATCGGTGTCTTGTATCTCTTTAGTGATGGTAAAATCACAAAATCCTGACCCAAAGGGTGATTTTTTATTTCTAGAATCTTTCTAGCTGTAATTACATCTATCTGGACATTCTTTTTCTTAATTAGCATTTCCTGTACTTAAATTAGGTCTTTTGTTAAGGAATGATCTCCTACTCCATGACATTCGTCTTGACTTGAAGATTAAAGAAATAGAGATGACTCGTAAGAATCTAAATTACTCATTCGTATATTTTAAATTTGATATATACGTTAATCTACTACGTAATTAAACGAAAAGTTCATTTGAATGGAAAATGTATTACACTAAGAATACTCAGAACACATATACATACACATACTCTTTCTACATTATGTGACACCATGTATAAGTTACAACAATGTGACATTCTTTGACTAAAGTACTTCACTAAAATTCTCCCCAATACACAGGTCATTGTTTTTGCCCAGTTTTTCAGACAGTATCCTTTAAATAACTAAATATGTTTCCTGTTTGATAGTTGCCCCTTTTGATCTGGCCGATTGATGTAAAGACGACAGTTTAAGATGGTGTCATGTGGCTAGCACAACGACCAATCGCTTTACTTTCTACAACATCGGGTACCAACAGAGTTAGGTGTACCCGAGGGCGCCCTCTCTTTTTGTCGGCTTCTCAATTGAATATTTAATACACCCCATGATGCTTTTTTATCGTAACTCCCCCCACACACACACACATTCACTTTCTCGTTTTTTAGGTCAATTTTTTCTCCAATGACAATTTAAATCTTTTTTAACTTCCTCTGATCGATCATTCACCACACACTTTTCAGCTTTTGAATTTTATATAGAGGTGTTTTTTTTTGCATCCTTTAATCATAAGGCAGCTATATTACACCGCAAACATCTTTAGACCATCAGTTTCAGGTCAAAAGAAAAAAATCCCTGCCCCAATTGGAATGACCCATTCCTATTCACTAGACGACATTGAATTTGTTTTTGTCTTCAAAATATAAGGAAATATCAATTTGGGTTTTATTGATTGTAATAGCTTATTTGAATGTAGAGAGACGACAATGCTACAAAGTATCATTCCTTGCGCTCTCGAAAACACGCACACACATGACACACACACACACACACACATATATATATATATATATATATATAAATATAAATATATATATATATATATATACTAGACAGATATTACCCATTGACCGCGGGTCTTAACTTGCGTATTGCTGATGTAGTCAGTGATATAGTTCATTAGAAACTATTAAAGAAAATAATAATGTTGTAAGTAAAGCGAATGCGTGAATTCACGTTAAAAAAAATTATGAATGGAGCTAAAAATAGCTAATTGACCTTAATTTACGCGATATTAGGTAATAAGGATAATAGTTGCAATCATGTAAAAATGCTTTAGAAAACACATTTCAATGTTAATTTGATTAAAATATGAAATGAATGGACTATAATTAGTATGTTCATGTGTTAAAGCTTAAAACTATCTTTGCGAAGAGAAGTTCTATCATCTTCGAGTTGAATTACAGTTTTAGACCTAGACCTAGATCAAGGAATAGAGAGATGTGTAACCTTTCGGTAATGTCTAATGAAAGTATGTTCAACAGGATATTTATATTCGCAGATACAAAGAACGAATTTATGTAAAAATCCTTTTGAAACACAAATTCGAAGCCTAATTTTGTTAAATAATAAAATCATTAGACTATATTTTGTATTTTCATGCGTCAAAGTAAAAATCTATAAATGCAAAGTGTATTTCTTAAAATTAGATCTAGATCTAAATCCTTTCGATCTTTTCTCATGTCAACATTGTAAACAAAGCCTAGATCCATAAATAATATAGCTGTAATAGAGTTGGTCAACTTTATTTTTTTTTTAGGGTCATAAGTTTGTTTTAGGGCTACAATGCATACATTTAGGTCTAAGGAACATTTCTGCCAAATTTTATCAAGATCGGTGTAACCGTTTTGATTGCTATGTGGGGACATACATACATACATACATACATACAAACATACATACATTTTCAACTTTATAGTATAGATTATACCTAAACTGGAAAGTAAGTAAAGTAAAGTAAAATTCCCCTTTCTATGGGGAAAATGTAATCGTCATCTGTTTCTGTGGCGCACGGTGAAAAGGGGTGTCATATGACTAGCATAATGACAAATTGTCTCTACTTTTCGCAACTTATGCCAAAGACAAAATGTTATCAGATAGTTATGTACAGCAATTTTTCAGCTGTAAGGAAATTAGTCCTGATTCTTGGAGAATCGTTTTTTTCTGACCTAGAAAAGTAATGATCTTTAGTTTGTAAAGTTCAGAATAATGCAATCCCATTTTGCGATTTTCATTAGAATGGGCTCTTAATAACAGAACTATATATTCACAGACATCTATGAAATAAAACCAATTCCTGTTCATGAAGATAACGTTTCAACAAGTCTATATCTAATAATTCAAGCCCTTGGATTTTAATCATCTTGTGTGGTTTTTTTTTTTTTTACATTTAAATAGATTGTTTTTTCTGGATATTTATAGATGTAGATTCTGGATCTAACATTTGCAAAATAATAATTTTGAGACGTGCTCTTATTTACAATGTTCAGCTCATAGACTTACATATTATATCTAGACTGGACATGGAGACTTTCTAACACTACAAAAAATTGTCGTGAAAATGACTATTGGTATTATATATTACGTTTGAAAAAACAACTTCTTATAACTACTTTACAAAACACCTTGTCTCAGCTTTTATGAAGTTTTTCACGACATTTTTGTGTACAGTTAAGAGATAAGCGCGTCCAGTCAAGGTATAATATCAATAGGAGCTCTAGATCTATATTTTTATGCTATTAAAATTAGTTGTTGTTTTTTTTATCTTTGGAGCGCATGTAAAAGAAAGCTGAAATGACGTAAGACAGAGTAAAAAAACGTTGACTAAAGGAAAAAGAAAGAATTTTTGTGCTATTTTTATTTATGCTTTCTTTATAGACTGTGCCTTTTTTGGGGAAAATACCGAAAAAAAAAATACAAAGGTTTGACAGAAATATTGCGATTTTTCGTGAATTGCGTGGTTTTATTTGCAAATCTGTCTAAACTGCGTCTCAGCAAGCCTCCAAGAGGTCAAAGAAACATGTGTACAAAATCCTTAAGGCAGTTGTGATGACTTTGTTCAGGCTGTTTCGAGGTCAGATATCGATGATTGTTGAATTTCATTAAATTACTCAGCAAGCGTTTGAGTTTTATTGTTCGGGTGTATTCAATCATTTCAATGTAGTTGAACAAACAACACAGGCCAGAACAAACATCTGTTTTAACTAGTGAAAGATGTGGTCAACGCTGATGAACAATTCATTAGATATTTATTATGAATAAGAAGGCCACAGTCAAAGTCTCCGTAAGAATAAATACGTCTATACCCTAGAGATTCTATCGCTAACTGATTTTCCAGTCTCTAAACCAAATATCCCAAACGTCACTAGTCCCGTTCAATATACGTCTTCTATGGTGCGTCGCTAAATAACTTAAACTATAAACTAAGTGCCTAACACAGATGATGAGATCTTACGACAAAATAAGTGAATGAGTGAGTGGTTGAGTACACATAGATTTAGGACTTTATTGACATTTTAGTTTCAATTATTCTTTTGTTCATCTAGGATTGTTTCATGCTGTTGAACAGCAAGATTTAGACTTGGTGAAATTTATTGTAGATAGTTGTACTGTCAATATAAACAGGTAAGTTTTTAGGGCTTAAATTTTATTTAATTTATAAATTTCTTTGTCATATGGGTCTCTGAACTATGAATGCAGTCACAAGTTGTCTCTATATTTAGGACAGTTCATTTGTTGCTTGATTTATTTATTAATTGATTGATTAAACTCTAAACGATAATTAGATTTATTCCAATCTTAATGGAATATAGATCAGCACGACTGAAATAGTTCATGTCCAAAGTATTTGTTTTATTTGAGCCATACATTCATTTTGTTCGTGTCTTTTATTTAATAGTTTTTGTAGCACAATTTAAACCCCAAAAAATACTATCATTAACTAGCAATCATTTATTGCTAAAAGTCAAATTTGGATTCGAAAAGTTATTTATTTTTTAATTTTAGCTATTCTACCGCCAGTTTTATTAAGAACATCTAGAAACATTTATAATATATCTTTCTTAGTTGAACTATTATTTCTGAATAATTTAGATCCATGTTAAAACGGTTTCCGGTCACTTCATCCCCGGTCATTTCATCCCCGGTCACTTCATCCCCCGCGGTCACTTCATCCCTAATTAAATATTTTATATAAAAATATGATTTTGTAGAATGCTTTTTGACATTTTATGACATGTTACTAAAGCGTTTATGGTGTTTCCTCTTCCACTTTCTATTCTTAATGAGAAATCTTATATTATATGGTAAATCTGGATGTGTACTTAGCTATAGCGTAATGATCAAAGGCCAAGGTGTGGTGCAAGTAGTGGGAATCTTTTGAGAGACAGAAGTGCGATTACAATAATTATGACCATGCCGCTGATAACATCATCAAAAGCCAAGGTGTGGTGCAAGTAGTGGGAATCTTTTGAGAGACAGAAGTGCGATTACAATAATTATGACCATGCCGCTGATAATATCAAAAGCCAAGGTGTGATGGAAGTTCGACAATGTTTCACTTTATTTTTCAATCGCTCTTTCTTGAAAATGGGCCGTCATTTTTAGCCTTGAAAAAAGGTTTTATTTTTTTTTTCTTATAAAGGCGGACTTCACCCATCCTCGGGATATCATGTCGCCTGTTTAGATGTCTTTTGGCTTTGGCCAATGTACATGAAGAACACATTAGTGATTCCTTTGAATTACTCACCGAATCCATGCCACAATACATTGAACAAACATTGTTCATCAATATGAATCGATGGATTGTCTTCTGTACTTACAATCGATGGCCTATCTATCTTACTGATGTAGATGAACACAAAAACACTTTTTACATTACCTCTATATTTATACATTCTAGATTTTTATAGTTTTTAATGGCATTTTATTTTAATTTTATTATAATCTAACGTGTAACAATTTTGTCATTTAAATAAAAAATGAATACATTAATCATTAAATATTGCTCATTTAATTATTTTTAAAATTACAATTTGTTAGATAAAATGATCAATTGATGAAAATATCAGGGGATGAAATGGCCGGGCATGAAGTGACCAGGGGATGAAATGACCGGGGATGAAGTGACCGGTCGCCGTTAAAACAAATGTCCAAATCAAACATTAGAAAGACTCTAATGTACTCTCTTTATAAAGTTTTTTGATAGTAGAGGAAAATTTGTCCTGTAATATGTAACATATGTTAAAATATATTTATCATTTTGGCGTGAACAATATTGACTGTCTTATTTAGCCTCAATAGAGAAAATCTGAGTGTCCTCGACATAGCAGTTATGACCAACAATATTCCAATAGCCAAGCTACTGCTTTCAAGAGGGGCTAAGGAGAGTCCTATTTGTAAGTATTCTCTTCAGAGTTTGTATGAGTGTGATAGTTGTGTTTGTGTCAGTGCCATGTATCTTAAAGCATTGTTTCTCAAACTGTATGCGGGCACACCTAGTGTGCCGCCTAAGATTCGCAGATGTGCCGCGGAGTTTTCAGAACGTTATACGTGCAGCGTTACACAGGTCTGCCTAATATTAAATTTTTATTTTACGTTGCGACGACTTACCCACTTGCAACAACCAGTAATAGTAGTCCGCACTCTCCCTTTTTCTCTGCCCTTGTAATTCAGATGGCTCCATGAACTGCGCAAGCATTAAATGAAAAGGAACCAAACGCAGAGATACAAAGAAGATTTCATCAGATATGGTTTCATATCTTTGGGACCTGAAGAGTCTCCATTGCCATTCTGACTGATCTGCAATGCAACTATGTTGAATGAGGCGCTTGTTCCAAGCAAATTGAAGAGACACTTGGAAACAAAATATCCAGCTGTAAAAGCGCAACCGAAAGAATACTTCGAAAACATTAGGGCTCAACAAAATAGACAAGCTCAGAAACTTACGAACTACCTAAAGCTGCCAGAAAAGGGATTGATTGTAAGTTATAATGTAGCTCAGCTACTAGCAAAACGCAAGAATGCACACACAAAGGCGGAATCTGTCATTACACAAGCTTTATTAATAGTTGTTGAAACTATTCTCAACCCGTTGCCGCCGAAAAAAGTTAAGAAAGTTCCTTTGTCAAATGATACTATCTCGCGCAGAATTTTAAGACTTATCGTCAGATTTACAAGATCAAATCTGCGAACACTCTGCCGTGACTGACGATGAAGTGTCTCTGCTGTGGTCTCTTCAAGTTGATGAATCCACTGACGTTAGCCGCAAACCCCTACTGCTAGCTTTTATTCGGTTTATAAAGGATGAAAAATGTGTCAACTAATTCTTATTTTGCAAAGACTTACAACCTACGACCAAAGGGGAAGATATTGTCAAAGCGATGAACGAAAACATTTTGCTCTTCAAACTACAGAGGAAAAACTGTGTCAGCGTTTGCACCGATGGCTGTCCTTCCATGCAGGGAAATAGAAAGGGATTTGTCACTCTTGTGCGTAAAGAAATTCCAAATGTATTAGTTGTTCACTGCAGAGAAGCTCTTGCGTTCAAGTTTTTGATGAAAGATTTGATGTATGTTCTGGATCAAGTGATTGAAGTTGTAAACTTTATCAAATCTCGACCGATTGCATCCCGACCTTTCTCTCAGCTTTGTGAAGCAATGGATTCAGACAACATATGCCTCCTGTGTCACACACCAACGTTCGTTGGCAGTCCAGGGGGAAAGTATTAAAGCGTGTCGTCCTACTCAAGGCTGAGCTAATTTCATTTTTGGAGGCTGAAAAAAAAATACTTTGGATTTTCGGAAAACAATATCACTGCATCCTCAAAACTGAAGTCATTTAGTGAAAACTTGACTTTGTAGCAAAGTAAGATCTCGAAAGGAGTCTTACACTGCTTTTTTTGCTTCGAATAAATAAAAAAAAATCACCCCCGAAATTCTGTACACTTTGACACACCTGCATTCAGCATTGCAGCATTACTTCACAACAGTTGGAAGTCTTGAATATGGATAGGGCAGCTATCAATTTGGAAAAATAAAGCTACAAATCTTACAACTGAAGAAGAAGAGTAGCTCATTGATTTAAAAAACGATGCAGTTCTTAAGTCAAGTTTAGCCGAGAAACGCCTGGATGTGTTTTGGATTGATATCAACAAGGCTGCAATCAGTTACAAAGCAATCAAAATAATAATTCCATTAGCATCTTCATGGTTTTGTGGATTTCAATTTTCAGCACGAGTTTGTTTGTCGACTTTGGAGCCTCGATTAAATCGCATTTTCTCTCAAAAACAGAAACACCCTTCAAATTAAATGTAACATTTAAAAACAGGTCAAAAAATTGTTCGTTTTATTATAAAACAACTGTTGGTCTCCCTGGTGTGCCGCGAAATTTTTGTAGTATTTTTACGGCGCCGGCAGACAAAAAAAAAGCTTGAGAAACACTGGTTTAAAGTAAACTTCAGATATTTCTTGATAGTTGATAGTTGTGTTTTTGAGTGCCATGTTATCGTTTAAAGTAAACTTC
>JADKLZ010003886.1:28050601-28062986 GCA_021533235.1 Biomphalaria straminea
TTTATTTATAAGACATCACAAGTACACAAATAACATCTTCATTATACTACAGTGTCTCTATTTTCCACTTCTAGCCTTAGGCGGAAATCGTTACTCTCTTGTAGACATCTTGTTCTAGTCCGTTCACTAGAGGTGCGCTAGCTAGACTTGCGATGCGCAATGGCGAGGTCGTAACAATATATATATATAGATAGATAGATAGATAGACAGAGTGATAGTAGTTAGATAGTTAGATAGATAGATAGATAGATAGATAGATAGATAGATAGATAGACAGAGTGATAGTTAGATAGATAGATAGATAGATAGATAGATAGATAGATAGATAGACAGAGTGATAGTTAGATAGATAGATAGATAGACAGAGTGATAGATAGATAGATAGATAGATAGATAGATAGAAAGATAGATAGATAGATAGATAGATAGATAGATAGATAGATTAGATAGATTAGATAGATAGATAGATAGATAGATAGATAGATAGATAGATAGATAGACAGAGTGATAGTTAGATAGATAGATAAATTATACTTTTAAAGTCTAATTTTTTTTTTCGCAGATTTCTTGTATTTGGGAAGAAGTGAAAGTCCTTAAACAGGACATGGAAAGGACCAGCAGTGCAGGCTCAACATTTAGATGCAAACTCTTACAAGCTATTATTTCATTACAGGTAGATTGTGACACCACAATCTTAATTGCTTTACCTAAGTAGCCAATGCATTTGTCCACCTCTCTTAGCAATATTTATTGTTATTGTTGCAGACTTGTCTAGGAATAACAGATTTGGGTCAGATCTTCCACCGCCCATTGAGAGATCAAAATAACAGTATTATTTTTACGGTGATCAACAATGTGATGGATCCTAAGCTCATTACTTTCAGCAGTAGTAAATGGGTGACTTTTGGAAAACTAGCACGAAGGCAAAGTCTTTCTTCAGCTGACTCTACAGATGCTCACACGTTATTACTCAGCTGTGTTCCAGTGAGTATTTTTCTTTTGATCATTTGATTATCAATAAGATTCTTTATAGTAGAATTAAGTTGATTCATTGAAATGTATTAACGATCAATAGAATAAAATAATGGCTCGTCCAACAAAAAAAAAGCCTAAGATGTGAAGTCTGTAGAGAAAAAAGATAATGCATTTGTAGCGGTATCTGAAGCTATTAGTGTGGTCTGTCTGTCTGTCTGTTCATTCTTCTGTTATGATTAGATTATGTAGAATTTGTTTTAGTCTTAGAATGCACCCTGTATGCACATATTTATACACATTAACAACATTGAATATGCCTTGGTTCTTGTTGTTTATTTTTTTTTACCTTTACCTATCCCTTAGTCTGTTGGACGGTTGGGGCACCAAGCAAGATTCGTCGACCGTCCTTCTCCATTCCTCTCTGTCCTTGGCCTTAGAAGCTTGTTCAATGGCATGCCAGTCCATTCTTTTATGTTGTCATCCAATCGCTTTCTCTGTCTGTCTCTTCTTCTTTTTCCTGGTACTGTTCCTTGAAGGAAGATCCTTGCGAGCCCCCGAAGATCTTGTGATATGGCCATAGATTTTTAACTTGCGTTTTTTACGATAGTTAGCAGATCATCATGGGGTCCAATCACTGCAGTAACACTGTCATCTAATCTCTTGGTTTGTGATGCGGTCTTTAAATGTGACACCTAAGACCCTTCTGTAGCATCTCAATTCCATTGCTAGGATCCTCCTCTCTAGCTCTGCAGTCAGCGTCCAAGACTCACAAGCATATTGTTATTTATAAGATTTTATAAATAGTACATTTTCAGTCATTTCTTTGTAAATTTTGAGCCGAATGTCATTAAGTCTAAATCAAGGGAGAAGGATTTTTGTCTCCAGAGGACATGACCAATAAAACAGTCTTTAAGTCTTAGTCTTCACCAAGCCTTCTGTTCGAAGGTCTCCGACAACTAAAGGACCATTTAATCATATCCTTTTAATCATATCCTTTTAATCATATCCTTTTTTCGGAGTCACGGCTCCTTAAGACGTTTACGGTTTCCTGTCGTGGTCTCCGAAGGCTAAATACAAAAAGGAGTCCTTCGTATTCCTATAATGTGCCACCACTAACGAGAAGGCCAACACAACAGCTCGCAATGCTCCTGTTGAAAAGTTTGTGAATTGTACAAGGCTCTTGTCTTGGAGTCCGAAGATTAATGAGGAATGCAGTATTTCACGTGGCTCTACGCAGCTCTAGAAGCGACCTACATATTTTGCCTCATCCAGCGCAGACATAACACTTTGGTCGATTTAGATTCGCCATCCACGTCTGTCCTCAGCAGTAGATTTTCTTTTGGTCTCAGTTTTATTATAACAAGTCACTTTTGTATGCCCTATCTGTAACAGGTCAGTATTGACATATCTATCTGTAACAGGTCAATATTGGCCTATCTCTATGTAACAGGCCCTGGCATGCTACCCTGCCTCATAGTGGCGCCCGGGTGGAAACGTTTGTAAGAGGAAACGTTTAGGTCAAATAGGTAGCAAAACAAAACTATCGTGGGTGTGCCTAAGGGGTCCGAGAGTATTCACATTGCACTGTGCGGTATTGTAAAAGAACTCTCACAACCTTGTCAACATCCAGGCGCTGTTACTGTGGCATTGACGTAAATGGCGTATCTCGCACAGATATGCGTCGGCTGACTACACACTTTGCTGAATCTTGGTTCAGGCTGTTTTGGAGTCAACTTTAGATGATTGTAGAACACTTCAATTACTCAGCAGGCATTTTGGTTTTCGTGTTCGGGTATATTCAATGTTGTTGCTCACAAACACAGAATGAACTAGACATTAATTGTAATAAACAGAAGCGGTCAATGCTGATGAACGTTTTAAATAAGAACTTTAATAACGATAATAGGCCACAGTCAAAGTCACAGTACTAACACGTCTATACCCTAGAGATTTTGTCTATATAACTGATTTTTAGTCTCTAACCCAAAATATCCCAAGCGTCACTAGCCCCGTTCAATATGCGTCTTCTATGGTGCGTCGCTAAATAACTAAAACTATCAATTGAGTACCTAACAACACACACCACTATAAAAGTATAATATAATAGTAGTTTGTATTTTTTTAAAACGTATACCTAAACAAAAAGTTCATATCAAAATTCTTTAAAAAAAATATTTGAATATTCAATGAGTTAGTTAATAAATGGAAAATATATTTTATAATGATCCATCGACACTTTTATTATTGTGACCTTAAATGCAAATGTTTGTACCAATGCGCGAATCTATGAATGAAGCTTGATTTATTAATGAAGAAGCTTGTGAACTTTTGATATAAGGTTTACTTCCCCTGAAGTTTTTCATTAAAAAGTGGTGTAATTTTTTGAAAAATCTGCTTGCATTTATAGTAATAAAAATTAGATGGTTCACTTTTGGAAAGGAAAAAAGTAGCTGTTGTATCAGAACTTTGAATGATCTAAAAAATCATGATGTCCGATTTTCATTTTCTCTTCCTGTTTCTGAGATCTAAACGTGACGGACGGAAGGACGGATAGACGGACAGACAAGCCACACAAAACTAATAGCGTCTTTTCCCCTTTAGGGTGCCGCTAAAAATTAAACAAAGCTGAAAATTGTAATATCACTTTAAAAAATTCTTCCATTTTCGGTCAAAAAAAATCTACAAAAATTATTTTATTTTCTATTTCATGTAAATTATTTGATTAAAGTTAAAAATCGAATGATTAGTTTAAGATTTATGAGATCCATGATACTTTCCTAAATAAAATTCAAATGGTTTCTGGTGATAAGTATGTCAAGTAGTTGTTCTGAAAAGTTGTATTACTTGGAAATAGACTATCATAAATGTTTATTGTTGTTGTTTTTTTTTTTTTTTTTTTTTGCTAATTAATTTTTTTTTAAACTCTAAATCAGGAAATGATATTATATAATCAAGTAAGTCTCGAGCCATTGCCCAGAGGTCTCTATTTAGGTTACGTCAAACTTCAAGCATCAGTCGATGTGCTCAAAGTCATGGTTCCTAAGAAGAGCCCAAATTGTGTGCCGCATATCAAAATACGAGATCTTCCTAATGTATCCAGGTTAGTGAAACTCGAGGTACAGTAGAGGAGTTATGGAAAATACAGTTTGAGGCTATTTAACTACACATGATAGTGTAGCTAATGTTATAATATATAGATTGTATGTGGCTATTTAACAACGCATGATAGTGTAGCTGATGTTATAATTCTTTTACATTCTAGAGAAGAATGGGAGTGGCTACTCAAGGCTGAAACTGGTCTAGATGTTGACTGTATGACCAACACACAAAGAAACTTCCAAAATCTTTTAACGGATGCAACTAAAAAGCTGTTTAATTATCTAGGTAAAGATGCTTTTTAGAAAATATAACGCTATTGAAATGTCAAGTTTATATTCGTTTTAATTACACAACAAATGTAACGAAATGTGTGAGTTTGTAAGATAATTTGCACCAGAGCATTTAAAATGTGTAATATTTTTAACAGACCTACCAGAGTCAACCACTGCAAATCACAGAATCTATGATCTGGAAGTTCTGGAGTTATCACCATCTGTTGCTATGATTCTTATTTTACCTTCTATGGAAGACATTTGTGTAGTTCCAGGACATCATGATACTTTAACCAAAAAGACAGAATTTAGTTTCTTACCTGTACAGATTTTTGAATCCAGTAAGTAAGACTAGCTTTAAAAATAGTGATTGAAATAGTTTTCTGAAGTTACTATTGTTAGCAAGTTTCTAAACTAATCCTATCTTAGTGAACTTTTGAAGATGTTGAATACATAATTAATATTTGTGAATGTCATGAAGTAACCCTCAACTCTTCCTCAGTTCACATGCACGCATATCTGCCAGAGTTTGTCTCTCTCTATGCACGACTGTCGGCAAGAGTTGAAATGGATGGAGTCTTGGCTCAACAAGAACATAGAGAAGTGAGTCAAAGGAGGGGGATACTCTTTCATTTAGAAGTTTAGGTTTTTTGTTTAGCTGGTATGTTTTTATCAATGAAAGACAAACAGGGGGGTGAAATTGAAGTTCTACATATCTTTGTACAGACATAAATATTTATCAGACTATATGCTGTTTTTTTATCTGCAACTGGAAAGGTCTGCATTATAGCGCTAGATACTTTACTCCTCCTATTCGAAAACAAAATTAAAAAGCTGTGCGGGTATATCTATTCTATATCTCCAGAGGAAGAGATTAACAACTCTCACCTCATTTTAGTTGATTAGTCTTGATTGAGTTCAATGACAGACAGGTGACAACAAGTCCATACAATGGACGTAGGCTCAATGTCAGCATATTGACACTCTCTATAGGTCACACCTGACTAGGGAACTGAGTTTGTTTAATTGGTTGTAAATCTTTATTAGGAGGCTGGACTAGAGGCCACACCTCTACACGGTGACCATTTTGATTACTTGGAGATAAATGTGAATAAATCTCAATAAGGCGACTGGACTAGAAGCCACACCTCTACACGGTGACCATTTTGATTACTTGGAGATAAATCTGAATACATCTCAATAAGGCGACTGGACTAGAAGCCACACCTCTACACGGTGACCATTTTGATTACTTGGAGATAAATCTAAATAAATCTCAATAAGGCGACTGGACTAAAGAAACACACACCTACATGTGTCACCTTTTGCTACACATACCACAAACCGCGAGATTCTATAGCCCAGCTAGCAAGTAACTATTTATGTTGTAGATAAAAGTACAAGGCTTAGATTTTAGTATATTAGTCTATAAGACACTGACCAGGACTATCTTTAAAGGGAAAAAAACACACCCTGCCGCCTGATTTTTTTGTTTAGACCTTAAATAAATATTACTGTTGAATTACTTTTAGTAACATGTTAACTTGAATATTGCACGGTTAAGTGCCTTGATTATTAGGCTACTTACGATATGCATCAGGCCAGGACGCAACACATCTGACACTTCTAGCTATAACAAGTGTACGGGTATAATAGATATACATGCTGGACTAACCTTGTCAATGTTTTAATTTCATTTCTGACCACTCAACATTATTGCGTATGTCCTAGGAAAACACGCTTGATGGTCATCACCATTATCTATACCCACTACACTAGGACTACATGTCCTCTACTTCTGTCTGACCAGGTTGTTAAAATTAGTCGGACATATAATCTATTTAATTTTTTTTGTTGGTAGTGAGTGTTGAAATGCTTTTTTCTTCTAAAGTTGGTCTTCCTAGTGCTGTTAACTCTTTCTCTCCGTAATTATTTACCGCATTCTAGTAAAATCAACGATGGTATCGTCAGTTAGGAGGGAAAGAGTTAAATCTATATAAATGTAGATCTAAACATAGATCTCAATAATAGGCCTTCAGACTACAATTTAATCATTGCTTCGGCACCATCAAAGGTTGAAAATAGAGACAGGTGTTAATAAAATATCGTTTGCGCAAATGAATTGATCTAAACCACTACATGTTGACTTACAACACTCTGATTCCAGCAATCAACACTAACAGGCACTATCAGTATTAAGCCCTTGATTCCAACACCAGAAGTGGACCGTGGCCTTTAAATTACAAGCCTGGTGACCAGTTATTGGTCTGAAATGTATGAACACATACATCCACCCAGAGGCGTCACTAGGGTGGGTGTCACCCGGTGCGGTAAAATCAGGGTGTCACCCCCCCCCCTCAGCGTTCCACTTATTCTTCAAATAAAAAACTATCGTTGTTCAGTTGTTGTTTTTTTTAGCAATAATACAGTTCGTTGATTGCTAAGTTTAAATGAGTATCGACTTTTTTTTTCTCTTACATATTATCGTTAATCATTACATACATTGACATCTATTATTTTAAATAGAAAGAAATTAAAAACCAACTGAGCATGCTTTCCTAAGTAAACATTAAACAGCTCTTAATGGAAACTTTTGAACATTATAATCACATATAGTTTCATGGTAGTTTCATGAGGACAACTAATGAAAAATGCAACTTAATGAAAAGTATATTGATAGGTACAACAATTTTTAAAGAATTTTTTAACATATAAAAGTTTACAATAAATTTAGAAAATAAATATTTAAATTTCCTTTTCAGGATTTCAAATCAGAAAACTTATAAAAAACTTAAAACTGAATATATATCTTGCGACTTCGTTTTCAATGGACAGAACTGATTAATTTGATTTCAAAAAATAGTTGTTAATTAATTTTTTACTGAGATAACGTTGTTAGTTGATGTTTTAATAAGAGATCGATATTAGTTAATGTTGGAATGAGAGAACGTTGTTAGTTGATGTTTTAATAAGAGAAAGTTGTTAGTTGATGTTTTAATGTTTTAATAAGAGAACGTTATTAATTGATTTTTAATGAGAGAAAGTTGTTAGTTGATGTTTTAATGAGAGAACGTTATTAGTTTATGTTTTAATGAGAGAACGTTGTTAGTTGATGTTTTAATGAGAGAACGTTGTTAGTTGATGTTTTAATGAGAGAACGTTATTAGTTGATGTTTTAACAATTTAATGAGAGAACGTTGTTAGTTAATGTTTTAATCAGAGAACATTGTTAGTTAAATTTAGTTTTGCAAAGCTTCATTTCACATGACGCCTTGTAAACATGCATTTGGCAAGAAACAGTTAAAGGTTTCATTCAAAGGCTGGTAGAGATTCGTTGTCGTCTTTCAAAACTTTGCTGCACTCTAGTATTCTAGTTTTAGTATTTCTGTTCACATATCTTGCCGTCAGGCCCAATATAAAAGAGATTGAAGCACTCAGTATTAACTTCTTGCTCTCAATTTGAATAGTAAATCTTAAGAATACTTTCCTGATATTTTCATATTGTTAAAACGTATTTTTCTTTTGCATTAACATGATAGTTTGATTTGAGAAAAGTTATCTTAATAACATTTTGAGCTAACTTTTCACATATTTCGTAGAGTAAATGTTTAAGTGCTCGAGCTTAATCACCACTTTGAAAATAATTAACACTTTAATTTGAAGGTACTTTTGTGTTCAGTTTACTTTTTTGAGTACATCTGCCAATAAGAAAGTTAAGCAATGAAAGTTATGCATGTATTCACACACAGCTGGCAATCATAGTTGTGCTGCGCCTCTAGTGTTTGTATTTTCAGAGAGACGGCAAAAATTTTCGCCGTCACAATTTCATAAAATCGTTCTTTCATGGCTCTAACAGCAGCACCATGAGCACACCAGCGAGCTGTTCATATGACACACTATCATTAATTATATTATCCTATCTATTAGTATTAGCGGCAAAGAAAGAAAACCATTTTTCTAGAGAACCAAGAAAGTATAATTAGAAAATATTTTCCGATTAAGAATTTGGACCACATAGCTTAAGTAAACAGTGTACACATCTATTCAAGTTTCTTTTCTGTTCTTCATTTATTACTGCCTGCACATCTTCATGAATCCTTGACATTGTAGCTGCATTACCATGTCCCTGAGCTCATCATATCGATACGTTAAGCCCATCTCTTTTCAGTCGTTTTAAATTATCACAACGGATACACCAGATTTGGCCCACATTAAGAGGAATATCTTACATTTCTGTCATTTCAACATTACCATTGCTACTGTTAATATATCTTACAACTTCAGAGATCTGTTAGTTGTGCTGTAATACAAGATACCAGAGTACCTTGCAGCTTTTATGTCTCTCATCTCTGATAAGTATATCCCTTAAGTGGTTTGCTAAAACATGTATATATATTTTTGGTACAAGCTTGGATCGTAACTTTTTTTTAATCGCTGACTTGCGTTCGTATAAGTTATTATTTCAGCACTGGCTCATATTTGGATAACATTTCCACAATCCCATGAAAAAAAATTTCATACCAACTTTTCTTTGCTAGAAACAATGCGATAGTACGCAATCTATAATACAAGATGTTCATCTGTTTTCCCATCTATACGTCAATCATAGCATTGACGTCCGTGTCACTTTTTGGAGCTAAAGTCCTGCTCCCAAAATGTTCCTAATTTGAAAGCTTGATTAATATTCTTCAGTCTTCTCTCGAGTTTTTCGTTGTGGACATGTCCACTATTTATTAAAGCAGAAAATCTTGCTATTGATGTTTTCCCATTTAGAATAAATTTATTCAACAATTTCTAAGCTTTATGATTTTGCTTCTGTCACATTTTAAAGTTGGTATTTTTTAAAGTGCCTTTTTACACTGGGGTGTCACCAGCTATCGGGTGTCACCCGGTGCGGACCGCACCCCCCGCACCTGCCTAGTGACGCCTCTGCATCCACCTACTAAACAACCCAGATTGCACTCTACTTCTGAGAGATTTACATTAGTAACTAGTCAGACAGAAAGATACATATTTTAAATTGACCATCCCACACATCCGCTTTACAGTTTGTGGCCTCGGACATACACGTTTGTGATAGGCCTATCAAAATAAATAAATCATACTTTCTATACAGCTATATCCTGCTCCCGACGGATATCATACTTTCTATACAGCTATATCCTGCTCCCGACGGATATCATATTTTCTATACAGCTATATCCTGCTCCCGACGGATATCATACTTTCTATACAGCTATATCCTGCTCCCGACGGATATCATACTTTCTATACAGCTATATCCTGCTCCCGACGGATATCATACTTTCTATACAGCTATATCCTGCTCCCGACGGATATCAAAAAGTGCTATCAGGTGAACCCCTACTCCTAAAAGTGTTTTTCAGTATTTCTTAAACTTTAAATCACTGGCAACCCCTTAGACAAAAAAACAACTTTGCGTCTCTTTAGTGCTTGGGGTCTCGGAGAGACGTGAACGCCCTTGTCAATATTTCAAGAATTGAATTTTAAAAAAAACCTTAGAAACACAAAAATATTTCACATTTTCAGGTTTTTCTCTTTCCATATATGTTTACTATATGCATACAAGCTTGGATTCTAAACTTTCTTATCAAACGCACACAATATGTAAAAGTAAACTGACATGTGTCAGGCACGAGAGAACTAAGCACTGGAGCGCCGCAGGGGTGCGTCCTGTCACCAGTATTGTATTCCATTTACACAAATGACATTCAGAGCTTATCAGCTGACACTCCCATCATAAAATTTGCCGACGACACAAATCATTGGCCTTATTGCAGGTGACGAAAATATGTACCATACAACAATTACCACCTTTGACCAATGGTGTAGAGATAACTTTCTAATTTTAAATGTTCAGACAGAAATGATTATTGATTATTGATTTTAGGAAAAACAAAGACCATATTGCAGAAATTAAGATAAACAAACAAACCATAGAACAAGTACAAGAATATAAATATCTAGGCACAACTTTCAACAACAAACTGAAATAAAATAATACCTGTTAAAATCTATACACGAAAATTTTCCAGCGACTTTTCTATTTCAGAAAGCTATGAAAATTGAACATTGACAAAACAATAATCAAACTTTTCTACACAGCAACCATCAGCAGTCTTATTGACTTTGCCATCACCTGCTGGTATGGTAATACTTCACTGGTACAAAGACTTTGAATAAATAACTGAATGTTGAAAATAAACCTATTTATTTCAAACTTGAAATTTTAAAACCATTGTAACTCTGCAGCTTTAATTATTAATTAATTATTAATTTCATATTTTATTAATTGCAGGCCTTTTCTTCAGAAGAATTAAAAAAAGCTAAGGAGCAGGTTCAACAGACAGCAAACCTTCAACAAACGTTAGATCGAATTTGGAAATGTGCAAGATGGATACGAGACATTACCACGTATGCCAGAACAAGGGAGAAAAAGTCAGGCATTCATCTCTCCCATATATTCCCCTATGGTGTACAGGCAAGCCATCGTTCTACACTAAATGAAGCTACAGTGAAAGCAACCAAATTACACCTCCACTTTTCCTCCTCAATAAGTGTTGGGAAAGACCAAAAACGTATTGCTAAATTTTATGACCCGAATGAAGAGACTCCCCACAGCACAGATAGCATTAGCATTGGTGAAGAAGAAAGCTACACTCCAATTAAATCTGCACCATCAACCCCTGTCAGTCAAGCCAACTGTCCACATTTAACACCTTCCTCATCATTTTCATCAACATCTTCATTA
The DNA here is from genome assembly GCA_021533235.1 of Biomphalaria straminea. Classification (NCBI taxonomy): domain Eukaryota; kingdom Metazoa; phylum Mollusca; class Gastropoda; family Planorbidae; genus Biomphalaria; species Biomphalaria straminea. The sequence continues at coordinate 28,061,720 of JADKLZ010003886.1, forward strand.
GCGGAATCGTCCTTGGACTCAGGTCAAGACTTCTCGTATGCAATTATAAAAGTGCATGCTCTGTATGATACAGGACTAAACAGAAATGTCAACATCAAACTTCATATTACTGAGCAGACGACTTCTCGAGACATAGTTAATCTGGTGGTCAGACATTTGAATTCTATTGTACAAACCAAAGGGAAAGGTGTTTTGGCCTATTCCGAAGATGTTTTATCAGACTTTTGTTTGGTTCTTAAATACCAAGGACATGAAAAGGTTTTGAAAGAAGATTACAAACTGTTACAACTTAAAAGTCAGCTTCAGAGAGCTAAAATCTGTGTTATGATGATAGAATCTTTGTTTTCAGAAGACGAACTGGGGCAGGCAACTATTGTATAGACAAAAATAAATGTGATGTAGAATATTTCAGATAGCTATACAATAAAATCTACTATATGCTGAAGATGCAACAATGAATGAGTTTCTATAAATTTTCTTAAAGTTCGGACGTTCTCATTGACTTTCTTTTACACACTAAAATAACATGAATACCTGCTGAAAATTCTGACATAATTCTGTACATTTAAATGACATAAATGATGTTTCATTGGTCTATGTAATCTATTTCTGATATTGTTGAAAATTACTTGTGCTGTTCTGCAAATCGTTGTATTTCCACAAATATTTTTGGTAAAGAACCCCTTAGTAACTAGAAAATGATTTATTATGTACACAAAGCCATTAAAACACCGTTGTGACCTTTTCTAGGAGTCATAGTGACGTACATCTTGTGTGAGCGTTTCCAGGTAAGAAGTAATGCGTCCGTCAGTGGACCTGTAGGAATGGTATGAGACATCTAACAACACTATGCCAGGGCATTATGTCAGTTTCCTTTCTGGCCTTTAGTCAATAGAATCTCCTTGCAGGTCAAAAGGCAGGTTAAGATATTTTGTACACAATGAAAAGGGTTTGATAAAAAGACATAAGAAACTTTCTGGATATCAGAAACTAACTACTGCAACGTAACGAATAGCACAGTTGTATCTTCCTCTATAACAAATGAACCAGGCCTCATTGCCTGCCAGAAAAAAAATATCCAGAGACATTGTTTTTGTTTTCTCTGGTATATTCGTAATTTGCATTTTTTTCACACTTTTATCAGTCCTCTGTTATCGATATAACCCTATTTGAGCTCCTTTACCTTTGTTGTTTTAAAAGTAGAATAAAAAACGGTTTGCATAATTAATTTTATAAGAAAAAGGTTTGCGTAATTAATTTTATAAGA
>JADKLZ010003886.1:28071530-28091749 GCA_021533235.1 Biomphalaria straminea
ACATATTGTTGTAACTCTAGTGGCGGAGCAATGGGGTTAATGTGCTTGCGATCTTTGAGGGTGTCCCTGAAGCGTTTTCCTTGTCCGCCTTGCGAGCGCTTTCCTTCTTTTAAATTGGTCATACAGGAGTCGTTTAGGGATGAGGCGGTCTTCCATTCTGCAGAGGTGTCCTGCCCATCGCAGCAAGGATTGCATCAGGAGTGTTTGGATGCTTTGCAGACCCGCTCCTCAAAGGATGTATCTGATACTTTTTCTTGACATTTGACATTCCGATTTTTCTTAGACATGTCATGTGGAAGTGGTTTAGTTTCTTTGCATGTTTTCTGTACACTGTCCATGTTTCTAAGGCATAGAGCAATGTAGAGAGGATAACAGCTCGATAGATTCCTAGCTTTGTATTTTTGGTGATACCTCGCTGTTTTTTAGACAGACTGCCATAGGATGCACTAGCTTTGGCGATACGCTGATCTATTTCATTATCGATCTTTCCGTTTCAGAAGAAAATGCTGCCAAGATATGTGAATCTGTCCACTGCATTCATATCATGTCCATTTATCTTGATGCTTGGATCCCAGTAGGCTTTCCCTATAGAAGATATAGAGAATCACGTGGCTAAATGTTGTTGGTTTACGATTGGTGAATGAGATCCATTCACGAAACCTTTAAAACACAATAACTGATCATACATCGACAAATTTAATTTCATTATTTTTCTTCCATAGTTTCATAACATTTGCGGGGCCCTATGTGAAGTGGATTGCACGCTGTCCAGTCAGGGTACGGTTAAGGATAATTATAAGTAGAAATGAAGATTTTGTGTTACAAAATAAATTCCTCTTTGCATTAAAATTTTGTCTATTTTAAGGTTATTTGAATGAGTTTCGGGAGATTTCCTGGAGCGTCTTAAAAACAAGGAAACCACGGGAACCCTATTAAAAGTTATAATGGTTTAATTTAATAATTTACATATTGAATAAGCGCAAGCTTAATATCTATCATGGACATACGATAGGCTTACAGCAGTAAACTAAAATATTTCTTTGCAAATAAGAAAAGAAAATCTCAATTGAACACACTCGGACAATGGTTATGCTTGCCTTGATTTGGCAAAATATGTAGGTCATATCTGGGGCTGCGTAACCACGGGGAATACTGCATTCCTCATTAATTTTTGGATTTAAAGTATTATTTTGCTGGTAAATTATTACCATGTGTTCATGCTTCAGTGTCTTTATGTCCCGTACCAAAACAAAAGAAATGGTCATAACACAGCTTCTCTACGCCTTACTTACTCAAACTGAACATGATATCTAGCTAGCGGTCAATAAGTTTGCGCACGCTGCAGCCACTTTTGATTTAACTATAAACCTTAGTAAAAAGCTTGGGGTTTGAGCGTGGTGACGAAAGACCTAAAACAGATTTTAATGGAGGGTTTGGCTGTAGCACAACTGGGATAGATGTATGGCAAAACCCGGTATGAACTTCTTATAGTCCGACAGCCATGCTGAGCAGGGCACGTATCCCGTATGGGGGACGAACATATTGTTTGGCGTAACAGAGGTGCCCCACGGAAATGTTTCTTTAGAAAGCTAATGAAATGATTTAAGTCTATTAAGAAAAAGTGCGCCATTTCAGTTTGTCAAAAAGAGCCTGTTTTAACCTATAACGTAGAGATTTGAGTCACTTGATGTTTCGTACTAAAGCATTAATGAATACACTAATTTCATAATTAAATGTCTGAACGTAACCATCTGAGAAATTACAGAGCAAAGACTTTCTTCCAGGCCAATAAAGTAGGCCTACAATAGTTTTACGCAAAAAAATGGATTGTAAAACTATAAGACGGACGTGAGCTATGATTTGTCTACACTTAAGAGACTTGATATTTAATCGCCATGTACAATTACATTTAGATATAACAGAACACTCTTCAGATTAGTAGTCTTTATCCGATCGTTAATTTTTGTAATTACAAAAATATTCTTAAAATGACTTCGGCTATATAATTTTCTTTGTGAAATTTTTTATCCGAGCAAGGCTCGGCCACCTGATATTAAAGGGATAATTTTACTTAGTTACGGAAATGACGAAAAGTTAGATTAAAAAGTAGACTGATCTAGTCGCACTAAAACAAGACGTATTTTTATTGAGGTTACAGACGGCAAGTAAAGAAGTACATAGACAGATCCCTTATTAAGTATTAAACGTATTTTATATTTGAAACGCTGGTCGACTTCATCTATTTACTTGTTTTTGGCATTTCGTCTGTGGTTGAAGATTACCTCCTGTTTATTTCGTTTGATATTTGCCACGGCGAAAGAGCCATAACAATATATATATATGCTCTTGATATATACATATGTTTTATTATTATTGGCTTAATTCAATCGTAGAAATACTATAATTCATCTCAAATACTTTTTCAATATCAGGTGGCCGAGCCTTGCTCGGTTAAATAATTTCATATACCCGAAGTCATTTTTGGATTTTTTTTTTATAATTACGAAAATGAACGATTGGATAAAGACTACTAATTCGAAAAATTTCTTTAGTATTCTGTTTGTTCTATATGTAAATTGGTACGTTCAGACATTTAATTTTGGAATTAGTATATTCAATTATGGCTTTAGTACGAAACATCGAGTGACGCAAATTTCTACGTTATTGGGGAAAACTTCAAAGACTTTCTTACAAGCCAATAATAGTAGGCCTACGATAGTTTTACGATAGTTTTACGCTGTCTAGACTGTAAGAGGACTTAAGAGACTTGATATTTAATCGCCATGTACAATTACATATAGAACAAACAGAACACTAAGACTGTCAGACCATAAGAAGTTCATACCGGCTTTTGCCATCCATCTATCCCAGTGGTGCTACTGGTGCTACAGCCCATGGAAGGATATGGCCTGCTTTTACACATCCCTCCATTCAGATATCTTCTAGGCCTTTCGTCACCACACCCTAACCCCATGTTTTTTACTAAGGTTTATAGTTAAATCAAAAGTGGCTGCAGCGTACGCAAACTCGTTGACCGCTTAGAATATTGTGTGTTGGTTTCCTTTTCGAGTCGATGTGAAGCTCGAAGTCGCAGATCCTCAAGTTTCCTTAAACGCTCCTCATAATTTTCTAGCTTGACGATATTACTAATGATTGCATTTACGAATAATAACGTTATGTCAATAAAATATTAACTTCACGTCAATAATAATAATAATAATAATAATAAAATTATTATGTTTATATAAATAATGTTTGTCTAAATGAATCTATATAAAAGACCTTCTAAAAAAAAACAAAGATTTAGATCGAACAAAATTATAAAATATTTGTCTTCTATAAATTTAGAGTGGAATTGGCAATGCTGTTACATCTAGATCTAGTCTAGGAAAAAAAGCGATTGAAATCTGGCTGAAATCCTATAGCTCAGACGTAGACGTCTAGATCTATTTGTTTTCCTGAAAAGTTGTGAACATCTTTTCTTCTAGAAATTACAACAGAAAACCTATTAGATTATTATTAGATCTCTTCAACGCCGCAAACCTCCTGCTATTAGGGAAGATTAACGGCGAGCAACATGGCGGTTTTTTCGACGGAGAACTGAGAATCTAGTTGTAAGTCTAGAATCAAGACCTAGATCTAGACGTAGATTGTTTGTTTGTTGTTTTACATGTTTCGGATGTTCCTTCAGAATTGAAGATAGTTACATCCTAGTCCAAACCTCCCGCAGGACGACGGGGGATGGGAGCGGGCAGGGTTTGAACCCGGGACCATCGATAAATCCAAACGACAGTCCAGCGTGCAAACCGCTCGACCAGGCAGACATCCAGATTCCAGATTCGGCGTCCATATCTTTCTTTTCGGCCTACATTATATATATATTAAAAATATACAATTAATCAAATTCTTATTTTAACGTGCCTTATAATAAAGGGATCAAGCGATTAATTTGTAGAAACACTTGGAAGCACTTGAGCGTCTTCAGATAACCACGTGCTTGATTGATGTTCACTGTTTTAAACCTTCAACTACGGTGCGCAAATATCTAGTTGTGTCTATTCATTCAAACGCGATAAAACTTGTTGCAAAGAAATGCTTTAGTGAACGGATGTAAGCCAGTGACGTAGGAGGTGTCAAGTTTTTTTTCCCTTTGACGTCGTGGGAAAAAATTTCATTCATAAATTCTCCATGTCATTCATAAAACCTTCAAACCAAAATAAGTTTTTCCATAATGAGACATTTTTCAAACCGATATAACGGTCGAACTCGAGTTTTCCCGATGTGGCCAATGAGCTGAGCATTTTTTTCTCACTAACATTTAGATACGTTGAAATTTTAAAGAAAATCGTTAGAGCCGTTTTCGAAATAGAAGGAAAATATATATATATATATATATATATATATATATATATATACAAGAATTGCTCGCTTAAGAGTATAGGATATGGCTGTGGAGCCCTATTTTGGAGCGACACTCCCGTCCACATATATTGCAGGTCAAGGTGGCTTTCGCTTTGGTGGTATGCACGCTTTTCTTTAACTAGTGCGGTCTAGGGCTATGTCTTCCCAATGGTCAATATCAATTTTCAATGATTTTAAATCCCTTTTAATCACATCCACATGTATGTATATATGTCTGTGTTTGTATGTACATAGATATACAAAGTAAAAAGTAAGTAAAACAATTTTCCCTTGTTTCTATATATTCTGTTACGTTACCTGTTTGCCAAATATTTCAGAGGTAATATCATTATTTTTTTGGGCCAAATCATATGCAACAGTTCCAATAGCAGCCTGAAATGACATTTATAAAGTAAGAGTTAAAATATTTTCACACTGATATAAATAGATGATTATTATATATCACACAATTTTTGGACAAGCTAGAAAGTTTATACTGTGGCCAATTTTTGACACAGGTAACAACAATAATCATCCGTACAAAATATAACTATTTTAAATTTATTGTGCTTTTTTTAAAAATAATTGTTAGCTACACATCTTAAAAACTACAGATCATTATAATTATAGATAACTCAAATAACTCTGCTTTCAATAAGGAAAATTAACAAATGTCATGCTCATAACCACAAATGTATAAGCAGATAAGCAAGGTAAGTGATAATTTCTCTATTTTAAGAATTTAAAAAAAAAAGTAAAAAAAAAGAAAGAAACGCTTTTATTAAAACACACTAAAAAGAAAAAAAAAAGTTTGAGATGAAGTTAAATTTACACCCAACTTTTTTTTTTACTCTTTAGTGTGTTTTAATGCAAGCGTTGTTTTTACATTTTATTGTATTTTTTTGCCTTTGTCAGTATATACGAAAACGATATTTTTAATTAACATTGCGTTAATTAAGCTAATAGTTTAAATGTTTAAAACTTAGAACCCAAAAGTCTGACAATGTTAGACAAGACACATCGACCTGAACTGTTGCTTTTGGTAGCCATGCCACTGCCACAAAAGACCTCTCTCTATAAGTGAGATCGGTGAAAAATACTGACAAGAAGGAAACACAAACTCTTGCCAACAGGCCAATAGCTAAAACTGCAATTCCTAGTCCTGTGGCAGAAAAATACATAAGTCATTACATTCAAGTTATAAATATTTTTAATTTTAAAGCTATAAAAAATAATTCTTATATTTTGTAAAGATATTATAAATTGATTGAGTTCATCTAGAAAATAAAACGAAATTCAAACTTAATATTTCAATACCAATTTATATAAAATTGTTTCATTTTTTAAAGCTGCATTATTGAAAAGTACATTTTGATGACCATTGTTAATTATTTGCTAATTGTTAAAACTTATTTTCAATTTTGTTTACGGGCCAAATCCTTTACAGCTTAAAGATAATACTGCTAACATACTTTCTATTTTACGGCAGTGAAACATGGTCAACCTAAGCAGGAAAAAAGCTGAAGATCTGCCACCTCCGACACTTAAGGCGGAGTTTTCAAATACGGTGGCAAGATCAAATAACCAAAGTGCTGAGATGAATTGCCAGGACCTGTTACCAGCAGCAGAAGCCTCGGCTAACTTGATCATATTCAGAGAGTGCCACAAGTTCGACTAGCACAAGACATTTTATATGGTTATCTTAACAGAAGGCAGGAGAGCCGCTGGTTGCCCACTTTTAAGGTATACGGATGTATGCAAACGCGACATGAAGCTCTTCAAAAATTGATTCTAACAATTGGGAAAAGAGACACTGGCTAGCCACACGGTGAACAAGCATTAAGGAAGGGCTCTGGGTGCAGACACACTAGGAGTAGAACAAAGGGTGAAGTGCAACAGCGCCTAGAGATGGCAGACTTATGACAGCAACATGAGAAGTTGCAATGGAGAAATATTGTAGTCTCTTATAACACTGACAGAGATAATATTTGCATTTTTTATTGTAATATTTTGTGAGTAATAGCTACCAGGTGTTTTTGTTGTAACTCTAATTTGTAACTCTGTTAACGACTTCTAGGTGCACTGCTAAGAACTAGACTAGTGATGAATGTTGACATTAAAGAAGAAGTTACGTCCAAGTCTAGAACTGTTTAAGAGGCTGTGCTCAAGGCAGGCATTGTTACTGTGTGTGTGACCTCCTCCTGCGATTAAACATCTGCATATCGTAAAGTAACCTCCGTCAAGTTTTGACACTATAAATTAAACCTAGAATTATGAATACACACATACAGAATTAGATAGTGAATTTAATCAATTGATTTCAGTTATCTTAACACTGAATATAATTTTTATTCAAGTAGATGAGCTTACCAATGACATCAAGGTCTAACTTGAAAATATCCACTTCTGAACCAATGAGACCAAATAGAAATGGCTGGAATATCATCCATACTACACCAATCACATTCTCTAGAGGATTCTAGACAAGGAAACAAAAATTTACAGTACTATAAGGTCCTAAACAGATGTGTATGACAGCAGTAGTCATGGAAGAAAAGAACATTAAGAAAAGTCAATACTTTCTATGATGGGAGTGTTGTTGTTTTTTTCTTTGGTCTTGTCTTATAAAACAAGATGGAGTGTGGGAAGCTACGAGTACTTTTGGTAATAGTGTGTGCTGTTACAAAACAAGCAATGGGCTACAGTGTAGTTGTAATAATAACACTATTACAAATCTGCAACGGTCATCAACACCGCACTACCAATATCTCATAAACTAAGAAAAAACTAATAAAGTATTTAAAAAAAAGAAATAAAGAGACAATTGTGATGACCTTTACTAACAAAATACCCTGTAATCCTAAGAAGAGGGAAGTACTGCCACATCATCAGAAAATTCCTCAGTGGACATGAAGAGACTACAATAGAATTGTTTCCATTTAGTTTACCAAAGTTCAACCCTGGCAGTGCCAGAGAAGGAACATTATTATTATTGCTGTTATATAGCGCAACTTTCATGTTTATAGGATGCTCAGAGCAAGGAACATTATTATTATTGCTGTTATATAGCGCTACTTTCATGCTTATAGGATGCCCAGAGCTCATGCTCCTTGCAGCCTACAGGCGCTCGGTAAAACACAACTCTGCCCGAGTCGGGTGTCGAACCTCGAGCCCCCTACTAGGTAGCCAAGCCAAGCTAAGTTCAAGCGTACTTAGCCTCTCGACCACGCTTCCCACATTAATTCATTTCTACAACAATAATGATAATATATCAATTAACCTCAAGAAGATATGTGCATAACTTTAAAGTGGAGTTCCTGGCCTTGATATGCTCAACACTCCTTTATTATTTAGAGTGTAGTTTCAATGATTATTAAAAATCCAAAACACTTGAACAAATCAATGACTTTCAACGTGATTACTGGTACATACGTAGAGACTGGCTGGTCCCGCAAATAACCACTTGGAATTTAGGCTCTTGAGTTTAATAGTCCTGATAGGTCATATCTATATATATAATCCTCTAAGTAAGAGGTCAAACATACAAAAGTTCAAACACACAACATGCCAGCGGCAAGTAAATAGGGAAGATCCCATGGCGCACGCACGCGGTGTGAATGTAAATTGGTGCATCCCAATCCGCACTATTTTGTGAATGAAAGTGGTGTTTATATAATTATCTCTTCTTCTCAGATTATTGTCATAATATTAAAAGTATTTCCACATTATTGTGTCGTTAGACTATTGAAACTAGAACAACAATACACGGATAGAGTATACTCTCAGGTTTCACTTTAGAAAGTACTTTAATTACGCACATTCGTTCATTAGACATGATTACGAAAGGTAACTCATCTCTCTATTCCTAGATCTAGATCTAGATCTAAAACTCGAATTCAACTCTAAGAAGATTATAGCACATGAACATACTAATTATAGTCCATTTAATCAAATTAACATTCAAATTTGTTTTTCTAAAGCATTGTTACATGAGTGCAGCTATTTCTTAATATCGCGTAAATTAAGGTCAATTAGCCATTTTTTTTAGCTCCATTCATAGTACTCTTCATTCATGAATTCACGCATTCGCTTTACTTATAACAAGCAAATGGGAAGATCCCATGGTGCAACATGATGTGAATGGGAAATAATATATCCAAAATCCGCACTATTTTCATTCACAAAATAGCATAGCATAATTTTTTTTTACTTTAAAAAGATTTTAATAATGTCCGGAAATTTCCAGGACTTTTTCGACCGGCGGCATAGCATTTAATAACATTTCAGGAGATTTCCAGGGGGCTCCTGGTAAATTAAGAGGCCGCGGGAAATCTGTTATGTTTTATAAAATGGTTCAATTTAATAATTTATACACCTAAAAATTAGCACGGGTCCAAAGAAAGTTCGGGACCCACTGTGGTCGCATATGTTGTAGTATTTTTTATTCATGAATTCACTTATAACAAGTAAATGGGAAGATCCAATGGCGCAGCAAGGTGTGAATGAAAATGGTGTATCCAAATCCGCACTCTTTTCATTCACAAAATAGCATAGACATAAATAAATATAGACTGGAAAAAGGAATTAACTTCATGTAACTTAATTTAATAATTTATACACCTAAAAAATTAGCACGGGTCCAATGAAAGTGCGGGACTCACTGCGGTCGCATATGTTGCAGTGCCTAAGGCCTGCCCTGGAAAATAGCGGCGTATGCTATGCCGCCGGTCGACTAGTATATATATATATTGTTTCCTCCATGATGTCCCTGGTGCTGCTGTTAAACATGTTTAATATGTATGTACCGGTATCACATTTGTTTCAGCACGTAACTTTAACTCTATATTTATATTGTAATAATATAAGTGACAAGGCAAACTCAACGAGACATATATTTATTTATAAGACATCACAAGTACACAAATAACATCTTCATTAACTACAGTGTCTTCATTTTCCACTTCTAGCCTTGGGCGGAAATCGTTACTCTCTTCTGTCAACATCCTCTAATTTGCGATGCGCAAAGCGAGGTCATAACAATATATTGTTTCCATGATATATATATTTTATAAAACAGCACCCCCCCTTTTTGTTTCTCACCCACTGCATTTTTGCATTCGTCGCATCTTTCCTCTCTCCCATATAGCTGCTGCTAGGAATCCCCCTCCTTTTTTTTCATTTCCGATAAAACGTTCGCATTTCGTCGTTCCTCAAATACACTTTTGGCCGAAAAGTCTAGATTCAGCGCCACCCCTATTCAATATTTAATCAATTACTATATTGAAATGAAACTACACCGTCGCCACACATACTCATCTAATAAAAGATTGAGCATATTCTCTTTTAGACTTGAACTATTAGCCATTTTAAACCCGGGAAGTTTATTAAAATATTTTGAAAGAAAAAGATCGTTAGACTCTATAATATACTTTATAATTGAATTTACATTCGCATGTTGTCCATGTCTAATTGCAATATAAATGTGTGATAAGTATATCCCTGCCTGTGGTCCCTTCTGGGGCATAGGCCACCAACCAGCTTCCCCCAGGCATCTTGGTTCTGGGCGAGTCTCTTCAACTGTCCCCACGTCTTGCCCAACCTGTTTGGCATCTGCTTCCAGATCGCGGCGCCATGCATTCCTGGGCCGTCCCCTCTTCCTCTTTCATTGAGGTTTCCAAGTTAGGACTTGCCTAGTTATGTTGGATGCAGGCTTGCTAAGGGTGTGACCTATCCATCTCCAGCGTCTCTGAAGGATATCTACTTCAATGGGCTGATGTTTTGTTCTTTGCCACTGTTTCTCATTCCGGATCTTGTCTGGCCAGCCGATCATCAGATATGTATGATGAATACCTGGATTTTCTTCATGGTGGTGATGGTGGTTCTCCAGGTCTCTGCTCCAGAAAGTAGTATCGGCTTAACAAAGTGTTAAAGAGCCTAATCTTGGTGGTGGTGCTTATTTCCCTAGATCCCCTGGTGTTCCTCAGCTAATGGAAAGCTACTCCAGCTTTACAAATGCGGGTTCAGACATCTGCATCTCCAAGATGATCTATGATACTGCCGAGATAGGTGAAGCTTTCCAAATCTTCCAGTGCCTAACCTTGGAATATAATGGGTGTATTGTTGGATGCCTTTTTCAAGATAACCCTGCTCTTGCCTCTGTTTATGGTAAGACCCATTCTAGCGGAATTGTCTGCAACAATATTTATCTTTTCCTGCATCTGCTGCTGTGTGTGAGAAAGAAGAGCTAAGTCATCTGCAAAGTCAAGATCATCTAACTGTTTCCACAGTGTCCACTGTATACCATTCCGCATCTGGTATGTTGCTGTCTTCATGACCCAATCTATGGCTAGAAGAAATAAAAAGTGAGAGAGTAAACAGCCTTGTCTCACTTCTGTTTGGATTTCAAAAGCCTGTCAGTTGTCTGCCATGCACTAATCTCTAGGTCATCCCCTCATATGATTCCTTGATAATATTTGTACTTTTTCAGGCACTCTATTGTGTCTCAAATGTCTCCAGATGGTCTGTCTGTCCACACTGTCAATGGTCTTCTCATAGTCTATAAACCTGAAGTAGAGAGTGGAGTTCTATTACATGAACTGTTCCAAAATTATGCTTAGTGTCGCTATCTGGTCTGTGCATCTCTCCTTTCCGGCTTGTTGGTCACGGAGATGTGGATCTACAGCATTTTTCATTCGGTCTAACAGAATGCAGTTAAACACTTACCCGGGAATGGACAGTAGTGTTATCCCTCGATAGTTGGAGCAGGAACTAAGATCGCTTTTCTTTGGGAGTTTGAGGAGGTAGCCCTCCTTCCATTCTGATGGCACTTATTCTTTTTCCCATATCTTGCAGGAGGAGGGTTAAGTAACTTCACACTGGTATCAATGTCTTCCTTTAGTACTTCAACTGGGATGCTGTCAGGTCCTGCAGATTTGTCATTCTTCAATTACTTGTGCTGCGAAGTTCTTCCTTGGTTGCACTTGATAGGTAGGTCTCTTGTAGCTGGCGGTATCTCTGGTGGGTTTGCAGGAGTAGTTCTGTTAAGAAACTCCTGAAAATGCTCAATCCATCTCTTCTTTTTCCTTCTTTGTCTGTTATCACGTCACCATTTTTGTCCTTTAAATTCAATAAGTGCTCTCTGAGTCTGCTTAGACAGCATCAGGGCTACTCCCTGAGTGTGTGTAGCCTCATGCTCATGTCCTGAGTATAAAAGTAGCTCACCCGAAGTCAGTCTTTTCTGCCCGGAACCAGTTTATCTTGACTCACTGATTCCTAGGATGGTGATGTTGTACCTTTTTCACATCAACTGCCTATTGCGCCGTCTTCACAGTCTCATACATGGTCCGGACGTTCCAAGTACCGATGGTGGTGGTCCTGGTAGAGATGATGGTCTTCGGCCTGTCAGCTTCCAGAAGACTCTGGCTTTCACTGGCATGCGTCATAAACCTTCCAGCTGGAGGTCCATCCTCTCCCAGGTCCGTGACTTCTGTTGATTTGCTGTTTGGTGTTTCTGTAGCTAGTGTTTTTCTACAGTGTAGGGTAGCTAGCCCTACGCACAACCTTCCTCTTTTCTCAGCAGACCGTCACATGGCGGATTTATGCTGAGTACAAAATTACTATATTACTGTATACTAGTAAATTCAATAAAACTTATATGTAAGATCCCAAAGAGACTGCCTTTAACCTTTCAACCATAGAGGTAAACTTCACAATGTTCAACTTTTCTTACTACAGCCAAACATCCGATTACAATTTTGTTTTTTTAGACTAGAGCTTGTTTATAGTTTAATTGGGTTCTAGATATGATGACATTTTTTAAAAATGTATTGTATTAGAAAACAAAATTTATCACCTTTTTATTCTCTGGACATTCTGAACGCCATTTAACAGCAGCTATAAATGACATAGTAAGAACAGCCAGAGGGCCAGCACCTGCCCAATGAAACTTGATGCTAGTAAATATTGCCATTAGTCCCAGTATCATTAAAAGCAATGTGCGAAAGAAAAGCAAATGTCTCTGTCAAAATAAAACAAAGAAAAAGTTGAAGCTTCAAACAAGCTCAATAACAAAAAATCCTTTTTAAAAAAACTTAAACTCCTCCCTTACAATTTTATCTATCAAAAAAAAAGTTCATTACCAATAATAAATTGACTATTGGGTAGGGGGGCCTACATTCATTCCTGTTTTGGTAGGTACAATAAATAATTAATTCAATTATCAACTAGATCAGAAAATGTGTGTGCGAGAAATAGCTGTAACAATAATGTAAGGTAACTAAACCCTACAAATTTAGCCATATCTCTTGTTGGTATCAAACACAAAAAATTAACAGTAATTAATTGATTCGTTGATTGTGTCTGCATTGATTCGTGTTTTGTCTACGCTATTGAATAAAGTGTGCAAGGTTTCAACTTGATCTGAGAATGAGAGTGGAAGAAATAACTTGTCTACATTTTGGACCAGACAGACAGTGAGTTGAAATAACCTTTGTAACAAGCACATTCTAAAACAATCCTTTAAAAACTCAAAGCTTATCTTTAGGGGAGGAACTCCGCTCTTAAGACTAGATCGATCAATAATGTACAAGAGCTTTCCTTAATTTGATATCGAACAAAATAATTAATTACCAATAATTAATGAATAATGGGTACATTTTTATCCCAACAAATTTAGACACGTCTGTGAATACCGAAGTATTAGTTTTCCTTGTTAGTATCAAGTAAAATAATTAATTACCAAGATTAATTGATTAGTTGGTTACTTTTTTTATTGATTCATGTTTTATCTATGCCAATGAATAGTTGTGTGAAGTTTCAACTTGATCCGAGAGTGGGTGCAGGAGGAGTGTAGACAGACAAGCAGAGTTGATATAAGCTTTGTACAAATAGTTTCAAATAAACTGTCTTGACTTTGTTCAGAAAGTTTGGCTCTTAGTTTGTAGCTCAGATTATATTCATAAAGTGTCACAAAAACGTCTTGAGTTCACACCAATAATACACGTTTTTTTTTAACTTTGTTTATTCTGATTGATGAATATTGATTGTTTGATTCAGGAAAAGTGTATGTTTGCTAAACTAGTCAAACTCTGTTCAATGCTGTGTAGCTATTTATAGTTTTAGAATAATATTAAATCCTTATATATCACAAAGGTCTGAAAGGGATACTTTACTTTTTTTTTTCTTGACTAAACTACTGGATCTAGATAAATAGTATAGAATTATCGAATTTGCTGATACGACTATTAATCCAGACTTAGAAGACGGTGTGTTAAATGTTTCTGAATGTCTAGTTATTCAATTTACTCTTCACTGAGTTGATGACGGGATACTCGCTGACGTTCAAGATACAAATTATCTAGACTTCCAGATCAGGTTTAAGTTAAAAAGATTTTTTTTATTTTAATGGTAAAACACGAGTTTTCCCAGTGTGGCCAATTAGCTAGTAATTCTTTTACCAAACTGTCAAAGTTTTTAGGAAAAGTTTTTTAGTAAAAGTTTACACTAAAGTTTTTTTTTCGCTTTTAGTTACTTTAGTATTTTTTTTAGCTCAATAAGAATTTGCAAGCTGATAAGTGGAGTAGTAAAAAAATGTTTAAAAAATGACTATGCCCACTTCTAGTAGATCTACTCACACAGTGGTGCATTTAGATTGGAATTTTTTTTTCTTTCAATTGCTTTTGTAAAGCACAACATTGGTACTGTTAGCAATGCTTCAATTTTATATTTATTTATTTCTTATTTATTTATTAACTCTATTAGCTGTAGTTGCACATTACTAGCAAAATTTTCATGAGCAAATAAAAATGGTGATATAAACAACGAATATATATATATATATATATATATATATATATATATATATATATATTGTTGTGACCCTGTTCCCCCCCTGACTAACCATTTTTTCCACGTGCGAAGTAAGGTGATTTTCGTTTATGCTTTGGAGCGTAAATGACCTTAACTATAATAGTGTGTAAATGTGTTCAGAAACTTTAGTTATGAGTTGTTGTTTTTGTGTGGATTTCTTGACTGAGGTGTTGAGGATTGTTTTTCTATTGTGGTAGTGATTCGGGGGTATTGAAATTGGATTTTGAGATAGTGACATAATTTCTATTTACCGGGGATATTGATTGATCTAAGTTGGATTGTGCTTCTGCAACCTTCAGAAGAAGGATATCGGCGACCTGACAATCGGTGAGTTATTTTCTTTAATTTAAGCCCACGTCGTAACAACTGGTGTCGAAGCGGAATATCGCCTTCTCTACTTACCAACATGTCTACTTCTAAACGACTACCTGATCTCCAGATTAACGAAATCCGTAAGGAGTTAAAGAGGCGGGACATCATAGCGTCAGGAAACAAAGAAGCCCTCGTTAGCCGGCTGAGAGAGGCCTTGAAAGAAGACGGGTTTGACCCGGACACTTACGAGTTTGAAATGAAGGTAGATCTCGGCAGAATGTTGATAGAAATAAAAGAGGAACTTCTAGGGTCAATGCGAGCAATGGCTACTGGTCTAAAAACTAATCTGGAGGAATTCAGAAGTAAGTTAAGAGAGGAAATAGCCGCTGTGAAGTCACAGCTTACTGTAGAGATGGAGCAAAAGATTAAAGCCCTTAACGACGAGGTCCAGGCATTGAAGGTCGAGCTGGGTAAGGTGCAACGCATAAAAACAAATTCAGGAAGGAGCGAAGCAATTTGGAAAGTCAAGCCACCCATTTTTGATGGTTCAGTCTCGTGGACAGTCTATAAAAGACAATTTGAGGCGGCTGCTAAAGTGAACGACTGGAGTCATCATTGGTCTCCTTCAGTCGTAGAACGACTATGGTTCATCTCGCACACTTCCTCGTGTGGCTGTGGAGCCCTATTTTGGAGAGACACTCCCGTCCACAAGTATTGCAGGTAAAGGTGGTCTTCGCTACAGTGGTAGAGGAGTTGGCCAGTTTCCGCGTTGTCCGCTTTTCTTCCAGAGCTGAGGCCCATGCTCTTTCGCTGTCCATAGCCTTCTTGGTCACTGTCTCTCTCCATCTGGTGCGGTCTAGAGCTATGTCTTCCCACTGGTCAGTACTGATGTTCACTGATTTGAGGTCGCGTTTTATAACATCTATGTAACGGAGGTGGGGGCGACCAGTTTTTCTTGAGCCAGACGCAAGTTGTCCGTAGAGGATGACTTTCGGTATGCGATTGTCCTCCATCCGGCGAACATGTCCAAGCCAGCGCAGGCGGCGTTGTCTGAGGGCTGTAAAGATGCTGGGAATACCTGTTCGTGCAAGGATCTCAGTATTGCACACTTTTTCTTTCCATGTGATTTTTAAGATCCTGCGAAGGCATCGCAAATGGAACGAGTTCAGTCTTCGCTCTTGCTTTGCGTAGGTGGTCCATGATTCACTGCCATACAGCAGCGTGCTCATAACGCATGCCTTGTAGACTTCCATTTTGGTCGCTGTAGTTAGCTTCTGGTTTTCCCAAACTCTTGACCTGAGTCTAGCGAAGGTCGATGCAGCCTTCCCTATACGTTTTTTTATCTCCTCATCTAGAGAAAGGTCGTCTTGAATTGTGGATCCCAGATAGCAGAATTCGTTCACGGCATCCAGCTTGTTATCGTCTATGAGAATGGAGGGTGGTGCTGTAGCAGGAGGTCCCATAACATTTGTTTTCTTTGTGCTAATAGTTAAGCCATATTCTTTACAGGCCTGATAGAAGCGGGACATTAGTAGCTGGAGTTCCTCTTGTGAGTGTGCCACAACCGCTGCGTCGTCCGCGAAGAGCATGTCTCTTATGAGGGTTTTTCTGGTTTTAGTTTTGGCCCTCAGTCTAGCAATATTTAGAAGTTTGCCATCAAATCTGGAATGGAGATATATGCCTTCGGTGGAATTATCAAATGCGTGGTGGATTAGCATTGAAAAGAGTATTCCAAAAAGGGTTGGGGCCAGGACACATCCCTGTTTTACACCGCTGTTTACATTGAAGCTTTCAGAGCAGGCCCCATTGAACTGTACCGTACCCATCATATTTTGGTGGAAAGAGACAATAATATTTAGCAGCTTGGGTGGACAGCCTATTAACTCTAAGATTTTAAAGAGGCCTTCTCTGCTGACAAGGTCAAAGGCCTTGGTCAGGTCGATAAATGCGATGTACAAAGGCATTCTTTGCTCTCTGCACTTTTCCTGAAGTTGACGGATAGAGAAAATCATGTCAATTGTGGATCTCTCGGAGCGAAAGCCGCACTGTGATTCTGGATAGACTCGATCAGCAAGTTTTTGTAGCCTGGGGAGTATCACTCGAGCAAAGACTTTGCCTACAATGCTTAGGAGAGAGATTCCCCTGTAGTTGTTGCAGTCACTCCTGTCGCCTTTGTTCTTGTACAGGGTGATGATCTTTGCATCCCGCAGATCCTGTGGCACAGCACCTTCTTGCCAACATTTACAAAGCAGGTCGTGCAGAGGTTGGATAAGTGTAGTCTTACACTGTTTTAAAAGATCCGGGGGAATGCCATCACATCCGGGTGCTTTGCGGGCAGCCATGTTGTCTATGGCTTTGTTGAGATCTAACAGGGTGGGTATTTCATCTAGCTCGTACATTATGGGTAGCTGTATGATAGCCTTAAGAGCTGAGGCAGAGACTGAGCTTGTTGTGGCGTAGAGTTCGGAGTAGTGTTCGACCCATCTATGCATTTGTTGACACTTGTCTGTGATAATTTCCCCAGTGGTTGATTTAAGAGGTGCTGACTTGTTCTGGGAGGGTCCGAGAGCCTTTTTAATTCCTTCATACATCCCTCTTATGTTGCCCACTTGAGCTGCAAGCTGGATATTCTCACTGAGCTCTACCCAGTATTCATTGGCACAGATCCTTGCTGTCCTCTGTACAGTGGCTCTAGCTTCTTTTAGGTTTAACAAGTTGCTTTGGGTAGGTTTTGCCTTATATGTAGCGAGTGCATCTCTCTTTGCACTGATGACAGGCTCTAGGATAGCTGATTTAGAGTCAAACCAGTCATTTTGTTTTGTAGTTTTTCTTCCAAAGATGTCCAAAGAAGACTTTTGTATGGTGGACTTGAGGTGTTCCCATTTTTCTGTTGCTGTGTTTCCAGAGAAATTTTTGTACTCGCATTCAAAAGATTCCGCAAACTGTATCTGGAGATGAGGGTGACACATCTTGCTCACATCTGGTTGGGGTCTTCCAGTCTGCTTGGTATGGTGGATTTTTTTAGGAAGAAGATTTATCTTGCAACATACCAAGGAGTGATCTGTGTCGCAGTCTGCACTGTGATAGGACCTGGTAAGTTTGACAAATTTTAAACACTTTTGTCTTACCATGATTAGGTCTAGTTGGTGCCAATGTTTGGAGCGAGGATGCCGCCAAGATACTCTGTGCTGTGGTTTGGTTTTAAAATATGTATTAGTGACACAGAGGGAGTGTAGTGAGCAAACCTCGAGGAGTCTTTGTCCGTTTTCATTTATTTTGCCGACACCAAAACGCCCAATACAGCTGTCCCATGCAGAGTTGTCAGATCCAACACGTGCGTTAAGGTCGTCGAGGATGATCACCTGTTCTGTGTTTGGGATCTCGCTGAGAGCAGAAGAAAGGTTGTCATAGAACATGTCTTTTGCTTCTGATGTGGAACACAGAGTAGGAGCGTAGGCACTTATCAAAGTCACGTTTCCAGTAGATGGAGTACAAACGAGGAAAAAGCTACTGGATTAATGTTAGCTCTACGAGGGAAGGCCTCTGAATTGTTTCAGGTAGTTAACGACCAGCAAGATTACGAGGCCATTGTTAGAACAATGGAATTGCGATTTGGAGACGAGCACATGAAGGAGGTTTATAGAGTGCAATTAAAGACTCGGCAGCAAAAAGCAGGAGAGACACTTCAGGAGTTGATGGCGGATATTGAACGACTGGCACGCCTGGCTTATCCAACATTGACCCAGGAGATCTTACACGTGCTCATAACGGACGCATTTATTGATGGTGTACGTGACCCCGAATTGAAGAAGGCTATCAGATTAAGTGGAAAAAGAGAGGCAAGTGAGGCTTTGATATACGCCTTATCTTTTGAGGCAGCTAAAGACTCATCGAAAACGACCCATTTCAGTCGGGGTCTTCATGTTCAGGAGGAGGACCTCACGCATATGATCAGACAAGTAGTGGAAACTATAGATGACCGATGGTCTCAGCAAATGCCCAGACAAAACAGACCGGTCGTTCGCTGTTGGAATTGCAATGCCCCTGGCCACATTCAGAGAAATTGTACTCGAGGATATGCAGGCCGACCAAGAGAGAGAGATGGATTGGATAGTCAGCGGGCCTGCATCCAATCTCAGAACCAGGAAAACTAAATTCTGCCGGTCTCTTGGGGCGGAGACAGGCAGCGAGATTCCCAGGAAGCCCTAGGCTTATCATCCCAGTGGCCGTGCTAGGAACAAATAGAAGTCTGAGAGTACAGGGGAAAATAGGAGCTCGTTTCTGCAGATTTCTATTAGATACTGGCGCATCAAGATCGATAATTCATCCTAGTCTTATTGAGAATAACGTGATTCGTGAAATAAGTGGCTATTCTATAAAAACTGCTAGTGGAGAACTTTTGCCAGTTTTAGGGCAGATCACTGTAAAGATTGAGATTGCAAATCTACATTTTAGTCATGAATTTTTGGTCGCCAATATTATCGACGAGTGTATTCTGGGACTAGACTTCATGCAGTTATTTGGACTCACCTTGAACATTGGGGGTGGCACAGTGCAGTATGGAAATCTTGAAATTCCGTTGCTGGAGAACGACATGGAGGACAATGGAGAACAGATAAAGAGGGTATTGATAACGAAAGGTACCAGCAAACCCGCACAGCCTGAAGCCATTACATGTGGCACAATAGACTGTAATGTTCCTGTGTCTATCGGAAGCCTTATAGAGCAGTCAGAGGAAGCGCGTAGTAGACCGCCTTTGAGGAGAATACTGGTTGTTAATAGAAACGACCAAAGGATTCCTGTTCGGGTTAAGAATTTCGACACTCAAGCTTGCAACCTTCAGAAGAAGAATGTTATCGCCACTTGTTGTCCAATGGAACTTATTGCATTGTGTGATGCGGTGGTCCCTGTAGGTAGTGCCTCATCATGTAATTTTCGTGTTGGTAGGATACTTGGAGATGAGGGTGAGGATCTGTCGGAGGAAAAGTGCAGTGAGGTTAGGCTGGAGTTGCTGGAGTTTGGGGACCTCGTGCCAGACATTGAAAAGGAGCTCGGTCAGACTGATTTGGTGTTCCGGGAAGAGGTTTTGTACCTGGATCGGTTGCACCAGTATTGTGAGGAGAGCATCGTCTGTTCGGGACGAACAGGAGTAGGGAGGGGGAAGTGTTGTGACCCTGTTCCCCCCCTGACTAACCATTTTTTCCACGTGCGAAGTAAGGTGATTTTTGTTTATGCTTTGGAGCGTAAATGACCTTAACTATAATAGTGTGTAAATGTGTTCAGAAACTTTAGTTATGAGTTGTTGTTTTTGTGTGGATTTCTTGACTGAGGTGTTGAGGATTGTTTTTCTATTGTGGTAGTGATTCGGGGGTATTGAAATTGGATTTGGAGATAGTGACATTATTTCTATTTACCGGGGATATTGATTGATCAAAGTTGGATTGTGTATCTGCAATCTGAGAAGGATATCGGCGACCTGACAATCGGTGAGTTATTTTCTTTAATTTAAGCCCACGTCGTAACAACTGGTGTCGAAGCGGAATATCGCCTTCTCTACTTACCAACATGTCTACTTCTAAACGACTACCTGATCTCCAGATTAACGAAATCCGTAAGGAGTTAAAGAGGCGGGACATCAT
>JADKLZ010003886.1:28095713-28112710 GCA_021533235.1 Biomphalaria straminea
TTGAGAGAGAGGGAGACTAATGCATGATTTTTGGGGTCAGTTGAGAGGGATAAAAGGCAAAGAGAGAAAGTAGGCTGAATAAATGTAAAGGGCTAGCGGATCAACTGGTGAAGAACGAAACTAAATAACCAACTTTTCTATGTGGCACCAAGTTTAAAGATTACAATGAAATACCTGTTGAAAATGTTATTCCCAAAAGGACTCCGAAACCTGTAATAGCTAAAATATCATCCAGACTTGCCGCAGCAATAACCAATGTAGGTATGCCTTTGTCTATACCATAGCGTCTCTCGCCTAAGCTTATGAGTGAAGGGACTACAACAGCGGGGGACACTGCAGCGATTACAAATCTACAAATAACCACAAAAAAAGACATATAATTATTGAAATTAGAAAGCAATGTATCTGGTAAGGAATAATTATAAAACTTACCCGAGCAGAAATCCCCACTGCCATGGAAAGCCTAAAATCAAATGACTAGCAATGCCATCTATAATTGTTTCTGTCAAACAAGGGAGGAAAGCAAGTCTCAAAACAACAAAAGAAAGGCGTTTCAATGCTTTTGGATCAAGCCCAAGCCCTGCTCTTGTTAGAATAACTGTTAAAGCGATCTGTCTGAGATGAAATAAAAGCAAAACTTCAATCAAGGAGTTTTCTGTGGGAGTTGAAATATCAACACATGTGTAATCGAGGAGTTTATTTGTATTGTCTTAGATTTAGGAAGAGTGCAGTATTCCATAGAACTTCATCTTCGAGTTCTCAATTCCTGACTTCGACAGATTACTCAGGATATGTTTGGATTTCTTGTACGGGAGTATTAGATGCATTTATGTTACTACAGAACAATGCCTATACATGTAACAAAGTGAAGAGAAAAGTCCAGACCGTTAGATACTTGAATGAAGTTTAGTACTGAAAAAGCCACGGTCGAGATAATACGCAGTTATCCTCACGAAGTCATAACATCAACTAATAATTCATAAATAATCTAGTACTCACTAAACCATGACGTCACTAAATGTGGCGTTCAAAGTATGTCAACTATGATGCGTCTAAAACCCGTTTCGACCTGCATATTGTTTCGTTGTCCGTGGTTTTGTAGCTAAATAGACAAGACAGAAAATGACAGCGTGTAAAGTGCTTACAGCCAGCATTGTTGATTTGACACGCATGTAGCAAAGTGCCTATCTCCTACATGTAACAAATTGCCTATCTCCTACATGCAGCAAAGTGCCTATCTCCTACATGCAGCAAAGTGTCTATCTCCCAGCAAAGTGTTATCTCCTACTGCAGCAAAGTGCCTACCTCCTACATGCAGCAAAGTGCCTATATCCTACATGCAGCAAAGTGCCTATCAACAGTTAAACTGTCAGCTTCTTATCATGTTAGCAATAATAAATTACAATGAAAGCCATTCATTATTTTTTAGATTGTAATGTACTTAAATGAGATAAGCGCTCTGTTATTGGCCATTTTGTAGAAGATGTTCAATCCAGACCTATTTTCCGCAACTTACTAAGCTGCTACATTTCCATTTGAGAGGTTTTCACTTATTTCTTTTTATTCGTCTAGTACCAAGGACAATTTGATTAGTGATAAAATTCAAAGGGGGTGTATGTGTTTTGAAATAACAAATAAGCCATGCAAACAAATAAAGACAAAATTTGACAAGAAAGTAACTATCTGAAATGTTGATTAAAAACTCTACAATTACTATACTCATAGAACAGAAAAATATCCTTATAAACCATGCAACTATAGGGGCAAATGATGTAAAACTAATTTATTTCTCTGGGGAATGTAAGTTCCATGTGACCAGCACATATACGTTCCCAACGCATGTCAGATACCCATTTCAGTTGGCTGGACTTAGAAACTTCCTAAGAATCCCCCAATCTCATAACAATCCAAATCTTCAATGTGATTCGAACTTAACACGTTTCAATTCGAAAGCCAAGTGTTCATACCCCTATTATCTAGAGGAAAAAAAACTTACCTTAAGGTAACTAGCCAGGACCTATTAATATCTTTAGCAATATTTATGTATGGCACGTTTCCCAAAACACCACCAACAATCAACATTCCTTTAGTAGAAAATAAAAGTTATATTTTAAATAACCAGCAAGATATATTTTAGTCTTAAATAATATTTAATAAATTGCCATTTTTTTCATGGGGCTACTTTTTATTTAATAAAATTTATTAATTTTAAAGAGACAAAATGTAGTATTTAATTATTAAGTTGTTAGTAGTTAGTTGGTGCCATTTAGTCGTTGAACGACTATGGCTTAATACGTTTAGCACTTTTTACTGGTATTGGCATGACTTGTCCATATACAACGTAAGTAAATGTGCCATTAGCTTTTATGCTTGATGAACGAACAATCTTGTTTTGACTTGTTCTTTCGAAGCTTAGCTTATCGCTTTGTTTACTATTCATATGTCGCCATGTCTAAATTTATTTCGGAATACGTCTTTCCAGTAGTCAACATCAATGTCTACTGCTTTGAGTAACCATTTGATTACTTCTCGGAGGGGGAGACGACCAAATCTAAGCACTGGGCTTAAATGACACTCTATCAGTTGTTCAACGCATCTGGTACTGACTAAGGCCTAACTTTACATTGTATTTTTTTTATCTCTATATTTCCCAATGTAAATAAAGTCTCAAACCTTTATTTTAAAAATACAATTTTAGAAATAAATATTACACTATTTTCAATTGATCCTTGTTGGATACCTTCTGATTCTAATCTGTAGCTGTACGTGATGTGTAGTTCATTCCCAAGACATCACACAATGCCACCTCCTCTCATATACACTGCACTCGTTACACTATTCTAGTTCAAACCGCTGGATAGTCTAAGAGCTGAGCCGAAGGCTCTTCGAGCTCTAAATTTAAAAAAAAACAACCTGTCTGAATCCGTCCGAACGAACAAATATCAAACCGTAAAAAAAAAAAACTGGCTGACCACAGGTCTTTCTGGAAGAGACCCAAGTCAATGCCTATAGGGCATTGCTGTTTCCAATACCACTGGCACTCAGGGTGCATTGACTAGAAATCATGGCCAAAGGCCAGGTAAAACCGGGAGCCGCCGCCATTTTCCACCATTATTGTAACGCTCCCTTGAGGAACGGCGCTTGGATTCGTGACAGGGTCGTGGGAGCTTTCTTTCAACCCCGCTAAGCGTGCAAGGGGCAGACTCTCGTCCACCAGTGGGCACTCCCACGGGAGTTATGTTTGTTACTTTTCAGCCTAGCCACTTCCACTGGTAGCCGTTTCCACGCGGGCGCCACGAGTCTCGCAGGACGGATGGGGACTGCGGCGGACTAAAAAAAAAGTTCAGAGCGCTAAATGACTAATGCTGTTATATAGAACAAATTTTGTCGTTATTAGCGATCATGGACAGGTTGGATTCAGTATTACGACAAAGAAATGAGAGGACACACTTGTTTGACGAAATTCTGGATAGAAAAATAAACAGTGCGTCTCAATTGTGTCTTATGAGTTTGTCCTTCATGCATCTAATTCATGACTTACTTGACTAATTCGTCAGAACCCCCAGGTAGAGTGTCAATAACCACACACATAACTCTGAGCAGCTTTTTTCATTCTATCTCTTACCAGTATCCACAGCTTCGCTGACGACCGACTTCTTCAATGTTTTGGCCTCCACACATTCCACTTTGTGTATTCCAATCAAATCCTAATGGCTATGAACCTTGGAGGGAATTCAACCTTAATTTAAATTCTGCGAGAAAAACTTTATGACTCCCTAAATCAAAAGTCTCAATGAAATGAATACAGGTTCTGGTAATTACATTTACTACATAACAAAACTCATATTTGATGTGCTTCTATTAATTTTTAAACCCCAGTGATTTGAGCATATTGATTCATCTATTAGAGAATTGCAAGCAGGAGGCTTCTAAACCAGACAGCTGGAGATTGCTTAAAAGGACTTAAAATTCACTGCCGAAGACTGACGTAAACGGGAAAAGAGAATCTAAATTACCACCGGTGAACAACGGTTATGTCTGTGCTAGATGTGGAAAATATGTAAGTCGCAGGTTGGACTTTGTAGCAATGTGAAATACTGCACTCCTAATTATATTCGTATTTTATTAATCAGTTTGCTTTGTTAAATGAAATTAAGAATTAAGAAATCATTTATTCAGTAGAAGCAGTTTTTAACTCTTGAACAGAAAATTGTGATAACTTTTATATCACTTTTTTTTATTGCATCATTACTTAAAAAGTAACTCACGTTTAATTCAAACAGATAACAAAGATGTTTTGTGTTATCACACAAACTCATTGGCGCCCCCATCGTATCAGCCAAATTAACAAGGAATTTTTAAGCCATGATTCTCTTTTTTTATTGCCTAAAGTAATAAAATGTGAAAGAATCAATTGTCGTTACTTCAAAACAAACTGAATAACCTATTGGTCTTTTCTGCCAACAGGTTGCAACGTTGCAGTGTTCAGGCCCTCTATGACGTCTCGACAATAACACAACTACGTATATCTGCATCACTACCAAATCAGTATATATTCAAAGAAAAGAAAGGTGTCCCTTTTAAACCATGCGACTATAGGGGCAAATGATGTAAAAATAATCTATTTCTCTGGGGAATGTGAGTTCCATGTGACTAGCACATATACGTTCCCAACGCATGTCAGATACCCATTTCAGTTGGGTGGACGTCCTAAAAATCCCCCAATCTCATAATAATCCAAATCCTCAACGTGATTCGAACTGAGTTCGGAAGCCCTATTATCTAGAGGAAAAAAGTTAAGAACTTTTGTCAAGTAAACTAAATGTAATCTATCAGAAGAGCGATTTCAGAGAATCTTTTGCTATTTAAAAAAAATGAACAGCCTATTATCGATTAGATTTCTGTGACCTCAATGAATATTTTTGTACCAGTGCGAGTGGCACTACTCGGGTCTACAATGCAATTAAATGCACACAAGAAATGTCGGAAAGCCTAATAGAGAGGCACCCCAAAATCGGCTTACGCAAAAAATTTGGATAACACTTAAATTGTTCGAGTGAGATATAAGGCAAAGGTTGACCCGTCAGACTTGACGAGTCAGAGCTTGAAGAGTTGGACAAGTTCATATACCTTGGCAGCATCATAAAAACGATGGGATGCCTACCATGATGTAGCGTGCCAAATCGGAAAGGCAGGGCTCATTTTCCAAAGGCTGGGGTCTATTTGGACAAGCCAAGCTATTAGACTAAAGACAAAAATACACCAACTTAACACAATCTTTGGATGGTTGGCTGGTCGAGCGGTTTGCACGCTGGACTGTCGTATCGATTTACCGATGGTCCCGGGTTCAAACCCTGCCCGCTCCCATCCCCCGTCGTCCTGTGGGAGGTTTGGACTAGGAAATAACTATCTTCATCTCTGAAGGAATTTCCGAAACATGTAAAACAAAAACAAACAAATCTTTATCCCAACAGCAACGTATGCATACGAAACACGGAAGTTATCTGCCAAAATTGAAAAAAAAAATTGTCTCAACAAAGATGGCTAAGACGGATTTTAGGAGTATAAAGATCTGGTCTCAAAACAAGGAAATCCTACACCGAACTTTGAGTCGACCAGTTAGTGAGATTGTGACAGAGCGTCACATGAGTTTTGTGTGACATTTTCTCCGACAAAATAAATTACACATATCAAGAGTTGCACTGACATAGAGACCATTACGAAGAAAGCGAAAACTTTTATAACTTGGCACCACACTTTCATGAAGGACCTCAAAGCAGTGGATACCAGGTGAGAAGAAGCTTCAGACATTTCCACTGAAAAATGTTTGTGGAGACCTCTTACTTCCCAATACACCGGCACGGGAGAATCTAAGTTAGTAAATGATTGTAACATGAATTATTAATGAAGAACATTATGACCATAGACATAAATAAATATAGACTGGCCAATAAGAGAGTTTTATGAAGGGAAAATTTGTGATTTGCAAATTTGTGCGCTTTACTATACAGCATGAGCAGTATAAAAGTTAAGTATTCATATTGTTACATCTCCAGTGGCGAACTGAATGTGTGTATGTGTGAGACCCACTGACACGCACAGACGAAAGCGGGTCACAGGTCAACCAAAGACTGTCCCTAGAGTGACCTGTGCTGTGCGCATGTGAGCCGAGAGCTTGGACGGACAAGAACAGTGTGTGTTGGACAGTTAGTGTTGCAGTCCAGTACGAAACAGAGAGGACTGGTGTTATGAACAGGCTTTGAAAATGTAGCATATACGCGATAGAGAGACTGTTGTTTTAGTTAAGTTCCATTGTGTTTAAGCATTTGTAGTTAGTGGCGCCAATTGTGTCGTATTGGCTGTGTTGATGTGTTTGTAATTAAACCGCCACTGTGTTATTGAAGCTCTTGTCGTTAAGTTCTTGAGTTAGATGTGTTGTGTTGTTAAGCAGTGTTTGCAGAAGGCCTGAGAAGTGAAGTTCGTTACATTGGTGTCAGAAGTGAGGATTTCTAATGGCTTCTGTGAAACTGCTTAGTGAACTTGATCTAAAAGAACTTAGACAAGAGCTTCGAGAAAGAGGTTTACAGCTTAATGGGAACAAAGAAACACTAACAACACGTCTCAGAGAAGCCCTGCTGGAAGAAGATGAAGAACCGGATTCGTATCAATTTGAAATTAAGCCAGATGTCAGAGTGCTCATGAGTGCCGTGATTGAACAGATGAGCTCGATCCAGGTACAGTTAATTACGACGCTGAAAAATGTCTACAAAACGTTTAGTACCATGCAGAACCCGACAGACGAGTTGATTGGCTCAAACAACAAGAAGCCTGACGTTTGCTGTGACGACGATGAGCACAGATCTGATATGAGAACCTCAACTAACCAGACAGATCAAGACAACGTTGGGTCTGAGTCCAAGCCTGTTGCTGTGGACCTTATAGACTTCTGTCTATCTGCCTGTGTCAACGAGAGGAACTCTAAGCATGATTACTGTACTCATGCGTTTGACAAGAACTGTACGTACGTAGCATCACAAGAAGACTGTGAATGCCAAGAAACACACCAACAAGGTCTGGACTTAACAGAAGCTTGTCCAGCTGTCAGGGTCAGCGCGAGAAGCCCTGGTGATAATCAAGGAAGCTTAATAGAATCTGATGCTAAAGTTGATGGACCTTTGCACGTTGAATGTTATCAACCTGCCCCACAGTCGAGTCATTCAGACCCGGATGAAGGTACTGACGTGTTTGACAACTTGCCTTCATGTGGACATGCAGCTCATTCGCAAAGCATCCATCGAAGAAGAATTCTGAAGCAGCTTGTTAGATCATCAGTCTTGATGACTGCAGCTAACAAATGCACTGGTTCCCTATGTGCTAAGTTGCTGCCATCAGCATTTCTCAACCAAAGGAAGACCAACTGGTGCAGGAGAAAGAGACATTCACTGGGTGGAACGCAGATGGCTTCATCAAGATGGCAGTATAAGCCCACTGCCCCTCCCACAGATAGACCCCCACCTGCAACGATGAACCTTCATAGCCCATGTTGTGAGTTAGATTTTGTCCGGGACGGACAAATCTAAGAAGGGGGCAATGTTACATCTCCAGTGGCGAACTGAATGTGTGTATGAGTGAGACCCACTGACACGCACAGACGAAATCGGGTCACAGGTCAACCAAAGACTGTCCCTAGTGTGACCTGTGCTGTGCGCATGTGAGCCGAGAGCTTGGACGGACTAGAACAGTGTGTGTTGGACAGTTAGTGTTGCAGTCCAGTACGAAACAGAGAGGACTGGTGTTATGAACAGGCTTTGAAAATGTAGCATATACGCGATAGAGAGACTGTTGTTTTAGTTAAGTTCCATTGTGTTTAAGCATTTGTAGTTAGTGGCGCCAATTGTGTCGTATTGGCTGTGTTGATGTGTTTGTAATTAAACCGCCACTGTGTTATTGAAGCTCTTGTCGTTAAGTTCTTGAGTTAGATGTGTTGTGTTGTTAAGCAGTGTTTGCAGAAGGCCTGAGAAGTGAAGTTCGTTACAATATCTATTTCCGCCATAACCTATATAAGTATTACAATATTTTCACTAGTGTTTTTTTATCTCTTAGCGTGACTGTAATGTCAATTAATCATAATGTTCATTTTTGTTCAGAAACTGTTTTTTAATTTTAATTTATTTGGACATACACAGATAACGGGTAACCATTATGTGCTTTTTTTAACTTTCTTTTTAATATACACAATGAAACACACCTATATATTTTGTAAATAAGGAGGCAGTGTAGTTTTGTTTAATCTCTAAGACTGAAAATCGTGCAACTTATCAGATTTCGGAAATCCGAATACAATAGATATACATTTTTTCAAGTTACATAAAGTTACTTCCTGTTTCCAGTCTATATTTATTTATGTCTATGATTATGACCTTTAAAAAAAAATAAAAAGTGTATTTTATGATAAAAAACAGCAAGCATAGATAATTTAAAAAAATGAAATGGTTCAGAAAAAAGTGGCAATTGCATCAGAACGCCTACAATATTACGACGTCCGATTCCAATATTTTTTTTCTAGTTTCTGTGCTCTAAATGGGGCGGATGGACGGGCGCTAAAAACAACAATTTAAAAAATTCAACACTTAGTGAAGTGGTAAGATTATATTATATTTTGTAGCCAATGCTGATTTAGCAGCCCAAGGAATCTGTAGGTGATAAATTCTGAATTTTTTAAATTTTAATGCACATTAATTCAAGTTTGTTTAAATTCCTTTACCTAACAATGAAGGAAGCCGTGTTAGCCTTGCTATATATCCACCACTCCAACACAAAACAAACAATGCTAGCAGGGCAAACAAATTTCCTCCAGGTAAAGCTTCTTCTCCTGTAACTGAAAATAAGGTTGCCCAAACACAGCTAGTTAGGATAATCATGAAGATGATACCGCCCATTCGTGAATGAGGTGGGCAGAAAAAGTTATTGAGAAATCTCTGGTACCATGGCGCATCTGCTGTAAGAGGGTGAGACTCGACCAAAACAGGTTGAATACAATGCTGTATACAGTGCCTCAACCTTGGACACTTGTTTGTCATTTCTGCTGCTTCTTTGTCTTCATGATCATTCACCAATTCAAATTCAACATGTTGAAAATTGTTTCCAATTCCTGAGTGAGTGACAGTACAATCTACATTAGTCGTCATTGCAGACTAGTCAAGTAGTAGATTTTCTACGGAATAAAGGAGAGCTGACGAAAATGTATTTTCTGTCATGAAATGAAATAAAGTGTCTCTTCTTCACACTGAATTTCCTGAACTTCTTGTTACCGAAGGCGCCATGTGTTCTTTGGTTCTTGTTTTCTAGACAAGCCTAAAATGTAAATAAACGTAAGCGTTAAATATACCACAAACTCTTTAAGAATGCCATAACAATACAAAGATATATTGAGATAAATTATGGAAAAACCTCAGCAAGATATCATAGACTAAATATTGTAGATCTAGAGTCTGAGGTCTAGATTAAATTGACTATAACATCATTGGATGTCTCAGTCATAATGATATAGGTATGAATTGTATATCTGTCATGATCTGGTGTTGGATCAATTTTGTATTTAGAGATTTTTCTATCTTATGATTCTGTATATGCCCAGGTCTAAATAGTGAATCTAGGAAGGTTGGCCACTGGAAATTTGGGTCCCGATAATTTAGGCAGCGGACATTTAGGCACCTGGAAATAGGGCACCGAAAAATTGGGCACTCTTTGATAGCGACCGTTAATTTGAATATAATTTATTCTTTTTAGCATATGAGCACTTGGTGACGTTATGAGGAGAATAAATGACTTTGCAGAGCTTAAGTCATTGATTAAATTGCATGAATAGATTGTCATAGGGCTACGCGTAGGACGTAATCTTTCTGAAGTAACGTCTGTATTTTATAAGAAAGTAACAATCTAGATCTAGACAGTTGTTTGTTATAACACTGTGATATATAGCCAAACCACTTTACAATCTACTACAAGAAAAGGTTTAAATTCATTTGGGACGAAAGCTGTTTTAAGGTATTTGAAACAATTTACAATTTTTACAAAGCTTATATCAACTCACTCTGTCTGCCAGTGTGTCTGTCATTTGTACACTTTTTTCTCGGACACCCAATGTCGGATGAAGCTAAATTTAGCACAATTATTTCTTTGACCTGAAAACATATGAATCAATTTAAAATTAATACCAATTAGTTAATAAGCTATTGGTAATATATTGTTCTGTTTTGGTAACTCAAACATGGGAAAGAAATAGCACTTGAATGAAGTGGTGGGGTTTTAAACTAAAAGATTTCTGGAGTTTTTTTTTTCAAGCAAACTCGAAACCCTTTAGCTACTCTCACGGAATTTGGTGACTGTAATTTGCTTTAATTTTATATTGAAGAGATCGTTATTACCTTCAAACCCCGCTGGAAGGGGGTTTTAAGCTCAAAACTCTCTGAGGGTGGTTAATTTAAAGCCCTCTGGAAATGGGCTTAAGTTTTTGGCTACGCTCATAGAATCTGGTGATTGTTGTATGCTTTAATCTTATACCGAAGAGGTGGTTTTATTGTAAAAAAAATCTTTTGGAGGGTTTTAAACTCAAAATTCCTCTTGGCTACACTCATGGAATTTGATGACTGTCATTTGCATTATTTTTGTTTTATAGAAGAGGGGGGTTTTAACTTCAACACCCAATGGAGGTGGATTTTAAAGTCATAACGCCCCTTTGCTGCGCTTGGGCAAGTGATGACTCAACATAAACATCTCACCTAAAATAAACAATATTAAAGCAAAAAATCTACACAATTTCACCTTCTCCCTCCCCGCGCAGGGGGGAGATTTCATCTGGGAGGGTTGAGCTTTAAGCCTCCCCAGATACCAAGGTTATCTAGTTATATTAAGAAGCCTGGGAAGGCTTTAGTCCACAAGATGAACTCAGGTGGTTCCCTATAAAAAATGAATGCATTTAAAAAGCGATCACCCAGATACCCACTTTTTTCTTCCCATAACCTTTTCCAATTGGTCCAGTTGATATTGAGAACGCTAAAAAAGGCATTATATTTTGATAAACACAAAAAAAAATTGGTAAAAAAGTATTTCTAATCGCACAGGTTTTTTATTGTTAGTCAAGATCTATTACGAATTTAATAACATGACTGATTCAAACTAATACGGTATAAGCTTTGTTTTTATTTTGTTTTTTTGTTTTATTTTTATTTTGCTTGTTTGTTGTATAAATATATTAGGTTATTAGTTATGTTGTCTTGTTGCTTAGGTGAGTCTAGCCCCTTGGTCTCAGAGGTGCACAGAACCCACCCAGTAACATACCATCTGCCTAATGTTAAACTTCTTGTTAGCCTAGACCTGACCAAGGCCTGACCATGAAATATTATCAAACCAAAGACGTTCAAGTGAAGTGTACCGGTAAACTATGAACTGTTACTATATCTTTTTTAAGACATTCACGTATACTAGTGAACTATGAACTTTAGACGTATACAAAGTGACATTTAGACTAGACCTTAAACTAAAACCCAGAGTTTAAAAATCGACTTTGAATTTTATTCTTTCTTTACTAAGTTAAAGATTGCGATCAGTACTTTACGAACCTTGTAACCAATGGCATATTTATATGCCAGTGAATATAAAAGTGAATAGAGTATTGTAACTTCCGATTTAGGTAAAAAATTTGCCAAATTTTTACATTTTATTACATGAAAGCTGACAATGCCTTTGTTCTTTTATCGCTCGTAGGATTGGCGTTTTCCGCAATAAATGACACCCACAAATGTCAATTGTGTCTATTTTACTGGAGATTTTAAAGAGTTTTCAGGAGATTTTAACCCTTAAAATGCGTGTGGTGGTTTAGCCTCTTAACACCAGAATTGTAATTCCATTTGGTATGCACTCATTGTGAAACAGCTCAGCACTTTAAGGGTTAATAAATTCAGGAGATTGCCATGAATTTTTCGTATATATTTTGCAATTTAATAATTACACCTTGAATTAGCGCGGGGCCTATGAAAGCGCGGGGCCCACTGCGACCGCAAAGTGAGACACACATACACGCGTGCAAACAACCAACCAAGACACAAACATGGCAGACATCATTGTCCTTTCACACTACATCCGAGGTCTAAAAACTAAATAAAAATAAGTAAGTCACTTGACCAAAACACGAAAACTAAACAAAAATAAGTAGGTCACTTAACCGAAACACGAAGAACGGACTTTATTTTCTTACAGGAGATAAATGTATATTCTAACTTCGACAGTAAACGTAGCACATCGAACATAGTTTTGAGGAGGGGTATTCAGTCTAGTGGAGAAATGCATCGGTTCAAGCTGCATACACATATAGTGACAATAGTGGGAGGGTGGTTCTAGTCAAAGTAGAATAAAAAAAACAACAAAAACAAAAACGCTATCACATTAGTTACCATTTATGCACCTACTCATAATAGAGAAAAACACAAGTTTCTTTTTGAAACGCTAAGAAATACTTTACACACTCAATACGCGGGAGAAAATTTAATGATGGGGGAGGATTTAAATTACATTGATCATGGGCGTAGCCAGGATTTTTTTTCGGCGGGGGGGAGGTTGGAGGGATTTTTTTCTCCCCCCCCCCTCCCGCGAAAGAAAAATATGTATGTATGTGTGTGTGTACTGTGATGAATCTTGGTTCAGGCTGTCTTGGAGTCAACTTTAGGTGTTTGTAGAAAACTTCAATTACTCAGCAGGCGTTTGGGTTTTCGTGTTCGGGTGTATTCAATGTAATTTCACAAACACAGACTAAAACCAAGACATCGATTTAACTAGTAACAGAAGCGATCAATGCTGGTGAACGTTTTTTAAATAAAACAAAAATAGGCCACGGTCAAAGTCACAGTACTAATAGTAAAACACGTCTACACCCTAGAGATTCTATCGCTTACTGATTTTTAGTCTCTAACCCAACATATCCCAAACGTAACTAGTCCCGTTCTATATGCGTCTTCTATGGTGCGTCGCTAAATAACTAAAACTATCCATTGAGTAACTAACAGTACATAAGTAATCTTTACTACATTATGAGCCACCAAAATGCATATTCTGAGGTATCTACAGTGCTATATAAATGTTTCCTTTCAAAAACCTTATGTGCTGATCTTACAAAAAAAACTTTCAATGGCAATGTCTGAAGCCTCTTCCCACCTGGTGTCTACCTGCTCTGAGGACCTCCACCAAAGTGTGGCGCCAAGTTGTACTAGAATGTCCCTGTTTGCGTTTTCTTCGTAATGGCATCCCTGTCATCGCAACTCATATTATGCGTAATTCATTTTGTCGGAGAATATGTCCCGCAAACGTCATGCGACGCTCTGTCACAACCTTATTAAGGAGTCGACTCCCAGTTCGGCATAGGATTTCCATGATTTAGACCCGATCTCTATAACTGACTCCTAAAATCTGTCTTAGCCATCTTTGTTGAGCCACATTTAGTTTTTTTTCAATTTCGGCAAATTACTATTCTCTGCACTTTATTAATGGAGACAGCCACTGGTAGAAATGTGTAACCTTTCTTGACTACGCTCTTGGAACTAGTTGGCTGTAGTTTGCTTTAGATTTTACATCGAAAAGGGATGTTTTATCGTCAAAATCATTTGTTAGGGGGGTTAAATCTCTGAAGTTGTTGTTTTTTAATTCAAAACCCCATTTAGCTACAGTAGTAGCTTGCTTTAAAAAATATTGAAGAGAGAAGTTTTCCACCTCAAAAGGCTATGCAGGGAGGGTTTTAAACTTAGAACCATCTGGAGGGGTTTCAAACTTTATAAAAAACACTCCTTAGTTCCACTTTCGGTCAGAGTGTTACGAGGTCAGCTACCGTCATCGAGAAGTACATAGAAGTCAAATTCATAAAGCGCTGGTTGTGAATGTGTATGTGTGTTCTTATGTGAATGTTGTTCGAATATTTCATCAATATTGTTTTTGTACAGTAATTACGCCCATTAGATTGGATTAATAAAAATTATCTTATTTTAAAAAGCCATCCGGAGTAGGAGGGTTTAAACTCAAAACCCCCCATTGACTTGGCTACGCTCATATAATTTTAGTTTGTAATTCGCTTTTTTTTTATATTGAAGAGGTATTTTTTGGCTTCAAAACCTGCTGGAGGGGGGGGGTTAAACTCAAAACCCCTTTGACTACACTCATAGAATTTTGAGTGTATAATTTGCTTTGTTTTTAATATTAAAGATGTATTTTTTTTATTCAAACCCCGCTGAAGGGGGAGGAGTAAACTTAAACCCCATTTAGCTACGCTCATAACATTTTGAGTGCGTAATTTGCTTTTTTATATGAAAGAGGGGGTTTATACTAAATTTTGGAGTGGGGTTAAAATCAAAATCTCCATTAGCTGTGGAATTTGGGGATTGTCGTTTGCATTTTTTTTTTGTCTTTGTTTTATAGAAGAAGGGGATTTTACAGCAAAAAACCCTGGTGAGGGTTTTAAACTCAAACTCTCCCCCCCCCCCGGTAGGGGGGTTTTAAACTCAAAACCCACTTGGCTGTGCTGGGCAAAAAATGGTTTAGTATTAAAATCTCACCTAAAATAAACAAAACCAAAGCGCCCATGATATTTATGCACAATCAGACAAACAAAAACACAAAGGGTCCTACGTATGACCTTTTAGGGGGGGGGTCATCAGGCTTTCCGGTTGGGAGATGTCTACACAAAAGTGGAGGTCACTGGCCGTGACACCATTTTCAAGGACAAGGCACCTCAAATATATACACGCATAGACAGCGTGTATGTTACATAGGTGTGCGAAGCAAAAGGACATGACAGAAGGGCCTAACAACGAAAGTCAAGAAAAAACTATGAATTTGTTTATTAATGTTCATTTTTTTAAAAAATTCAAAATTGCCTTTTTTTTACAATAAATGTTATAAATGACTCTTTCTTATACTATTGTCATAATTAAAAGAGTAATTCAAACTTAATCACTACGCATTTCCTAATAAAATCTGTTTTCACGTCGATTTTTAATTACAAAATAAACGATTTGGAGTGGTCGCTTCCACCTACGTGTTTTAATTGTGAACTGTTAAAGTAACTAGTTTATGAGAACTGATTTGGTTTTCCAAGTTGGTGACAATAAAATCTCCTATTGCAGCCCCCCCCCCCCCCCAAAATAAGGAGCAGGGCCTGTGGCGGTTGCCCCACTTGCCACCCCCTAAAGCCGCTACTGACTTTATGTATGACAAAGAACAGTCAGACGTTAAGCACAAAAAGTATTTTTACAAAACTGCAAAGAAAGATCTACAACAGAGACAGACGCTTCCTTTACTTTACGCTGAGGGCTGCAACCCAAAACTAAGCCAATACAAAGGAAACTAGAAAACAAAACAGAAAAGGATGATTCCCTAGATTGCAATTATAGACATAGCACTAACACTAACTGGAAAAGAGACTTTAAATGAAAATTTAAAGACATTTTCAAACTACAGGGTTGTCTAGACTGCACCGACTGGAATTTGTTTAAAGAGACCAATTCAAATCTGGGAGAATGGGTCGAAGCAGTGACGAATTACATTAAATTCTGTGAAACCATGTTTATCAGTACTAGGAGTATCAAGATATACCCCAACAACAAACCATGGGTCACTGCAAAAATTAAACAGGATATCATTAAAAAGAGAAGAGCATATGTCAGTGGCGACTGTGGAAAGGAAAATAGCACAACGTAATCTGAACGTCGCTCTTGAAGAAGGGAGGAGAAACTACCGCACCAAGCTGGAAGACTCAATTAAGACAAGTGACATTAGACAGGCGTGGGGTATCATGAACAAAATGTCAGGAGCACAAGTCAAAAGTAAAAATAATCTTGCCTCAAGAGACGACAAAACATTATGCAACGAGTTCAATGATTGCTATTGTCGTTTTGACACTAACGATTTTAATCATCAAAGACCAAAGCCCTCGAAGATGTCAAAGTTGACAACTGTTTAGAATTAGCGATTACTAAAGAGCAAGTCTGTAACATTTTCAAAAACGTCAAACCAATGAAAGCTGGTGGGCCTGATGGAATAAAAGGGCGAATCTTAAAAGAATGTGCTGAACAACTAGCTGAACCTTTCCTAGAGATTTTTTCCAATTCATTACTCAACCACGTTGTGGAAGTCGTCCATAATTGTACCTGTACCAAAGGTTTCCAAAGGAAATGAATGACTTTAGACCTGTATCACTTACTTCAATTGTTTCTAAATCCTATACTCTTATGCGAGTAATTCTTGTATATTTCTAAATCCTATACTCTTATGCGAGTAATTCTTGTATATCCTATACTCTTAAGCGAGCAATTCTTGTATATATATATATTTATTTATTTATAAATTTTATTTCGAAAACGGCTCTAACGATTTTCTTTAAAATTTCAAGGTATGTGCGTATTAGTGAGAAAAAAATTCTCAACTCATTGGCCACATCGGGAAAACTCGAGTTCGACCGTTATTTCGATATGAAAATGTCTCAATTTAATTTTGGTCAGAATAATTTATGAATGAAATGGAAAATTTATGAATGAAAGTTTTCCATGACGTAAACGGGAAAAACGCTGCTTACGTCACTAAGCTTACATTACATCAATGGAAACAAGATCGAGTTTTAAAGTATCAATGGACGTAATTAAACATTTGCGCACCATCTTATTGAAGATTGATTTATTATAGAACTATGGAAGGAAAGTAATGAAATTAAATGTACCGATGTATGATTAGTTATTGCGTTTTAAGTGCTTAATAAATTGTTTACACTTTAATTGCGTAGAGCGGTGTAGATTCCTCATTAATCTTCGGATTTGATGTCAAGCCTTATTATAATTATAATTTTGCTGGTAAAATTATGACCATGTGTTCATGCTTCAGTGTCTAATGTCCCGTACCAAAACAAAGGAAATGGTGATTACACAGCTGCTCTACTGCTCCTTACTTTCT
The DNA here is from genome assembly GCA_021533235.1 of Biomphalaria straminea. Classification (NCBI taxonomy): domain Eukaryota; kingdom Metazoa; phylum Mollusca; class Gastropoda; family Planorbidae; genus Biomphalaria; species Biomphalaria straminea. The sequence goes on from JADKLZ010003886.1 coordinate 28,112,700, forward strand.
CACACTGAACA
>JADKLZ010003886.1:28112720-28123128 GCA_021533235.1 Biomphalaria straminea
CTTAGTATAAATTATTTAACCGAGCAAGGCTCGGCCACCTGATATTAGGTATGTATTTATGTATATATAAATATTTATATATTTTATTTCGAAAACGGCTCTAACGATTTTCTTTAAAATTTCAAGGCGTGTGTATATTAGTGAGAAAAAAAATCTGACCTCATTGGCCACATTGGGAAAACTCGAGGTCGACCGTTAGATCAGTTTGAAGATGACTCACTATCGAAAAAATAATTTTGGCACGAAGGTTTTATGAATGAAAATTTTCCATAACGTGAACGGGTAAAACGCTGCTTACGTCACTAGGCTTACCGCAGTACACTAAAATATTTCTTTGCAAATAAGAATGCGTTTTTAAGAATCAATAGACCTAATTAATCATTTGCGCACCATCTTATTGTAGATGATTTATGATTGACCTTTGAAAGAGCAGTAATGAAATTAAATGTGCCGATGCATGATTAGTTGTGTTTTTAAGTTTTATTTAGGGCGTGGATACGAAGGGCCCAGGAGAGATATGAATGAAGGGATGTGTAAAAGCAGACCATATCCCTCCACGGGCTGTAGCACCACTGGGATGGATGGATGGCAAAAGCCGGTATGAACTTTTTATAGTCCGACAGTCAGGCTGGGCAGGGCATGGGGGACGAACATATTGCTCGGCGTAACAAAGGTACCCCACGTAAAATGTTCTTTAGAAAACTAATGCAATGATTTAAGTCTATTACAAAAAGTTCCAAAATTAAATGTCTGAACGTAACCATCTTGGAAGTTATACTGCAAAGACTTTTTTTCCAAGCCAATAATAGTAGGCTTACAATAGTTTAAGCTAAAGATGTATTGTAAAACTATAAGACAGACGTGAGCTGTGGTTTGTCTAGACTGTAGGAGGACTTAAGAACTTTATATTTTATCGCCATGTACAATTACATTTAGACCTAACAAGAGACTAAAGCAACTTTTCAGATTAGTAGTTTTTGTCCGATCTTTCATTTTCTTTATTTCAAACATATTCCCAAAATGACTTCAGATATATAACATTCACTATGAAATTATTTAACCGAGCAAGGCTCGGCCACCTGATATTGTTTAGAAAAACTGGTTAAAATGTTTCTTGTGAATGATCTGAGTAGTAAATTGGACCCGTTACAATTTGCTTACCAAAGGGGTAAAGGTGTAGACGATGCTATTCTAAATATTTTAAATTGTGTCTACAAACATCTGGACATACCTAACAGTTATGTAAAATTGTTTTTATTGATTTTTCATCAGCTTTTAATACCATACAACTTCATTTGCTCATTGAAAAAATGAAAGCGTTGAAGATAAGTCCATATATACTACTATGGGCTAATGAATTTTTGACCCAGAGACATCAGAGGGTTAGGGTAAACAATGTTATATCAAACGCAAGCACAATTAACACAGTGGCTCCCCAGGGAGCTGTGACATCGCCATTATGGTTCATTTTGTACACCAATGATTTTCACAAATTGTAAGACAAATGTCCTTATGGACAATAAAGAGTATTATTATTATTATTATTATTAAATTGACTCTAAGAAAAACATGTGACAAAAAAACAACAACAAACAAACAAAAACATTGTCACTAAGAAATTTTCGCAAAACAATGATGCTCAAAAAATTCTCATTCAAAAGAAAACAGACTCTATTAGACTCGATGCTATCTTCATGTAAGTGAAGTACTAAGCTCTGTCTCAGGGGAGGCAAACGCCACTAATTATCATTGATTAGAAAATCTAGGTATACATTTAAAAATAAAAAAGCTATGTTTGTACTTATATTAAATATTTTAAAAGGCGTTGTACATAATAAGACCAAAAGTGCATCAGGAAGAGGGGAAAGTATTGGCTTCATAAGAGAAACAAGAACAAAACAACTAAGTGTACATTTTCTTTCGAAAACGGCTCGAACGATTATTAAAACTTAAAGGTCTGCGTATGACTTTACTATGACATTCTAAACTACTTCACCAAAGATTAAGATGTATGCACTCCATCGTGGACGTAGCATGATGGCACTACAAACAGCGATGTTCTTGCGATACTGGTATGGACAGTAAAGTCTTTTTATAGTCCGGCAGTATGGGTGACAAACGTAGGTCAAATGCAATCTTTTTTTTTTTTGTGAGATGAAAGGTGGTCGGCAGAGGACCACGAGACACCAACTTTCTTTAACTGACATTGAAGAGCGCACGTGACTGCATGCAGCTTTAGAAAGAGACAACTGGAGATCACAAAGTACTGCCGAGAACAGACAGACGGCGAAAAGAGAAGCTAAATCAACCACATGCGGACAATGGCTATGTCTGTGATGTTTGTGGCAAAATATGTAGGTCACTGATGGGGGCTGGACAGTCAAGGGAAATAATGCATTCCTTACTAATCTTCGGACTCAAAGACAAGCCTTATTATTATTATAATTATTGTAGAGAAGAGGCTTATTTGGAATATCTTTTTATCGCCCAGCCTCCACTTTCAAAAAGTACGACCCCCCTCCCTCAACAAGAGCATCTTATTAAGGGTTAAGTTTGAAGGGGAGAGGGTGATAATATTTATCATCGACACTCTACTATGGTTATTTTTTTAAAATTAATTCTTGTTTTGTCAGCTACAAGAAATAATTATGCTAAATTTCAACTTCATCTGAGATTAGCTGTAGGAGAAAAAACCTTTTCAACTTTTTAACACACAGAGTAAAGGCATGTATATAAGATTGGGTATAAATCTAGATCTAATATTTCTATATAGATTATTATATTATTACTCACCTAATAAGAATTTATATCTATTTTAGATTAATTTGGATCTAGATCTAGAATGTAGGTCTTAATGATAATTTTGGTCTCAAGCTTGGAATCAAGCATTAAACTTATAGTCTAGATTGTAAACTAGATTCTAGATGTCTATTTAAATCTAATATGAAATATCTAGATATCAATTCTTCATCGAGTTAGTCTATAAGTCTAGACACTAAGAGTCAGAGATATCTTGAAGTCATTCCAATTGCTACACTACAGCCTAGTAAAGCTTTTCTAGATCTAGATACTGGTCGCGGTAAGTTAGCTAAACACAAAGTCTTGACTAACTATGTAGCCTAAGTTTTAGAAGGAAGTTGGTAGTGTAATTAATCACGAAAGAGAACCGCGCTGTCATCATTTTTCTAATCCAGTCTTGAGAGTCTTGTAGTGGTCTAAAAATAAGGGCAGCGTACGGGATTTACTGTTGTTTAATCCCAAGCAATGGCGTATTAAGGGGAGTGTAGGAAGGGCGGCATCAAAATACTATTTAAATCATCAACTAAAATTTGCGTTGAACTACATTAGATTTTCAATGGAATGGGATTGTTTGACTTATCTAAACATAGAAAAGGAGCTGATCCAAACATTTCACGCGACTGTTGCTACGGATTATTCGTTGAAATTATGTCATTTTTTTTTTATTTCTTAGCAGCTTATAGGTGGCTGTTCTTAAGCAAATATGGACTAATCAACATTTCTCAAACTGTGGAGTGTATTCACGACGTTTCGGCCTGCAGGGTGGGAAGCGGGATAAGCTTAAGTCTTTAGGGGGAAAAATAAATAATATTAATATATGTCTATAGTTCAATATGAATAAAGTAAAATGACATTATTAATAGTAATATTTTAAGTAAGAATATCTTGGTTGGTCCCCTCAAACAAATAAGACTAATGTATGGTGTGACAGAACAAGACATATTGGCCACAAGAAAAAAATGCCAGGCAAAAAAAAAAAGATGAAAATAGATTTTCTATCAAAACACAAGAAAAGAAAAAAAACAACAACTTCGAGTGGATGGTTTTGAGGTCATACGACGAGAATGGGCATTGGCATCGCGTTAGTTTCAAAATCAACCACGGTAGAAAAAAAAAAGAAAAAATAATAATAATAATAAAAAAAAACAAGATTACAAAGAGAGTTTGTGTAATACACAAACTCAGAGGCGGCCCCCGTCGGAGTCGGATCCCTGTCAAATCCGCCTATTCGCCAGATGTTTTGGATGTTCCTTCTAAGTCCCTGGCTCAATTCCAGTATGCTCCCATCCTTAAACTATCGCAATATTTCTGAAAGAACAGTAAAGGTTAAATCATATTTTCAAAAGCCTTTAGTGTTTTTTTCTAACCGTGACGGACAGACCAACCAACAGACAAAACGCACAAAAATATGTTAGTTACATCATAATGGGTGTATTAAACAATTTTATTTTAAAAAATCTGATTTTTTTTTTAATTTAAGAAATTAGTTTAGAATCATGTCATTTCCGGGCTTTACGCTAGTACACGAAAGCCGCTGCTAAAAAATCATTTTAAAAAATGTGCGTGAACTCTATATGCCTTACGTATTTCTTATAGTAACATTTCCTCCCTTACATTTACGTAATTATTTTAGAATTGGTGTTTTGTTATAAAAAAATCGCTTGCATAATTAGTTTTATAAATTAAACGGTTTGCTTTTAGAAAACTAAAAGTAGCTGTTGCACCTAAACTTTTCAAGCCGCATTTAATGGTGAAATAATATTTTTCGTATCTTTTCTAGTTTTGGCGCCCTGAGTCTGACAGACGGACAGACGGACAGACAGACAGAAAGTCATTTTAAAAAATGTGCGTGATATCTACATGCCAAGAGCATTTCATATAGTAACATTTCCTCCCTTAGATTTACGTAATTGCTTCACAATTGGTGTTTTATTATTAAAAAATCACTTGCAAAATAATTTTTATAAATTAAACGGTTTGCTTTTAGAAAACTAAAAGTAGCCGTTGCACCTAAACTTTTCAAGCCGCATTTAATGGTGAAAAAATATTTTTCGTATCTCTTCTAGTTTCGGCGCCCTGAGTGTGACAGACGGACAGACGGACAGACGGACAGACGGACAGACGGACAGACGGACAGACGGACAGACGGACAGACGGACAGACGGACATTTTGCACAAACCTAATAGCGGCTTTTTCCCCTTACGGGGGCCGCTAAAAAAGAGGAAAACAAAAAAACCTTTGAATGGATGGTTTAGAGGTCATACGACGAGAATGTGTGGGCATTGGCATCGTATTGGTTTCAAAATCAACCACCGCTGGAATTCGATGTCGGAATAATTTAAATCGGTTCTCGCTGAACCTCCAAGAAAACATTTAAGATCTAAATTTCATTTATCCTTGACAAAAAAGACAGAGAGGAATAGAGAAAGACAGTCGACAGATCGTGTGTGGTGCCCAAGTGATTCAACAGACCAAGGGATAGCTGGGGTTAGATTATTTTATAAATAGTCTTTGTTTTTTAGTTTTCTCTTAAATGCAGATATAAAAACAAAAATAATATTGTTCCAATTAGTGGTCTAAATTAAAATAAAAAGGGTATTTTAAGAGATCAAATAAAAACAAAACAACAATAATTAACAATATTAATTGTAATTGTATCAATTGGATCAATCATGTAATTATGTTTACAATTCAGCTTAGACTCGGCTGTGCGATAGAAATGTACTTACCATTTTTAGCGGCCCCCGTAAGGGGAAAAGCCGCTATTAGGTTTGTGCAAAATGTCCGGCTGTCCGGCTGTCACACTCAGGGCGCCAAAACTAGAAGAGATACGAAAAATATTATTTCACCATTAAATGCGGCTTGAAAAGTTTAGGTGCAACGGCTACTTTAAATTTTCTAAAAACAAACCGTCTAATTTATAAAATTAATTATGCAAGCGATTTTTTAATAACAAAACACCAATTCTAAAACAATTACGTAAATGTAAGGGAGGAAATGTTACTATAAGAAGTGCTCTACACATGTAGATATCACGCACATTTTTTAAAATGAACTTTTAGCAGCGACTTTCGTGTACTAGCGTAAAGCCGGGCAATGACATGATTCTAAACTAATTTCTTAAACTTTTTAAAAAATTAGATTTAAAAATAAATTGTTTAGTGCCCCCATTAGAATGAAAGAAGCATATTTTTGTGCGTTTTGTCTGTTGGTTGGTCTGTCCGTCACGTTAGATAAAAAAAAACACTAATGGCTTTTGAAAATATGATTTAACCTTTACTGTTCTTTCAGAAATATTGCGATAGTTTAAGGATGGAAGCATACAGGAATCGAGCCAGGGACCAACAATAAATCCAAACTAAAGTCTAGTGCGCAAACATCAAAATAAGGCATGTTTATACCCTGCTCGCCATCCTCCGTCGTCCAGCGAGAAGTTAATTATTTTCAACTTGGAAGGAACATCCGAAACATCTTGCGAATAGGCGGATCTGACAGGGATCCGACTCCGACGGGGGCCGCCTCTGAGTTTGTGTATCACACAAACTCTCTTTGTAATCTTGTTTTTTGTTTTGCTTTTAGCTTTCGTAATTCGCTATGATCCTATCACTTGTCTGGACCAGTTATTATCAAAGTGGGAGGGAAGAAAGGTTTTTCTTGATGATCGTTTTATAAATGCATTTTTTAAAGAAGTTAAGGGGACTAATTCAACATATACCACACATCTGTCAAGTACGAGTTTTTTCCCTTGTTCAAACTACCAAACAGAAAATAACGTGTGCAAACTTTTTACCATACAGACAGAGTGAGTTGAAATAAGTTTTGCTTGACTTTACTGACTCAATTCTTTTTTTCCCTTGCTTTTATTTTTTATATTTCTTTGTACATAATTACAAAAGCTAAGGTTGTAATTTTTTGTATTTTATGATTGTCAAAGCTGTGTGCCTTTAAACATAATTTACATAGAGCAGACTTATAGTTCTTATAGATTGGTTCATGAAGACAGCAAAAGATCAGAAGCGGAACGGTATACAGTGGACACTGTGGAAACAGCTAGACGACCTTGACTTTGCAGATGACTTGGCTCTTCTTTCTCACACTCAACAGCAGACGCAGAGAGACGTCGTTGTGGGAAGAGCAAGGTGTCCAAGATAAAGGCCTCCAACAACACATCCATTAAAGTCCAATGTGAGGCGCTGGAAGAGCTGGAAAGCGTCCCCTATCTCGGCAGTATCCTGGACCACCATGGAGGAACGGATTCATATGTCAGAACCCGCATTGGTGAAGCTCGAGCAGCCTTCCACCAGCTGAAGAACACCTGGGAATCTAGGGAAATAAGCACCGCCACCAAGATCAGGCTCTTTAACACCATTGTTAAGCCAGCACTACTTTATGGAGCAGAGACCTGGAGAACCACTAACACCACGCAGATATTAATTGTTGACCATTCATGTGCACCTGAATTCTGGGTAGCCAAATTTTAGCCAACGTTTTACACCTTAAATCAATGAACTTTGCTAAGAAGCAACTTAACATGTAGTGCTACCATTAAAATAAAGTTAATAGGTATAAGCTATTGTTGTAATAGAATATGACAGGCTAATCTGTAGTTAATGTCCGACCATGTACGCTTACCATTCAATATTCTATAACACATTAGTCTTAACGATTTGTTTTCAATTGCATATAATTATTAGTTATCATTATATTTAGTAAAGACCTAGAAAATGATAAAGAATTTTTTTTGTCTTGGAGTAAAAAATCTTGCCAGCTATCTTTTGATTTGATATATGTGAAAGTTTCTTTGGACAAGATTGAGGAGTGTGGTTATCTTGGTAAATGTATTTACGTCTTGCGAAGTTGAGGACAGGGATAGCAGGCTAAACACGTCAAAACGTTGATTTGTATCGACGGAGCACTGGCAGCAGCAAGAAATATACGAGCAACGGTAGCACGAATTAACTGCATTTTCTTAATATTTCATTAATAAAATCCAGATATCTCTGGCACCGAAGAGATGTGTTTGAGCGTTGGATTTGTTGATGGCAATTGTACTCGATAAGAATTCATTGGTTTGGTAACTGTTGTTAAGAGAGACGCACTGCCTGTGTCCAACTTCATTATCAGCGAATACACTATGTACATTTTTCACATGGACAAAATATTCGGCCAAAGCTATGATGGCTGCCCTGTGATGGGTAGCATGTAAAACTGTGTTCAGGCAAGGATTCGTGAAAAATATCCTAAAGCAGACATTGTCCGTTGCGACTCCCACATACTGAAATTTATTATTATTGACCTGAATGCTGTTAGTGTCATCCAGAAGATTATCTTTTTCTTCCATAACAGACCCAAGATAGAGCGTTGATGCTAAACTCTTTTGTGTGAAACACAATTGACTGAGAAATATGAAATCATTCGCGCTTTAAGAAGTAACAACTTTGAGAAGATCTTTGACTGCTTGACGTTTTTAAAATAATGGCTGTAAGTGAAACATGACAAACTGCATGTGTAATCAGTGCCTGCTTCTCATGTGTTTCTGATTTGTCGTTTAATTGTCAATTATTCCTCTTTTCATGAACCAGTTTCCATGATGTTGCAGTATGTCCATCTTAGCATAATTGGCCACTTAACATCAGGCACAGTAATGATATAATAGCAAGATTATTAAGAGAGTTTGTGTGATACACAAACTCAGAGGCGGCCCCCGTCGGAGTCGGATCCCTGTCAGATCCGCCTATTCACTATACGTTTCGGATGTTCCTTCAAAATTGAAAATAATTAACTTCTCGCTGGACGAAGGAGGATGGCGAGAAGGGTATAAACCTGCCTTATCTTGATGTTTCCGCACTAGACTGTAGTTCGGATTTATCGTTGGTCCCTGGCTCAATTACTCATGCTCCCATCCCCTCCTGTGGAAGGTTTGAAATAGGAAGTAAACTATCTTTAACTCTGAAGAAACAATCGAAACATGTAAAACAAACAGACACATAACCCGGGAGCGTCGAAATAATCAGTTCAGCATGCTAACTGGTTCCAAACTAATAGCCTGATATATACAATATGTCACACGAGCGATTTTAAATAATCTTTCAGCATTGATCTGTAGAGATATAGATGTACATAAACTAAACTTCTGATTTAGCACTATTAATATATATTTTAATAATTATTATTATTAATAATTTGGATGTAATTTAGATAAAATTTAGGCAAAATTAAAATAAAAAGCCCAGATAATTAATATAATGAATGCACTATTAAATTTTAAAATAGAATATTAGTTTTAGTTTATTATAACATTTCAATTTAGATCTAGACATAAACATCCGGAACAATCTATTATAGATATTTGAAACTATCGCAATATTTCTGAATGAACAGTAAAGTTTAAACATTATTTTCAAAAGCCTTTAGTTTTTGTTTTTTTTTTATCTAACCGTGACGGACAGACCAACAAACAGTTAAAAGGCACAAAAATATGCTTCTTTCATTCTAAAGTTGGCAATAAAAAACTTTTTTTTTTCAAAAATGTGATTTTTAAAAAAGTTTAAGAAATTAGTTTAGAATCATGTCATGGCCGGGCTTTACGCTAGTACACGAAGTCGCTGCTAATAGTTCATTTAAAAAAAAAATTATATCAAAGATAAACAACAGATCTTATTTAGTGCCCCAGCGGTCAAAATATACATCTTCCGTGCTTTGATCCCTCAACGTTAGCCTTATAAAGCCGATGTTCAAGGCCAGGGGTCGGCAACCTTTTGAGTCGAAAGAGCCAAAAATTACAATTTACACAATTTTAAAGTTTTAAAGAGCCGCACTTTTTTCTTGCAACAATAAATAGTACTTGCACAATTTTTTTTTACTAAAAAAATCCTTTTATTGAAATATAAGTAGTGTTTGTCACAAAAAATAATATGTATATGTATATATGTGTGTGTGTGTGTGTGTGTGTGTGTATATATTGTAACGAACTTCACTTCTCAGGCCTTCTGCAAACACTGCTTAACAACAACAAAACACATCTAACTCAAGAACTTAACGACAAGAGCTTCATTAACAACAGTGGCGGTTTAATAACACATACAACACCACAGCCAATAAACACAATTGGCTCCACTAACTACAAATGCTTAAACACAATGGAACTGTCTAACTAACATAAGTCTCTCTAGATCGTATAAGCTACATTTTCAAAAACTTATTCTAACACACAGTTCTGCTGCTTCTATCTCTGCTGGACTCTTCTCTAACTGTCTACACACTGCTCTAGTCCGTCCAAGCTCTAGAACACATGAGCACAGGTACAGGTCACACAAGGGCCAGCCGTTGACCTGTGACCCGCCTTCTTCGCCTAAGCCTGTATCAATGGGTCTCACACATATACACATTCAGTCCACCACTGTAGAGTTGTAACATTGCCCCCTTCTTAGATTTGTCCGTCCCGGACAAAATCTACCTCACAACATGGGCTGTGGAGGTACATCGTTGCAGGTGGGGGTCTATCTGTGGGAAGGGCAGTGGGCTTATACTGCCATCTCGATGAAGCCATCTGCGTTCCACCTGTGACAAAAATAAATTTCGCCCACTTAAGGTATCACTCGGTCTAGG
>JADKLZ010003886.1:28133128-28182572 GCA_021533235.1 Biomphalaria straminea
TGCCCTTACTGTAGCAATCTGGAAGATTGTTCCACGCGCCTAATCAACTAGCGGCATTTCTTTGAAAACTGTCCACTTTTGTTGCGTTAGTTTATACATTTCTGGAGCTCTATTTTTTCTAACTTAATTTTTAAATCTGTAAATTTTCCATAAAGCTAGAAATCCTGTATCATTCCAAATGGTTCAATGTGGGTTTCGTAACTTTGTGTTGAGAGGATTTACTAGGAATGGTACAATGGTTTTGTTGGTTTTGAACTGCTCAAATCTGTCAAAAATTATCTTTGATTTTTTTCAATGTGCTCAAGTAACTCATGTCAAAAGTAGCTCTGATTTATTGCGATAATGCTTTAGACATTGAAAATGCATTGAATAAACTCTTAATATCTTCTGCAAAAAGAATTAATTTTTCTTCAAAACAAACCAATTCTTCTACCAAAACATACGATGGGTTTCCCTTTCCTTGCAGTTTTAGTTTCAGCTCATTTAATTTCATTGTTGTATTAATCATAAAATAAAATGTTTTAAATATTTGTCGTTTTTTAATACAGGGAGATAAATGCCTTTATCATTTAGGAATGTATTTTTTTTTCATTCAAGCACAAAGCAAAACGTCTCAACAGCTTACCTTTGACAAGCTATCACACTTTATTAGGAAGAAGGAGCTCAGAATACTGAGTCTCCATTTTGTTTAAGAATTCTTTAATCTGATGACGGTAGATTGCTTTGAACAAGATGCTGTTAACAATCTTGATTGCCGAATTCATTGCCTCAACTATTTTTGGTTCGAATCGTTTTGGGTACATAGAGCTTTTTGGGTGTATTATTCAGTGAAACGTATGAATTTCATGGTTTATTTTACTATGAAGAATCCTTTATTTTTTCCAGTCATATTTCTGGCTCCATCAGTTGCTATTGAAATGATTTTATTTAAATTGATCTTATTGTTTTCAATGCATTATTGTACAATAGACACTTTATCATTTCCCCCAGTTTGTCCCGAGGAGGCAATCCTTTAAGTTATTCTTTTGGAGCATAAAAAGACATATAACTGACTAAATGAACAACTTGTGCCGTGTCTTGATCTTTTTTTCAAGTTTTTTCGGTTTGTTTTTTAAATCGCGAAACAGTTCTTCAGATACACGTAGGAAACAATCTTTGACATATTCACCATCTATAAATGGTTTGCCTTTTTGTGCAATTTCTAGTGGTACCCCAAAGCTTGCCCGATTAGCATTACTTGTAGATTGCATATAAGATTGAGAAGATTATCGCTTCTAACTCATTTACTTGAAACAACAAAATTTACGTCACAGCCAACGCACGCAGTCTTGCGTCGAAAGCGAATTGAGACCTACATAGAAACATTCCACGATGGCGTCCATTCGAGACCTTCTGACGGACCTGTAACAGAGACGACGCGTGTATTGGGGGAGGGGTGTGGTGAAAAGCGAGTACAAGTAGCTGGGAGATAGAATTTGTGCCCAACCCTCTTTAAACTATTCAGAATGTTTCGTTAAATTAATAATAATTTGCGTGTAGAACTAAAGAGCCGCAGCTTCACTTCCAAAGAGCCGCATGCGGCTCGCGAGCCGCGGGTTGCCGACCACTGTTCAAGGCAACTGCCACACCTCTTTTATGAGTTAATTACTTATATAGTAAATACTCGTGGGTTGGGACAAAATAAAACTATAATATGTTGCTATATATTAGATTATTAATTATCTTAAATTAGGTTTCATTTATATTGCAAACTAATTAGGTTTTTTCTCTTTAAATACTGCTTGCATAAAATATTTTTAAAAATTAGATTTTGAGCTTTTAGAAAAAAAAAGTAGCCGTTGCATCAGAACTTTGAATGATCTATATTATCGTAATGTCAGATTTTCATTTTCTCTTCTACTTTCTGAGCACTAAACGGGACGGACGGACAGACAGACAGACAGACAGACGGACAGACAGGCCACACAAAACTAATAGCGTCTTTTCCCCTTTCGGGGGCCGCTAAAAAGAAAACTTGAAAAAGGCGAGACTGCTGGCAGGCAAACGGGGTATTTAGTTGTATGTAACCGATAATTTGTAGTCGAGAAAAACAAACAAAAATGTGTTTGGATTTCGGGAGTTATTACAGAATACTACTTTACATTACGTTACGTAACTTTGTGTGTTACTTTCTTCATTAACGTATCGCTTTTCAAACAATAATAATGCTCAGTTCAACTTGTTTTGTTTACATTATTAAGAATATCAGCACTGCAGATAAGCATTCATCGCCGGGTTGTCCATCGCGACAAGAAGCAATGCAGTTGTAAAGTTATTGACAGTTTTGGCAACGTTAGTATTTTTGTCTGATGAAACGTTGGGATGCATAGGCCTCACAAAAAACTTAAGAAATTGTTAGTTTTTTTTTTTAAATTTCATGAAACAAGTATTTAGTGTCAACTTAATATCATATATGTATGGGTGGCGTGGTGCGCCATTTCTTTTATTTAATATTTTTTGTAATAAAAATGTTGCAGTTACGACTTTCATCCCTGAATGGCGACTTGCATCCCCCTGTAAAAAATCCTGCGGGCGCCCATGCCGATCTGTGTAACTGACTCCCAAAATCCGTCTCAGCCATTATTGTTGAGTCACACTTAGTCTTTTCTCAATTTTGACAGATGACTTCCATGTCTCACATGCATATGTTTCAGTTGGAATGACGATTGTGTTGAGAAGGTGTATTTTTGTCTCGAGTCTAATGGCTTAGCTAGTCCAAATAGGCTGCAGCCTTTGGTGGAAAATGTTCCCTGCCTTTCCTATTCGGCACGAGACATCATGGTAGGCATCCCTATCATTTGTTATGATGCTGCCAAGAAACGTGTCCAGCTCTTCTAGTACCAATTAGTTCATTCACTATTTGTAATATTTTTTTGTTATCTTGAACAAAGGAAAGGAATTTCACTTCACTGAAAAGGTGGTATAATCTAAGCTAGTCCCATTTCCTTTACAGGGTCGCCGCTCAAAATTGTAATGCGCAATATATAATTATACAATCTTCTCTAGTCATAAGTAGCTCACTAGCAGAGTGGTCCGGATAAGTGAAAGTATGATAGCGTATTGAGAAAGCTAAAAGCATGTAATAGCACTTGCAAAAACAAGTGGTAAAAATATTATTAATGTCACAGATTTATTGTTGTTGGTCTAGATCAGTGATTCCCAAAGTGGTCCACAGGGACGCCCAGGGGTCCACGAGGACTTCCAAGGGGTCCACGAAAGTGAAAAAAAAGAATTGGGGGTCCATGACACGCAAATGGGGGCCCACGAGAGTGGATCTCATTTAAGAAGGAATTGAGTTTAATATAAATCTCACATTAATGAAATCACCTAGTATATCGTACAAATATATATTATTTATACTTTATTATAGCTAGGCCATTAAACTTGTAACATATGATTAGAATGAAAAACATATTTTAAATTTTAATACCTCATTAAATAGCTTAATTTGGTCTAGAGATAATTAATATTTAACATGGCTGAATCTAAATATAAAATAGACAGTGGTGTTAATTTTCAAAAAAAAATGTTTCTTCTCTTCTCTTCGTACTTATATTGCCTATGCGTCTTTAATTTAACAACATTTTATGTAATGACACCATGAAACCACCTAAGCTGGAGGATCGTTGGAGACAAAGCCACCCTGATAAGATTTGAAAAAATATTGAACACTCCATGTTAAAGTTGAGAAAAGATCTTAAATTGACAAAATATTTGCTTTCAAATTTTAAGGAATATATAATGGTATGCTGTGTCTTAAAATATCTTGCAAAATTATGAAAGCGACATACAATTGGCGAAACAAATGAATGATTTAGCCAGCCGCTGAACTATTTTGTACACAAACCTGCATCTGATATTTGCTAAGAATTCTTCTAAGCAACACATAGTTCAAAGGTCTATAGAGGAACCGAGTTGTGCACATGCTCGCGTATTTATGGATAAAGAAATTCACGACAAAATTTCTTTTTCCGAAAACTGATAATTGACAATAAAGTCGAATACACATTTGATGTTTTGAAGGAATTTTTCGAAGAACAAGCCAACCCTGTAACTATTATATCAGTAGCAACAAATGGAGCACCTTTCATGGTTGGGTCCTACTACGGATAGTGTCCCTGGGTGTTACTAATACACTAAGTAACTAAAAAGTAGTAGATCTAGATTGCAGTAATATCTTCAGTTTGTTATCAACGCAGTTATAAGAAGCTTAATACGCAATTACTTGCTCAAATGTGAAGAGAAAATGACAAGAACATTCATCAGTTGAATCACAAATTACAGCAGAACTAATTCTCAGCACGAAGTAGTGCGTGATGTATGTGTGAAAATTTATTTTATATAATTTAATAACTATATTTGCATAGTATAGTTTTGTCTTGTTATAATTTTAACAAAAAGAAATGTAGACTGTACAGCGTTAAGTATTTGAAATTAAACTTCATTACTTCCTTGTCCTTTCAAGCTCTAGAGGACGTAATTAAAAGTATTCCAAAGTCCGAGCACCTCTATATAAATGGAGACTTCAATGCCCGTGTTGGTGACGACAATGATGCATGGCCAAAATGCTTGGGACCTCATGATGTTGGCAAAATCAACGACAATGGCCAAAGGCTACTCGAGTTCTGAAGCTCTCATGAACTGTGTGTAACAAATACTTTCTTCTCTGGCAAGGAACGCCACAAAGACTCTTGGCAACACCCACGCTCAAAAAGGTGGCACTTCTTCTTCTTCTTCTTCTTCTAACCAGCTTTTTACTGCTGAGCTGTCAGCTCTTTTGCAGACTGTGCCAAGGAAAAATAGTGTGCTGTTTTTTTCAGTTGTTCAGCACTGCCATAAAGGGTGTTGGTTATGTTGGGCTGTAGTGATAGTAGGGTCTGCCTAAGGTGGATTAGGAGGGGGCATTTTCAGGATATGGTTTACAGTTTCATAAGGGTGGGAGCAGTGTCTACAAAGTGGGAGTTGTGTGGGATTGATTTTATTGAGATGATAATTTAAATGAGGTGTATGTCCTGTTCTTAGTTGGAAGATTGTACATTGCTCTTTGCGGGGGAGGAAGTTAATACTGTCCAGTTTGTTAGGCATGTTCATTTCTTTGTACATGGCTCTGCCTGTGTTTCCTGTTGCCCATTGGTTAAGCCACTCCTCTTTGTGGTTGTTGATTAGCATTGACCTTAGGGTGAGGTAGTTGACAGGTCTATCTGGTTGTTCCATAGATGATCCTGCCTTTGAGAGCTTATCTGCCCTTTCATTTTCCATGACACCAATGTGTCCAGGGATCCACTGTAATATGATGTTGATGTTTAAATTGGTCATCATCTGGTGTATTATCATTTTTAGTGTTGTCAACTCTCTTGGGCTTTTTGAGGTGCTGCTGTTTAGTGCTTGAAGAGTGGATTGTGAGTCTGTAAAGACAACAATATCTGATGGTGCTTGTATTCCTTCATGTAATTTATTTTCGACTGTCTGCAAGGCTATGGTAATTGCCTCAATTTCAGCTTGGAAGTTTGAGCAGTAGTCGCCACAGTGTGCACTTATTTCAAAGTGTATATTTTTGGGGAAGACCAGGAAGGCACCAAGACCGGCATTGATGGTGGCTTTGATGGCTGATCCGTCGGTGTATATATGGATGGTTGTTTTTGGATAGCTTTCAATAGTTTCAAGCGTGCCTACTTTGAGCTCCAGTGGATTGGATTCTTTTGTTAGGGTGTTATTTATTAAATGTGTTTTAATTGTTGGTTGTTTATAGTTAAGTCCAGGAGTTATGTTTGGGAATCTGGTTATTTTTTCTCTGTTATTGGTTAGATGGTGTTTTAAGGCTAGTTCGTCAGTAAGTTGAATCAGTGTTCTTTGCTTTTTTTGATTGTTTTTCCTATTTCTCTGTGTTAATAGTTTATTTGGATGGTCGTCCTCCAACCTTCTGTATCTCTCAATAGCTTCTAATGCTGCTCTGCTCTGAAGAGACAGTTATCCATGACAGATCTGACGTATCCAGTGTATAACTGTCTTAAGGTTTTCTTTTCAGCTCCCCAGGATGTTCCTGCTAGGTGTTTCATTATGTTTAATCTCTGAGATGCCTTTTCTTTTAAATCAGCCATAAAGTGTTTTAGAGACAGTCTTTGGTCTAATTTTACGCCAAGATAAGTTGGATTTTCTTCTTTATTTATTGGCTGTGAGTCTATTTTTAGGATGTAGTTTCTTTTTGCTATTTTGTTGCTGTGGCTAAAGATTGAATAAACTGACTTTTCTTTGTTTATTTCCATTTTCCATAATTTTGAAAACGTGGAGATATTTGTGAGGGCTCTGTTTAATTTGGATCTAGTCAGCACTGGATATTTCTCTGTTGTCCAAATTAGGAGATCATCTGCGTAAAGTGCCTTATTGACTGAAATGAGGTCTGGGAGGTCATTCATGAAGATTAAAAAGAGAGTACAGCTAAGGGCTGAACCTTGCGGTAGGCCTTCTTCTAAACTTTTTTTACTAGAGATGGCACCTTCAAATCGGGTTTGGATGGTTCTGTTTTTTAGGAAAGCCCTGATCCAGCTGTACATTCTTCCATGGATGCCCATTTTTTTCATCTTCAAAAATAGACCTTTTCTCCACACTCTATCATAGGCTTGTTGTAAATCTATAAATACTGCTGTAGTATGTTTGTTTTCGTGGAACCCTTCTACTGTGTCCTGGATAAAACGAAAGAGGTGGTCTTCTGTTCTACTTGCTTTCCTGAAGCCAGCTTGTGCGTTGTGGAGTGTGCAAGTACTTTCTAGCCACCAATAAAGTCGGTTATTAATCATTTTTTTCTGCCATTTTGCCAATGTTTGATGTTAGAGATATTGGTCTATAGCTTTTAGGGTCTCCTGGTGGTTTATTTTTCTTTAGGATGGGTATTATGTTTGCAGTTCTCCATTCCTGTGGTATGTCTCCTGTTCTCCATGTATGGTTGATAAAGTTTAAAATGCAGTTTTGGGCCTGCCATCCTAGTCCCCGGATCATTTCATTTGTTATTTTATCGGGTCCAGGGGATTTTCTTAACCTAAGGTTTTTTTGGGCAGTTTTGAGCTCATATAGAGTGAAGGGAGCGTCAAAGATATGACAGCTGACAGTTGGAGCTTGTTCTTCTCTTTTTAGGATATTGCTAAGAGCCTGGTCCAGTTGTTTTCTTGGTTTCGACTTATTGATGCTAGCAAAGTATTTATTGAAGGTTTCTGCCTTTTTTAGATTTTCCGTTATTAGGTCATCAGTGTCTTTTAATGTTTGGGGGTTAGTTATTTGCTTTTTTCCTGCTAGCCGATGCAGAAGGGTCCAGGCCTTTCAACCATCCTTGTTTAGGTCTAGTTTTTCACATGTTGTGGTCCAGTTTTTCTTTTTTTTCTATTTTAATTTTGTATCTAATAAGACCTGTTAATTTATTGTACATAGTCTTGTTCTCTCTAGTGGTTTTTTTTTTCTACAGTCTTCCTGGCCATGTTTCTCTCTTTTACTAAATTGTTCAGTTCTGGTGTCCAAAAAGGTTTGTATTTTCTGACTTGACCTCGAGGAATGTGGTTTTTTTTTGCTGTTTTTAAGATGTTAGAGACTATAGTTGCATAGGTTGTGTTGACATCTGTCTCGATTTTGCTTGATAGTCTTGAGTCTGTTTCTTGTGGAAAAAGCTGCCCAGTTTGCTTTTTTATAGTTCCATCTAGTTGTTTTTCTGTGTTGGTATCTACCCGGTGTTCCAATATTGAGGAGTATGGGCCTGTGGTCACTACCTATGTCTTCAAGAACTGTAAGTTTAGAAGAGTTGATAATATCTGTAGAGATAAAGGTTAGGTCAGGTCTGCTAGTTGTGTTGTGTGCTCTATGAAGGAATGTTGGAGGTGATGTTTTATTTTGCAGAAGTTGGAGGTTAGAGGCATTTGTTACATCCTCTATTTCTTTGTCACGTTTGTTGTAGTGTGGGTAGCCTAGGGATGGTGTGTGTGCGTTAAAGTCACCAGCTATTATTGTCCTTGTGTAGTGTGGTAGTTTTATGTCTATTTCTGCTGTTGAAGATGGTGGGCAGTAGAAGTTTTTGATAGTATATTTGGTTCCTCCTCTCCAAAGAAGTATTTCTTGCCTGTCTATGTCGGTATTGTTCTGTACATGTTTTACTGTTGCTTGGGTGTCGTTTCTAATGAGGGTCATAATTCCCTGACATTTGATGCAGAGGCATCTGTACTGTGTGTAGCCTGTAATATTTATTTTTTTCTTGGGCAGTAGTGTTTCTTGTAGTATCGCTATGTGAATATCTTGTTTCTTGAGTATGTGTTGGAGTTCTGTTATCTTGTTTTGTAGGCCTAAGATGTTGAGTTGCAAGAGGTTTAAGTGTTTGCTGTTTGTCTGTTTTTTATTTCCGGTAGCTGACTTATCGCAGGCTGTCCCGGAAGAAACTGCCATGCGCAGACCTTTTACGAGGCGACGTCTGAGCTCGTATGAATTTTTCTTAATTTTTCTTGGCATTTGATGTAGGCTGGGTGTTTCCTCAGGCTTTTTATATATTTTCCCCGCTTTTTAAGGAAGTTTTCAGTCCTGGCAAATCTGCTCCACTACCGAACTAAAAGGACATCTGGGTTTGAAACTGTATAAAACTGGAATATCCATGGGACAAGGTGGGGTTGGCCAATGGTCCATTCTCCGCCATCCACGGGGCTCTCCAAATGAGACTATTTTGTAGAAGAGAAGCTTAAGGTGGACTGTGCCCTGGGTATGCCCAGTGGAATCGTCACATCCTGGATCCAGGCCCCTTCACGCTATCACATTCACCAGTTCCAGAAAAAACTTAAGTGATGGGTTTATATCCAGTAGTAGAGTGTGGTGGGACATAGACCTCTGTCTGGAATAGTGCAGTCCAGACCTCCGTCAAAAAGCACCTAGAGGGGGGGAAGCTCCACTATTATTCGCCCTAGTGAAATGAAATGCAAGTGGAAAGGCAGTGGGGTTATTATTTACTCTTGGTCATTTCCAAGCCCCGATACCCACACGGGGGAATATCGCCACAAAGTGGAGGTTTGGAGTCAGAGTTTTCCTTCTCCTAGATGGGTTGCATTATTCAGGCTGACGTGTCCCATCATCACGAAGCTAAAACTGGTTTTGAGGCGCCAGTGTTCCGCCTTTCACCCCTTCTCCTGTCAGTTTGTAAGAACAGGTTCCGACGGATTTTTTATAAATCACACGTGAAGGCCAGGAGCTGGATTTGACCGTCAGAGGCATTTAGAGACGCAAGCCATGGGAGCATTTCTTGGAAAGTGGGAGCTTATCCCCACTTTCACCCCCGGCATTGACAGCCCTTTGGAACCCAAAAGGTGGCACCAGCTTGACCTCTGCATCTCCCGTAGGACGGATCTGAAAAGTGTCATCCACACCCGCTCATACCATAGTGCGGACTGCAACTCAGACCATTCACTAGTGCTAAGCAAGATCAAACTACTTCTCAAAAAGGCCTATACTTCCATTCAACCTAGAACTAGACGAATTAACGTCAACCATGTAGGTGACCCAGAGAAGGCTGCACTCTTTGGCGAGCTCCTGAACAGTTCAATCCCCTCGCTAAGTGAAGAAGAAGATATCTCTATCAGATGGGAGAAATTAAGAGATGTAATCTACAGTTCGGCAATCACCGCCTTTGGGCCTCAAAAACACAAAAATGTAGACTGGTTTGAGGCGAATCTAGCACTTATGGAACCTTGCATCGAGAAAAAGCGATTTGCACACCTCGCTCACAAGACAAAGCCTAGTCCAAAATATTTGCAGGCCTTCAAAAGCGCTAATAAAGAGGCGAAACAAATGGCTAGACAATGTGCAAATAACTTTTGGAGGGATACCTGTAACAAAATCCAAGAAAGTCTCTACTCAGGAAATAGTAAAGCTCTGTTTGATGGCATTAAAGCGGCTCTGGGTCCAAGAATGCCAAAGCCTGCCCCCCTTCTATCCAAATCTGGAGAAAAGATTACAGATCAAACCAAGCAGCTAGAACGATTGACAGAACACTACCTCGATGTGTATGCCACACAGAATACAGTAGACGATGTCGCCCTGGCTTCTCTACCCTTCCAGTATTGGAATGCCTAGATGAGCTTCCGAGCCTTGGTGACCTCAAAAAAGCAATTAACTGCATAAAAAATTAGAAAGTCTCCAGGAAGTGATGGTATCCCAGTGGAAGTAGTTAAAGCCAACGAATCACTCCTGCTCCCCGAACTCTATACTCTCCTCTGCCGTTGTTGGCAAACAGGTCATGTCCTTCAGGACATGTGTGATGCTACTATTGTCACAATATACAAGAACAAGGGGGATCGGAGTGACTGCAACAACTATAGGGGTATCTCTCTCCTCAGTATAGTGGGCAAGATCTTTGCTAGAGTGGCACTATCTAGGCTGCAAGTGATAGCTTCTAGAGTCTACCCCGAGTCTCAGTGTGGATTCAGGAGTGGTAGATCCACTATAGATATGATATCTTCTCTACGACTACTGCAGGAGAAATTCAGAGAGAGAGAGAGACAGACCCCTTTACATTGTTTTTGTTGATTTGACTAAAGCCTTTGATATGGTCAGCAGAAGTGGCCTTTTCAAACTTCTAAGGAAAATAGGCTGCCCTCCCAAACTAATGAGGTTCATTGAGTGTTTCCATGAGGAAACTAAATGCACTGTCAAATTTAATGGAGCCCAATCAGCACCTTTTGATGTGGTGTCAAGCAGGGATGTGTGCTTGCACCTACTCTGTTTGGCATATTCTTCTCCTGTCTACTGCATTACGCATACAACGACATAAACGATGTTTCTCCATACAAGATCCTCTGGAAAATTATTCAATGTTTCAAGGCTGCGGGCTAAAACCAAGGTCAGGAGGTTACTCATCAGGGAACTCCTGTATGCTGATGATGCAGCTATTGTGGCTGATTCTGATTCCCAGCTACAGTCCCTAGTTGACAAACTATCTACTGCTTGACAGAAGTTCGGCTCAAACATCAGCCAGAGCAAGACTACGATACTTGTACAAAACACAAATGCTGCACCTCAAATAAGCATTAATGGCCAACCACTAGAGATTGTAGACCACTTTTGTTACCTTGGCTCAATCATATCCAACAACACTCAACTGGATAACGACATTAACAACAGGATAGCCAAGGCAATGGCCATCATGTCACGGTTGCAGAAAAGAGTCTGGGACAACATATTGCTGACTCACAGCACTAAAGCTCTAGTCTACCGGACCTGTGTATTGAGCACCTTGCTATACGGAAGTGAAACGTGGTCAACCTACTCATGGCAGGAAAAAAAGCTGAATGTCTTCCACCTCCAATGCCTAAGGCGGATCTTTAAAATAAGGTGGCAAGATAAGATAACCAATGAGGAAGTGCTACGAAGAGCAGGTTGCCAGGACATCCGCTCTGTTATCAGCAGCAGACGCCTTGGCTGGTTTGGCCACGTTCGTAGAATGCCAGTAGGTCGACTCCCACAGGATATTCTGTATGGCGATTTAATAGAAGGCAGAAGAGGTCGCCCACTCTTACGTTATACAGATGTATGCAAACGGGACATGAAGCTCTTTAAGATCGACACCAGAAACTGGGAAGAGGTGGCACTAGATAGATCCACATGGAGAGAGAGCATAAAGGAGGGGTCTTTGATTGCAGAAGAGGCCATACACAACAGAAGCAGAAAGAAGGGTGAAAATGCAACGGCGCCTGGTGACTACATATAACCTGCGATCGCAGCTGTGTATCAAGGATCGGCCTCTTTAGTCACACAAGAGCTTGCAAGGGGAAAAGATCGTCTCTCGAGACGTAAAATGCCACAGAGACTTCCTTGTCACACAAGAGAGTGTCAAGGTGCCATTTTTTATGATGCTTTGAGACCAATTAAACTGAAGAATCATTTGAGATGATGCCACCCTAATAAAAAGACAAACGTTTGCAAAACTTTCAAACATTCAAAGATAAAGTTCAGAATACACCTACAAAATGTATCTTTGACCTGACATTGAGAAATTGATGATCATAGTAAAATACTGAACAACTCAAACAATAGGCAAATTCTTGATTTTACCAGCCGTTGAAGAAATTGTAAAAACTCATAAACAAACTTATATCATTAAAATAATTTCATGCTTGGGTTTTGGGCTGGTGTCTTGTTTTGGGCATCTCGGTGAAGAATGCAATTTGGAAGACATGGTCGGCATTCTCTGCGAATAATCCAAAAGGGAAAATTTCAATGGTCCCAATTTTGAGCTTAAATTGAACATAAATTATCTCATTATGATGTATAGTTCTGATGTGAACAATTATAGGCGGTTTTATCGGGATAGTTTATAATAGGTCTTTCTTGTATATTGAATGAGAGCTTGTCCATTTCTCGTTTTTACAATTCACTATTAGTTTCTTCATTTCTTCCGGATAGAGTGCGATGTTCAAGTGTGTATTTGTTTTGTCACATTTGGCAAGTGTGTTAGTCTTCTATTTCCTTGTATTTAAACATTGGAGAACAGTGTTATTGCTGGTGTTGTTGATTTTTACAAAAAAAATATTTTGGGTGTTCCTTCAGATTATGTTGATCCTAGCCCAAACCTCCCGACGGAAGATGCGAGCAGGCAAGGTTACCACCAAACGTCAGTCCAGGCATCATGAGTTGTTTTATTTAGGAGGTATCAGAGTTTGTCAAGCTTTGAAGGACTATTTTTATATTAGTCAAGAAAAAATTAACTCTTTGGTGAACTTTGCTGATTCGCTAGCCAGATAGCCGTTAGCTCCAGTGCTCCTATTTCTTCTCTGTGGTTGTCATTAATTATAATGATCTTAATTTTAAAATTATTTTTTCTCCAATGGGCCATTCAATGAGTATTCCAGCTCCTTCGTTTGTGTTGGCTTTCTGAGAACAATCCATGAAAACGCTGTTAGGGCAGTGGCATTGTAGTGTTCACTGAATTCTTGAGCTCTGTTGGAATATAGCTAAATATTTCTTTCTTCTAATGTAAGTCTTTGCAAACGACATATTTCTGCAAACAATATATTTCTTTACACAGCTGGCCGAGTCAACCTTGTCTGGTAATGATGTGTTTTTTTTTCTAATTATTATGGCTCAAGAAATCCACGAAAAACAGCTCTTTGTGAAAACTTTTAAAAAAAAAAATTAAAAAATCTCTATATGAAAAATTATCTCAGTAGCAATAAAAATCGAGCTTGCAAACCTTTAAAAACAAAAAGTTTCCAATGTGTTTAATGAAAGTTAACGATACATATTAACTGTTACATAATGAGTTTAAATTTCAATTTTGTTAATAAATTTATTGTATAGAAAATTTAACTTAAAATGTAGTTTTAACTTACTTTTTCACTCCTCGTGTCACTGGTTGGAAATTATTTAAACAAAATGTGTAATTTGAAATTGATGAATTTTCAAAAATTCAATATAACTTAAGCAGGGGGTCCACTGAAAACCAGAAAACATGTCAAGGGGTCCACGAGACAAAAAAGTTTGAGAACCACTGGTCTAGATCTATTACAAATTTTATTACATGGCTTATCCAAACTAATTAATACTATTAAACTTCGCATAAACTTTGTTTTTTCTTATTTTTTTAAAGTATTATTTAGTTTTTTTTTAAGTTTTTTTGTTGTTTTTTTTGTATAGAATTTCAAAAATGTCTGTTAGTTTTTGAACATATTAAATCTATCCTATAATACATTTATTGACGAAAAAGATCATGCTTGTAATCAAACATAACGTTTTCTATTTCTTATCCCATAGGCTGGCTGGACAATGTTAAATAATGGATCGACCTCTCTCTTGAAATCCTGCTAAGAACAGCTGCTGACCGGAAAAATGGAGAGATTTGGTTTGGCGAACTGTCACAGCTCTCCTATGAAGAAAGTCAAGGAGCAGATAATGATGATGAGATGATATATTTCTGATCGCGGAAATTCAGTATCAGTAGCAAAAGTTACTTTCTAGCTTCCAGGATCATATTAGCTATTTTTTTTTTATCACATCTTAGGTCAATATAATAATTTAACAATTTTTCCTGTGCTGATACAATATTGTCGCAACTCCGCTCCCGAGCCACACTGATGGTGCGCACCCTCAAATTTGGCCGCCTGCTTATAATGCACAC
The DNA here is from genome assembly GCA_021533235.1 of Biomphalaria straminea. Classification (NCBI taxonomy): domain Eukaryota; kingdom Metazoa; phylum Mollusca; class Gastropoda; family Planorbidae; genus Biomphalaria; species Biomphalaria straminea. Next base: position 28,147,296 of record JADKLZ010003886.1, read on the forward strand.
TTTTCATTATAGGTCGAAACGGCAAGAAGCATCTGCAGCAATATCGGAGATTGTCGTTTTCCGCTAATAGAGCCCTGATAACTTTCATGTGGAAAGACCATCTTTATAATGATACCCCCGGGATGGTCCGTGAATTCTAGTATCACTTTTAGTTATCCCCTTCCCATCAACATTTCATATACCGGTATCCCCCCTCACACACACATACCCGCTTTGACACTTTCGGCCTTTTTTTATTTCTAGAGATATATAGCACCTTTGGCTAGTTTTAATTTTTTTTTTTTTTGCATCATTTAAGATAAGCAATGTACGGTATTAGACACGCATAGAGAAACAAAACGCTTTTTCCGAAGGCCCCAATTGAATGCCCTATTCTCACTTGACATTTCTGTCTCTAAAAATAAAAAAAATCATGTAAATTTGGTTTTATTAATTTATTTATTGTAAATTAAATTAATTTATTGTAATCGTTAATTCGAATCACTTTGAAGGGAAAGAGATGACAGTGCTACAAAGTATGATTCCTTGCTCTCTCTAAAAAAAATGATTCTAGAATAATGATTAAGTTTTCACACTTTTGAGCGAGTCTAAATTAAAAAATAAGTAAATTTAGGGAATCAAAAAAAAAAAATTGCTTTAAAAACACGAATATGTGAGCTATTTCGTTTTTTTAGCGGCCCCCGAACAGGGAATAGATGCTATTAGCTATAAGTGGTCTGTCTGTCCGTCCGTCTGTCCCGTTTAGATCTCGTAAACTAGAAAAGGTATTCAAAACACAACATCATGATATTTTAGACCCTGATGCGACGGCTACTTTTTTCTTTTCTAAAAGCAAAAAAAACCTTTTTTTTTTAAATCAACTATGCAATTAGTTGTTTTTTTTTCATAAAATACACCATTTTTGCAACTATTAACTATTAATAGTAACAAACAATTGATACTGTTTAGTAAGGGAAACTACTATTCACCATATTTTTATGCAAACGGTTTTAAATTTTTAGTCCAAAATTTTTTATTTATTTTTTTTTTTACAAATGTATTGCTAAGTTTAGTAAGTTATGTCATACTTAGTACTACATTAGCTAAAATATTTACTTTTTTTTTTTAAAAAAATCTATTTAATATAGGGGAAAATGATTTAGAACATCAATTAATAACTAGTTTTTCGTCTTTGCATTTTATTCATTCTCTACTACATGCGGAGCTACATTAAGAGCCTTATTATCCTACACGCAGTGGCGTACCGAGGGGGGGGGCGGGGCATCCGCCCCGGGCGCCGGAGAGGAGGGGGCGCCAAAATGGGTATTACACGCTCTATATAAACTAGGGGTTTTATTTAGCTTCATGCAAAAGATGCAGCAACACTAGGAAATATTATTGTTGAACAGTTGCAAGCAGACAACCTTCTTATAGCTGACTTTCGATCTCAGTGTTATGATAACGCAGCTGTAATGGCAGGAGAACTGTCCGGACTCCAACAAAGAATTGCCATTCGAAATCCTCAAGCATCGTTTGTTAATTGTAACAACAATAGCTTGAATTTAGCTGGATTACATGCTGCAAAACAGGATCCAGTTGTTGTTACATTTTTTTGGTACAGTTGAGAAAATTTACGTTTTTTTCAGTGCTTCAACTGTTCGATGGGAGAAAATGAAAGAATTGCTTGGAAATACATTGAAGAGAGAATGTCCAACACGCTGGTGTGCAAGACAAGATGCGGTGAATGCAATCCACGAAAAGTTTGATGGATTTTTACAGCTGTTAGAAAACCTGTATGAAGATGGTACTCAAACTAGTGAGACTCGGAATGATGCATACAGTTTGCTTCAAAATGTGATGAATTTCAATTTCATCACTCGACTTGATTTCTGGCATGCAGTTTTGTCAAAAATTGACCGTATTCAAAAACGACTGCAAGATCCATCAATGAATTTCCATGACGCAGCACTGGATTTAGAAGGACTGCAGCAACGGCTAAGTAGCATTCGAGAAGATGTTTGCATCGCTGCAGTCAATGCAGCTAAAGTTTTGTGTGAAAAATTGGGAATTAGGATAGAAGGAAGAATTAAACGTCGAAAACAGATGCCTGGTGAAAATGCTCGTGATGCAGGACTCGGTGCAGTTGAAGAAATAACTCGCATTATGAAATCAGTTATTGATAGACTAATCCAGGAGATGACAACACGATTTGGTCGTCTGAAGACGTTACATGAAAAGTTTGGATTTCTATTCGACATCAGCAAATTGTTTGCTAATGATACCTCTGATGATATTCAACAGCACTGTGCTACGCTGACTGACTTTTATAAAACTGATATCGAGGGAACTGAACTGTTCGTAGAAATCAGTGACTGCAGTATGTTGCTGAAAACCCGGCCAGATGCTACCCCAAGCAGCCCATTAGAATTACTTTCATTTATTATTTCATATGGCAATGACATATTTCCAAACTTGCGAATCGCTTTGCAAATTATGCTGACAATCTCTGTGTCAGTTGCTAGCTGTGAGCGTTCTTTTAGTAAACTAAAAATCATTTTAACTTATTTGAGAGCTTCAATGGGTCAGGAGCGTCTGTCAGACTTGGCATTGCTAAGCATAGAAAAGGAGCTGGTCGAAACAATTAATTTTGATGATGTCATTGACAACTTTGCTAGTGCAAGATCACGAAAAGTAGTTCTATAAGAAATGGCTAATGTTGCTTCAGATTGTTCATTAACTTTGTTAACAATAAAAAAAAATTAATTTATTGATTGGTGATTGTTTTTATGCAAATATAGATTACGCATACTAATGGGGGGGGGGCGCCAACAGACTATGCCGCCCCGGGCGCCTGGCACCCTCGGTACGCCACTGCCTACACGCGATAAAAAAAAACAACGGCGTGGGTTAGGGTCTCCGCCTATATAGAGTAGAGTTTTGGGGCAGTCGGGACACAGCGCCGTGTAGTTCTAGCAGGTGTTTTTCTGGTGAACGACACATACAAACATTGGGAGCAAGTCACCAAGGCTGGCTCGCGATCTTGGTTCCAAGAGGTGTGAGTTTTTTTGTCAGAGACAACATGTAGGAATTAATTCTAAGGGACCAGGGTAAGAACACATGTTTTATTAGTTAAATATCTAGATTTAGATGTTAGTTGATTATGAATAAATAGAATGGCGCTCTAGCTAGTCGTTGGCGATATTTTGATTATTTGCCTATTTAGAGTGACAGTCTGAGTCGGTGACAGTCTAGAGAATCCGTGAAGTCAGTAGAGACAGCCTAAGCATTTTAAGATGGAAATCATTGACGTAGATATAAGCTAGAAAATGAGCGACAGACGATGTTCTACACTAATGATAGACAGACAACATATGTTGAACTCATGTGGCCTTGTGATGCTAGATCCAGGAGCGTGCATTGAGGAGGGAACTGGTTGGTCTGGCTGAGCATGGGTGAAAAACTATTTCTCTTGCTGTTTTATGCTGTTCATTCTACATGTAGGCCCTATTTCTTATGTGTTATTTTATCATTTATCATAAATGCAGTCATAGAGTAGTTAATTAATCAATCATTGCACTTGTTACATTACTTTAAAGTGGCCATCGATGCCCTATTTACGATATTAAATTTTTAGTTTCACTTAGAGAGTTTGACTTAATTCAATTTGTGGTCATTGGTGTTGCAACATTGTTGTTATTAGTTAAATTAATACACATTCAAAATACCCAAATAATCATGCAGACAAAGTAATTACACGCACTAAGAGCGAGAGTCATCACTACATGTAAAGAGCCAATGTAATGATGCTGGTATATATATATTAGAGATGACAGATGAGGTAACATGAGGTAGTGACCAATGAGTGGGGAAATGGCCCGTATATAGATGTTCGTAAACAAAGCTTACAGCCACAGAGCAACAGTTTCGTCAAGACATTTTTCCAGGAATATATGGCTGAAAAAATAAATCGTTACCTGATGCAGGAATTTCGACTACATTGAAAGACCTGTTGACTCCACGAAATATAGACCTATGTGAAATTGGTTGGAAAATGAAATGCAATACGAAGGAGCAAAATAAAAATAAAGCTAAAGAAAAAAAAACATGCAAATATTTTAATGACACCAGATATTGACAGATATTGACGTGTGTAAAAAAAAAGAACACATAAAAATAAAGGCAAGAGTATAAAATGTATAAATAAGACAATTAGAATCTACCTGTTCTCCACCACCACCCTCTTTTTAACGTGAGGTAGAAATAAGAAAAGAGTGATCTTTCTTGGTCACAACGGTCAGGCATTGCTATTTTGTGACGGGTGAATTGTTCTCTCCCCCCCCCCTCTTGTTTTTTTTTTTTTTATGGGATAACTCTACCCGCAGAAATAAAAGAATGATCTTTCCTTTACTTCTTGCTCTTAGACATATATAAATACAGACTGGCCAATAAGAGTTTTATGAAATGAAAATTTGTGAATTGCGTTTCTGTGTATTTATGTCTATGAGTTTTGTTTAATCTCTAAGCCTGAAGAATTTTTCATAATTCGGAAATCCGAATACAATAGATTTAGATCTACATGTTTCAAGTTACATAAAGTTACTTCCTTTTTCCAGTCTATATTTATGCATATCTATATGTATATCTATGTGACGTCAGTATTTGAGTATGTTCTTATCTTACTCGTCCAAACTCTTGTTGAGCAGTAGATCTAGGGAAATCTAGTTGAGGTGCGATTTGATAATTATTTAAATTTTTCGATTTGATGAACTGACTTTTAGTGAAGAAGTTATATACTAATATAGATCTATTTTTATAGATCTAGACTCTCTATAAGATAATTAAAGTTAAAGATTATAGAATATATATAGAGCTACAATTTTCATATTATGAGGACCATTGTTTTGCCCGAAAAGGTGAAAATAACCAAGGGAGTTAATTCTTCTGCATTTGTAACTAACTTAGTCAACATGTTTCCAGGTTCAAGTTTCTGAGATTGAGTAGGTCTATCATGATAATCATGTCGATTCATGTGTATGTAAACAAATACCTCTAGACTAGATTAGTTAAGATAATTGATCCAATCACAATCTCGTATCAAAGATGGTAGAAATTTGTAGTATCTCTTGACTATGCACTTGGAATTAGGTGACTTTAATTTGCTTTAAATTTTATATAGAAAAGGGAAATTATTTTCGCCAAAATCATCTGTTTGGGGGTTTTAAACAAAAAAATCTCTGGATTTGTTGTTTTTTTTAAATTCAAAACCCTATTTAGATCTAGCTACAGTCATAGAATTTGGTGACAGTAGTTTCTTTTAGAATAATATTGAAGAGAGAGGTTTTCAATCTCAAAACTCTCAGTAGGGGGATTTTAAACTCAAAACCATCTGGAGGGGTTTTAAACTTTAAAAAAAAAAGACATCTGGAGGAGAGGGGGTTTAAACTCAAACCCCCCCCCCCCAGTAAAACTTAACTTATGCTAGAATACATTGACCGAAAGGGAGATATTGAAATTTGGACAGTTTTATTATAAATGCAAAAAAAAATAGTGGGGAGGGGGTAAGGCCAAAATATTGTGTAAGCGTTGCAATTTGTAGAATGTAATAAGAATAAAGAGCCCAGGCCAAAAAATATCAGAGCTTATCAAATGATTTGAAAAAGAACAATAAATGCAGAAGAATAAAATGTTTTACATGTTTCGGATGTTCCGTCAAAGTTGAAGATTATCTACTTCCTAGTCCAAACTTCCTGCAGGACAATGGGGATGGGAGTGGGCAGGATAAATCGGAACAACATTTAGCATGCAAACTGCATGACCAGGCAGCCATCCATAGCTAGAATAGTTAGGTAATATAAATAAAACCATTTGTTAGGGCAAAGAGTTAGGAGAAGGGGAGAAATGATACTCAAATTTACTGGCCATGCCTAATTCAGCCTTTTTGATACTAGATTTTGCTGTCCTAAGGAATGTGTGAGAAAATGTTTACTTATGGGCATTTATGTTATGAGTAAGTAAAAAAGGTGGAGGGTCAAAATAAGCAATATTTAGGGTGGGAGCAAATCATGTAACCGGTGGGTAATCCTAGAAAATATATATATATATATACACATACTACGAAATGGTAAGAAAGAAAATCTTTTACACATTATTTCTCCCACTTCCCATTCTTGGATCAAGTTAAAACTTTATACAATTATTCATTGTCAATGACTACACATGAATCAATTAAAAAATTAAATGATTAGTTAAAACCTTCAATTTTTTAAAGTACGTTAATAGCTCAGTGGCAAAACCTGTTACTAGCCTCCTATCATGAAGGATTGAAATAGAATCTAGACTTCAGCAGACCTTTTTTTTAACCTTGCATAAATCCACTCATTATGTCAGTCTGTCTGTAAAGATACTAAGAAACAAACAAGATAATGAATGTACACATTCCTACTTAGTAGAGTATAGAGCCTTTAGAGTACAACATGTAAATGTTAAGAGGTATAGAGATGAGTGGGCTGTATGTGGCATGTGATAGACACATAATTTTAACACCCATTTTACAAGTTTCATGCTACACATTGGAAAAGACGTCTAGAAAAGGAATGATAAAATATAATTTCAACACCTATTTTACAAATATTATGATGACAGCTAAAAGCTCTACACTATAGAATAGATGGCTGGAAAATGAAAAACTTAAGTGACATGAAAAATGAATGCTGGAAGATAAGTGGAAGTGTGCTAGACTCTAAAGAAGGAGAAACAAGTAAGCAATGCTATGCATGCTTAGAAAAAGATAGTGTTAGACACTTACAAGCAAAAGCTAATGAAACATCAGATCAGTGAATTGTGCATCAAACATTAGATCATGAGAACTGATGAAACACCACTTTACAAGACAAACATCAAATTTCTTACAGCACTTGCAATCAAAAACAGAAGAAACATCAGATCAGAGATTTGTGAGTAAAAAATCAGATTGCTTACACAACTTGCAATAACAGCAGAAGAAACATCAGATCACATTTGTCACTCACTGATAAAACATTAGGACAATCACAAGCTCAGAGAGGAGTCATAAAAATCTGTTACATGAGTGATTGCAAAAAAATGATGCTATTTTACTCAATATAAGTGAATTTTTAAAAAAGTACTTTTATATATAAATATTACAACTTGAAACCATTTTATTAGATCTATCTATATATTATTTCTCAAAGAATTAGGTCAGACAACAACAACAACAAAGAGTAAATAGGGAAGATCCCATGGCGCACGCACCACGGTGTGCATGGACCCAATCCGCACCGCACTATTTCATTCACAAAATAGCATAGACATAAAGAAATCAATAGACCGGGAAAAGGAAGTAACTTCGTGAAAACACATGTATATATATATATCTACTATTGAATTACAAAAGATTTCAATAATTTCCGGAGATTTCCAGGACTTTTTCGTAGGTCTATATTTAATAACATTTCAGGAGATATCGCAGGGGCTCCTGGTAAATCAAGAGGCAGCGGGAAATCTGTTATATGTTATAAAATGGTTTAATTTAATAATTTATACATCTAAAATCTGTTCCTAGATCTAGATCTAGATCTAAAACTCGAATTCAACTCTAAGAAGATTATGGAACTTCTCTTCGCAAGTATATAGCACATGAACATACTAATTATATATAGTCCATTTAATCAAATTAACATTCAAATTTGTTTTTCTAAAGCATTGTTACATGAGTGCAGCTATATTCTTAATATTGTGTAAATTAAGGTCGATTAGCCATTTTTTTAAAATCTCCATTCATAGTATTTTTCATTCATGAATTCACGCATTTTTACTTATAACAAGCAAATGGGAAGATCCCATGGCGTACGCACCACGGTGTGAATGGGAAATAATATATCCAAAGCCGCACTATTTTCATTCACAAAATAGCATAGCATATTTTTTTTTTAATTTAAAAAGATTTTAATAATGTCCGGAAATTTCCAGAACTTTTTCGACCGGCGGCATAGCATTTAATAACATTTCAGGAGATTTCCAGGGTGCTCCCGGTAAATCAAGAGGCCGCGGGAAATCTGTTATGTTTTATAAAATGGTTCAATTTAATCATTTATATACCTAAAAAATTAGCACGGGTCCAAAGAAAGTTAGGGACCCACTGTGGTCGCATATGTTGCAGTGCCTAAGGCCTGCCCTGGAAAATAGCGGCGTATGCTATGCCGCCGGTCGACTAGTATGTATATATTGTGTAACATTTCAATTTTTTTTTAATTTTTTTATTTAGATAAGATCTCTTAATGTGTCTTAACATATGATTCTACAAGAAACAAAAGAAAGAACTAAATCGAATGACAACAAAACATGAGTCAGATGTTTCCCAACCTTATATAAAAAGTAATCAGCCATGGTTGAAAAATATTTATGCTGTAAGTTTCTATTTCTTACACATTATTAAACATTTTTAAGAGTGGCATTAGAGACATTAATATAAGAAACATTTTTGTAGTTTTGAAACTATAGTTTCTTCAAGCTGTATATTGTTACGTGCCTATTCGCGGTGTTGCAATTTAAACTGTAATGAATCAAACCACCAACGAAGGCCGAACAATAATATAGTGAGTCGACGCTGCTTCCACGATAAATCAAATCAACTTTAATACTCAAGAAGGGAACCGTCGATGTCTTTCTGTGGCCTTACTCCAATAAACAACGTCTTGTCTATCAAAAAGCGTCTCATTCCTTGATAGCGTCAATCTCTTTTCTTGTTTGTTTTTAATCTAACCTATCATCACTTCCGTCACTAATGAAAACTTATCCCCTAATTACTCCCGAAATAAATCTATCTTTAATCATGTCATAACAACATTATCATAAGGAGTTTTTTTTTATATTTTCATTTTTTTTTTCAATACAGTTAGAACGTCATACAAATAGTATTAAAACTTAAAATACATGTATCTGAGTAACAATTTCAGCAATTACTGGTGGTGTTTGTGAGGACTAAATGCATCCCTACTTTACAAGAAGAAATCTTTATCTAAACCTGGGGATATCAACCTGTTAGGTGCAACCACCTTGGAGGTTTAATGACTATTTGCGGGGTCGCGTAAGACCATTGTAAATACAGATTTTTTTGTCTGTTCTAACATGTAAAACTTGACATTGTACTAAGTTTTTTACATTGGCATTTACTTTTTGTATTGCAAACGACGTGAGGTAATTGAAAAGCGCTTTTGTTTACAATTAATAATATACCATTTTTCTTTTGGTGGCCAGTCATTTCATCTTGTGTTTACTTTTTTCCTGGTCATCTCATCCCCAGTCATTTTATCCCCAATTAAATATTAAATAAATTGTTTTGAATTGCGATGACATGCGGGCCAATATGAGGAAAGCGCAAACAGGGACGTCCTTCTATTACTTGGTGCCACACCTTCATGGAGGACCTCAAAACAGTGAGCACCAGGTGGGAGGAGGCTTCAGACATTGAAGATCTTTATGGAGACAGCTTGCCACCAAAACTCGATCTTGACTGTTATATCGATTTGAAAATGCCTCATTATCGAAAAATTAATTTTGGCTTGAAGGTTTTTATGAATGAAAATTTTCCATGGCGTGAACGGGAAAAACGCTGCTTACGTCACTAGGCTTACCACATTAAACTAAAATAATCAATAGACCTAATTAAACATTTGTGCACCATCTTATTGTAGATTGATTTATTATAGAACTGTGAAGAAAATGTGCTGATGTATGATTAGTTATTGTGTTTAAAGTGTTTAACAAATTGTTTACACTTTGATTGCCAAGAGCAGTGTAGATACATTTTACTTTGTTGTTTATTTTGCTGGTGACCTCGACCACTTTTTTAGATCACCAAAAAAGGCTTCCTTTTCGTCTGAGATTCGTCTCCCATACAGGATACTGCTCTGTTCAGCGTAACTGTCGAACTTAAGGAATTCCCTCTATATGAAGGCCACGGGTACACATTTGAGACCAAAAGAAAATCTGCTGCCGAGGACAGACGCAGACGGGAAAAGAAAATCTTAATCGACCACCTGCGGACAATGGTTATGCTTACCCTGGATGTGGCAAAAAATGTAGGTCACAGCTCAGGCTGCGTAGCCACGGGAAATACTGCAATCCTCATTGATCTTCGGAATCGAAGACAAGCATTATATTACCATGTGTTCATGCTTCAGTGTCTACTGTCCTGTACCAAAACAAAGGAAATGGTCATAACACAGCTTCTCTACGCCTTACTTGCTCACACCGAATATGATATCTAGATAGCAGTCAGCGAGTTTGCGTACGCTGCAGCCTCTTTTGATTTAACTATAACCCTCAGTAAAAAGCTTGGGGTACTGCTGTGAGCCTAGTGACGTAAGCGGTGTCAAGTTTTTTCCCTTTGACTTCATGGAAAAAAATTTCATTCATAAAACCTTCTAGCCAAAATAAATTTTTCAATAATGAGACATTTTGAAACTGATATAACGGTCGTATCAAGTTTTCCCAATGGGGCCAATGAGTTGAGAATTTTTTTCATACTAAGATTCACATACCTTGAAATTTTAAAGAAAATCGTTTGAGCTGTTTTTGAAATAAAATTTATAAATGAATATATATATATATATATATATATGTATATATATAAATATATATATATACAAGAATTGCTCACTTAAGAGCATATGATAAGGTAGAGATTTGCGTCACTTAGAGACGTTATATTTAATCGCCATGTGCAATTACATTTAGAACTAAGAGAAAACTAAAGCAACTCTTTAGATTAGTAGTCTTTATCAGATCGTTCATATTTGTAATTACAAAAATATTCCCAAAATGAATTCAAGTATATAACCTTCCTTACGAAATTATTTAACCGAGCAAGGCTCGGCCTCCCGATATTAATTATGAACATTCCACTTACCTACTAGTGGTCATCTTTTGCTTTATCTTTATTTTTAATTACACTTTCTTGAATATGGGAAAGTCATTTCAAACCTTCACGAACATGCATACCTTGAGATGATGCTTATTTATTCTAATAAATGCTGGCTTCACCTATGCTCTGGAGCCTATTTATATTGCCTATATAAGCTTTGTTTTAACATTTAAGTTATAAATAAATAAAAATAAATATATTGCTCTCATAATTTTTACAATTATTTTTTTGTTGGCTAAAAAGATTGAAATGACTAGGGTTAAATGACCAAAGATGAAATGACTGGGAACAAGTTAATAACTCGTGTTATTAATTTCATTATGCATTGAACAACCAATAGTAATGGATCTTGAACAAAAGAAAATATAATGCAGATATTTTACAGTATGGTTTTACTTCAATAGTTAAATCCGGATCTGAAAAAAAGCACATAGAAGTGTTATTTGTAACCTGAACAAACTGTAATGTCATTTTAAAAGCAAAGACAAGAGCTTTGCCAAAAGGTTACCTTTATTTTAGATGTAAGATAAGTTATATAGATTATGACAACTTTCATGACGAGTTTCTCTTTTGCAAAGCTTTTGAAATGACTACTACAGCACATGGATTGAGAGAAAAATCTCTTGAAAAATATTAATGGTTTCTGCATAGATGCTGGTTCAAGTATGCAAGTGTGTGATCTGAGTTTCAATGTTTGGTACAGAATTACCAAAAGTCTTTGAACTCTGTATAATTCATTGACATATATTAGTGACAAAAACACTGACACAAGAATTACAAGAAGTAATAAAAAATGTAACTGCGAGGAACAAATACTACTTGCTTCAAATTGTACTAAAAATCAGATCCTTTCAAATAAAACTTCAGTTTTGCATAAAAATAATTGGGCAAAAACATAATTACATTTTGCCAACCTTATCTGTTTTATATGTGGAAAATGACATTAAATCTTACTACCAGATACAATAATAACTTCTGTGAAAGAACATTTATGCATGCTTGCAGATGAAATTTCATCAAACTTTCCAAATCTACCTGAATACTGTTTGCATTTGCTAGAGTTCCATTCAGAGTTAAAGTTCAAGATGTTCTAGAGACAGAAGAGAAAAAAGAGTTTACTGAATTCCTTGATAGTGACAAAGAGAAAATTATTACTCTTCAATGTCATTTACACAAATGTGGATCAAATTTTTGCAATCATATCCTAATTAGTCTGTGTTGTGTCTTCTTCCATAACATATATTTCACATCCTGTCTCTGGCTTGTTTTAACAGTCTCTCTCAACAATATTCAGCAATCTAATCTGCTTTTGCTCCAACAATTATCCATGCTCTGCTACACTTTTCAAACTGTTACATAAGTATGCAATATGAAAATAGTGAATAAGCAATAGAAAAGTAAATAAATAAAAAGCATTAAGATGCTATTTCATTTATTTGTAACTAAATTATAAGCAGAAGTAGATATTAAATAAAATACAATTACATATTGTTCTGTGAGTATAGATCTATTTACACTGTAGTAAAAATTTTGTAACATCAATAAAAACACTGATAATTGAGCTTATGAACAAAAATATATTTAACAAATAGAACACATTGTAAAAATAACTTGTGCATTACAAATCAGAAAAAAACTACCAGCAATCCTAAATTGAGATTCTTGTGAAAAATTTCTGTTAATACTGTTTTCTTCTATAAAGTAATAATAATAAGGCTTGTCCGAGGATTAATGAGAAGTACAGTATTTCACTTGTCTATGTCCCAGCTGTGACCTACATATTTTGCCACATCCATATATACCGCTATATATAAAATTGTAAATTAATGGTTTACTTGCAGACTCCTGTTGTGAAATCATTTATTGCTGGTACATTAAGTGGAACATGCTCAACAGTGTTATTTCAGCCTTTTGATCTAGTTAAAACAAGACTTCAGAAGTCAGTAAATATTGGGTAACTATTTTTTTTTTATATATCACAGGTCAAGCAGTGCTGTTATAAATGTCTGAGTAATACAAAGGCTTTAATTTCATTCATATTTTTTGGCAATTTTATTCTTTGTTTAGGCCAAACCTTTTTTGATTAGATTGATCATAGTTTAATCTAATTTTGCTTGGTTCTCTTCTTAATCTTATCTCTCAAATAATTTTCAGCTCTTTTTCTTTTTTTATTTGTCATGAGGACACTTACAAAAAAATCAGTTGCAGTTAAATAAATTTTATAAGATTACCCGTACCCAATTTGATTAGTCCAATAACTGTATATCTTAAAAATAATCCAGATTGATAAATCATTTAATAGTTACGGTGCTGGATTAAAAACATGCATTTCCCTTGTATTATAATATTATGTATGATTTATGTATGTATATATATACATATATATATTATTACAAAAACTACTCTAAAGATTTTAAATTTCTATGTATATGTATATAAATAAGAAAAAAAATTCTTATATTTTTGGACACATCTGGAAAACTCAAGGTTGTCCGTTGTTTTGGTTTCAAAGTCTTTCATTATTGTTAATTTAATTTTGGCTACACATTTTTAGCGGCCCCCGTAAGGGGAAAAAGCCGCTATTAGGTTTGTGCAAAATGTCCGTCTGTCCATCTGTCACACTCAGGGCGCCAAAACTAGAAGAGATACGAAAAATATTATTTCACCATTAAATGCGGCTTGAAAAGTTTAGGTGCAACGGCTACTTTTAGTTTTCTAAAAGCAAACCGTTTAATTTATAAAATTAATTATACAAGTGATTTTTTAATAACAAAACACCATTTCTAAAACAATTACGTAAATGTAAGGGAGGAAATGTTACTATAAGAAATGCTTCCGGCATGTAGATATCATGCACATTTTTTAAAATGAACTTTTAGCAGCGGCTTTCGTGTACTAGCGTAAAGCCCGGAAATGACATGATTCTAAACTAATTTCTTAATTTAAAAAAAAAAATCAGATTTAAAAAAAAAATTGTTTAGTGCCCCCATTAGAATGAAACAAGCATATTTTTTGTGCGTTTTGTCTGTTGGTTGGTCTGTCCGTCACGGTTAGAATAAAATACTAAAGGCTTTTGAAAATATGATTTAACCTTTACTGTTCTTTCAGAAATATTGCGATAGTTTAAGGATGGGAGCATACAGGAATTGAGCCAGGGACTTAGAAGGAACATCCGAAACATCTTGCGAATAGGCGGATCTGACAGGGATCCGACTCCGACGGGGGCCGCCTCTTTGTAATCTTGTTTTTAATGAAATTGTTGCAAATGATAACAAAGGAAGAAAAAAACAACAACTTGACACTTGTCTTTCTCCATTGACATTACATGTGATGTGTAATGGTACTAGAGTACATTTGTCAGGAAATAGCAGGTCCCTTAATGCTGCTGATTTCGTTTTTTTTATTTTGCCTTGATCCGCCTCAGATTGAATAAGCCACCATGAGATCAAAAGGTGTGAAATTGGTACTTACATACTACCCAAAAGAATTACAAACACAAAAGAATGCAACAACATATTTTTTTCCAATGGAAAATGTAATGGGTAATGTTATGGTTCAGATGATGGATTATATTGAATGATGCGCTGTTAGAGCATGGAATGGATTGCCTGAGCTAGCCAGGAAAAACCAGTGACTTGGCAGAATTCAGGTCATTGGTTAATATGCATGACTGAATGCACGACGCATAGGATGTAATCATCTTCTTTTTTGAAGTAATGTCTGTATTGTATAAGATAAGATGCATCCCCAAGCAACTTGCATTCAAGAACTAGATCTCTCACCTCTATGGACTTCACTATTTGCCTGCCAAGACTACTAGATGACTTGAAGTAGTAAACAATGAAATAAGGGGAAGCTATCCTTCCCTATTATAATGACCAACTATCTCCTCTCATGGTGTGACTATAGAGATAGAAATTAATTAAGACTGACTTGAAGAAAGATGTACCGGTATCTAGGGCATCACAAATTTCCTTATTTAGATTGCAAATCTATCAATAACAATAATTAATGTGAGCCGGTGAATTTAAATGAACCTTTGCATAAAATTTCATAGAAATCTGTTTGGTGGTTCCATAGATATTGTAAACCTTAGAATTTAAAATCAGAAATTTTTATATTTAAGTTATTAATAAAATAGTTTTTGAGGTATTCTTGATAGGGCTCAGTGGAGAAAACATGGTCTGAAATTGGCCAAAATACCACATAAAAGCATTTCACATTTAAAGTTATATAGGTAATTTTATGTTTTCTTTGTCTTTTTTTTTTTATTTGAGAACATATTTTTATATATGTGTTTATGAATTAGCTTAACAAGACCTGTCACCTGCCCTACTCTATCAGTTGTTACAATATGTGTCTTAATAAATAAATTAAATCCATAATTCTTCCTCTTTAAATTAATTTGGTACTGCATCATTATGTGTAGAATTTGACATTGACTTTCATCTTGTGAACTCTTTTCATCATTGACAGACAATCTAAATTAGGTCGAATGGTTTAGAGCGAAACCTTACTTTAAAGGAATATCTTTCAGAATACTGGTACACATAGTATTTGTCTGTTTCGAGAACTAAAAAATGCTCATCTCCTGTAGACTAAAAAACATAATTGCTTGAAACAAGTACGTATATTCAAATACAAGATTTTTTTTTTTCAGATCGAAACTTGGTATGATTGCTGAGTTCAAAAATGTTATTAAGAATGAAAATGTTTCTGGACTATGGAATGGTTTAATACCGGTAAGAAAAAAAAAATAGTATGTATATTTTGATTTTTTTTTCCTTTTGATTCCTTTAATATTAGCAGTCATTGAAAGGGAAAAAGCTGTCATTAGTTTTGTGCAAAAATGTTTATCTGTTAGTCCATTTGTCATGTTTAGATCACAAAAACTAGACAAGCTATAAAAAAAATAAACTTTATGATTATTTGTGTATGTATATTTGTATATGGCTCCCACTGTCTTGGGAGACAATGGATGTGCCCAGGTGAGTTACTGGCTTTGGTTTTTGTCTTGAGAGGAGGCAGAATCAAGCCAATTCTTGAATGGCACAATTTGCCACAGTTTGTGCATGTACATGCATCTGTCCTAGGCTAGCTGACAGGGCAGCCAGCTTTCTTCTTCTTTCTCTTGATTGATGCAGCTTCGTTTCTTTTGCACTCGGCATAGTATTGCTAATTTTAGTGACTTAGATCAAGAGTCTAGATCTACTGTAAATTTAACGAAAATATTTCAGACACATTTGTGAAAAGTCTGTAAAAGTTCTTTCGGTCTTAAAAGCCAGGGAAACTACATAGTTGAAAAAGAAATTCTGCTTGAAAAAAACAAAATGCTTATAGCCATTATTTAGTAAGCGAATGCTAACTAAACATACAAATAGGCCTGTATATAACAGTTTCTGTTTATGAGGAAGATTTAAGCACAGTTAATCTATATATATAATTCTCTTTATGGCCCAACTATACTGTACACCATGATCAAGTCATGGAAAAATAACTCTTTTATTTTTGCAAGTTGGACTAGAGTTACCCCACGTAACTTTCAAGGCGACAGAGAGAATGGCTCAGAAAAAAAAAGAGGGGGGGAGAAAGAACAATTAATCTTTCTCTTTATACATTCTATATATTAGACTACATTTATGTGTGTATTTTTTACACATGTTAAAATTTGGTGTCATTAAAATAGTTGCATGTATTTTTCAGTAGCTTTGTTTAGATTTTGCCCTTTCATATCGCCCTTCGTTTTCTAATCAAGGCCACCGCTTCACACATATTTTGTGGAGTCGACAGGTCTGGTAGTCGAAATTCCTGCATCAGGTAACTCGAACTTTGCAAGATGGCTGTAAGCTTGGTTTGTGAACATTGGGATAACTATGGTGATGCTCTGTCTGTGGTTCTTACTCATGGAAGCACAGTCATACACTCTGCATGACAATACGCCCCTACAAGAATATTTCCTATAAATAGTGGCGTAAGCTAGGCGTGGGTCGACTAGTAAAAGAATAAAACATTACTTCAAATGCACATCATGACTCTAGTATCTATAAGATACACACAGGAACTAAAAATGTACATTTCTATCACAGAGAATGCACATTAGGAAGGCGTCTCTAAGAATGTTTCTTGTTTAAAAAAATGGAATAGCAACCATTTTTTATGTTCTTTACTAAATATTAGAAAAAAAATGATTCTTTGAGCTTTTGGGATGACAGTCAAGTTGTTACTTGATTAAATGATTTTCTGTGGACATACCACAGCTGATGACATTATTTCTGTTCTGGGTGGGATGTTGGCAAGATATTTTTTATTTTCACAATCAAATAACAATATTTAATTTGAAAAAAATTAATTTGAAAAATGCATAGTTTTGTGTATGTTTTACAATGTATCACACAAACGGACAGGACTGTAAGTACAGAAGACGATCCATCGATTCATATTGCTGAACAATGTTTGTTATTCTCTTTGCCAGTGTTGCATATTTCTTCCTTGGACGTTCTTCTGTGCCAGCGCTAGCCTGTAAAAGTGATTCCTTCAAGCAACTGACTATCCTTACGAAGACCATCCAGAAATGTTCTCATAGTTGGGTCGTGGCATGAAAATAGAGATTGGAGGGCCGGATGCCAACACTCCACAACATTGTTCGTTCGCGCAACACTGCCCATTATGTCCAGGTATTTATTCCATGTACTTGGAGGAAATAAAGCTGAAGCATAGTTATCTTCTGCGACCACGTACATATGTATGCTCGAAGTAGGATAACAGTTCCGGTATCTGATCATGTTGTGGCATGGATTCAGCGAGTTATTCAAAGGAATCACTAATGCGTTCTTCACATACACTGGCCAAAGCCAAAAGACATCTAACCATGCCACGTATTCCTTACAACTGTCATACACACTTGTCATGCTTGACAGTAGTGAAAAAACATTTTGTTACTCAGCATGTCTGAAACTTCTCTTGAAAAGCTGTCGTGGCGGCTTTCTCAAAGTCTCTCACGATAATTTCTGGTGTTACATTTGGTACAAGTTCTTAAATTGCTTCCAGCAATTGATCATACGTTACACTGGATTTGTCCTGGAGCAAGCAGTACAACACTGGTGGAATCACACCTTGTGTATATTGAAAATGAATTGTGTAGAGTTGATAAAATAAACAGGGGGCAACCAACATTTGCTCCCTCTGAGCCATACTAGTAACTGTCGATCACCGAAAACTAAAAATAGATTATTGTGGCTTTTCTCCAAGGAGTCGTATAATAGAAACTCTTTGTACACTGCTGGTGCCTCAAAGTTTGCATCAGCCGGAAGAGATGGCGAATATTATCGCACTTCTATCTCTTAAAGGATTTCCACTACTTGCACCACACCTTGGCCTTTGATAATAAGTTATCAGCGCATGGTCATAATTATTCTAGTCGCATTTTTATCTCTCAAATGATTTTCACTACTTCAACCAAACCTTGGCCTTTGATCATTACATCATGCACAGGATAATGTTATAATATTACATCCCCCACATCCAATAGAATCGATATAGCTTAGTACGCACCCAGATTTACAATATATTATATTTCTCATCAAGAATGCAAAGTGAAAGAGGAAACACTATAAACTCATTAATAACATGTCAAAAATATCAAACAAACATTTTATATAATCATATTTACATATTAGATAAAAATGAGTCAAAGCCTTAACTGCACAATTAAACAATTAAAAAGCAAAATATTTAATTGGGGATGAAATGGAAATGACCGGGGGATGAAATGACCAATCACACATACATACGCACATCATACATTTCATCCTTAAAAACCAACTAAAATTTTGTCATGGAAAAGTGCCACTAACCCGGAACGCTGTATCATTTGCTTATGTGTCAGAGGTGGCGGTGTCCATGTTGAAGGTTCTCAGGGAAACAATGAGGGTGTCCCTAAAGTTTTTTCTTTGACCACATTTGGCTAGCTTTGGGCCTTAAAAGTTTCCCTTTCAGACCTTGTGGTCTATAGGGCAGATGATGTAAAGGTCATCTGATTCTGTGGCTTACGGTTAACGAGGGTGTCATGTGGCCAGCACAACAACCAACCGCCTTTACTTTCCCCAACTAATGTCAGGTACCCATTGGAGTTGGGTGGACTCAGAGGTGCCCAAGATCCTGAAATAAAAATTCCAGTCTTCACTAGGATTCGAAACCGGGACCCCCGGTTCAGAAGCCAAGTGCTTTACCGCTCAGCCACCGCTTTGGGCCTTAAAGGAGCCTTTTAAGGATGCAGGAGTTGTCCATTCTCTACATGTAGCTTGGTCATCACAGTTGTGACAGCATCCTGGTTGTGTAGACCAGCTCTTGTGTGAACCTTTGTCTAGTATTTTTCTTATGCAGATCATGTGATTCAGCTTATATTTACTGTTCACCTTTCAGAGGTGTACAGCGATGTTCAGAAAATGATAACCCAATAGACCCTTAGTTTTGTACATGTGGTGATGCCTCTTCTGTTTCACACATTAATGGACACACTAGGATGCACTGGCCTTAGCATTTGGCAAATCAATTTCATTATCTTTGTTTCTGTTTTGGGAAAGCTTATTTGCAATTTTTTTGTTTTTTTTTTAAAGCAAACCTTCTGTTTTTGAAAATTAAAGGCAAGCAATTTTTTAGTGGCTTACTATTAGTTTTATGTATTCTGTCATGTTTGAATGTCAAAAAGTAGAAGAGCTGTTAAACATGGGATTTCATAATATTTTGTGGCTTGCAAAGTTTAGGACAACTGTTATTTCTTATCTTCTGGAAGCTAACAACTTTATTTTTTAAATTAATTATGCAACCCCTTTTTTCCTAAAAAAGAACATCTTTTTTAAACAATAACAAACATTACATTAACAGAGAAGGATTATTCTTGTGAGATTTAGAAAATATTTATTCATAAGTTTGTCAATAGTCAAAGTAATGTTGTTACTTATTTGTTTGCCTACTGGTGTAACCGAAATTTTTTATCTTAATTAAAAAACAAAACAACTAATAATGCATATTGTATATGGTGCCCAAACCTAAGCAAAAAAAAAATATTTTTTTTCTCATTTGTGTAAAATTTTCTAAGTTTTTTGGCATTTTTCACCCTACCAAATCTCAAAGTGAATACCTGATTACAATAAAAAAGGTATCATTAGAAAGGTTATAAGCCCTGTTGGTTAAAAAAAAAAAGAGTAATAACATCTGACACTTCTGCACCGATTAATCTTGCCATCGGCTTCGATAGTTGTTTTTTTTTTTTACCTTGTTTGTTTTTTTATTCTACTAGTATAAATTATTTGTTCAATTTCAGTCATTGTGGAGATGTGTGCCAGGAATAGGATTATACTTTGCTAGCCTTCATTGGATGAAATCTACACTTGGGTAAATAATAATTATCATTAGCCTTGAGGAAATTTGTCTTTATATTGTGCTTTATACATTTCATTATTTTCTTCTGAAAATAAAAGTACAGATGCAGCAGTCTGTAAAACCGACCATAGTAATGGAGTGTTTATAAGATGTATTTCAGTTCTAAAGTATTTTTTTAAAATTAGATTTATTGTTTGATCTTAAATATCTATTATTTATTTACAACGCCCTGATTAACTGATCACCACTCATCACTAATTCTCACACTTGAGATGGCAAAAAATATGAAAATTTACTTATCTTGTGCCTAGAACACTTTAGCATCTTTCATGATCAAAATCTCCCATAACAATTTTTTATATGCAGTTTCATCCTAATTTTTATAAAGCTGCTACAATGTCTATTAATTTTGATAACAACAAAATCTACTTCCTTTTGACTACAACTTTTAATGTTAATTTTATGGTGTCTCTTTTTTTTTTCATCTAGATCTAGAAACAGTCGAAATAAACTAAATGAATTAGTAAAACCTAATTGGCAGAGTGAATTTGAGAGCTTTGCTTATGTATCAATAATTTTTTAAAATGTATTTTTAGCAGCCCCCTAAAGGGGAATAGCTGCTAGTAGTTTTGTGTGATCTGTCAGTCTCTCTTGTTTAGGTCTCAAAAACTAGAAAAGGTATTGAAAATCTGTTGATATTTTAGATTTTTTAAGTTCTGATTCAAAAACTACCATTTTTCTTTTTGAAAGCAAAACTTTTAATTTTTGGAATTAACTATGCAAGTAAATACACCACTTTACAACTATCCAGTATTAATTTGAAATAAACAGAGGAGACTATATTAGTAAGGGAGGTTATTTCTATCATTATATTTTTAACACATTTATTTACCTATGTAAGTGTTTTTTTTTCCTTCCAAATAATGTTATAAAAAAAATATGTGTATTGCTTATAATTCTGTCACACGCACTACTTGCATTTGAAATACATTTTTTACTTAAGTTTTTTAAAAAGAAAGAAGGCATTTAGTATGCATCTAAGTCTAGTATAATTAAAACATTAGTTGATCATATCATCATCATTCACTTGTGCTACTCTTGGAATAGAACATTACATAGAAGAAAGAAGACATCCCTGTTTGAGTCTTGTGAGTGGAAATTCCTCTGACAGTTTGCCACCGTGGACTACTTGGCAGATGAAACCATCAAAGTATTTGATTACTGTTAATATTTTATTTGGGATCCCATAGTGTCTCATTACTGCCCAGATAGATCCTCTGTCAATACTATCAAAAGCTTTTTCAAAGTTAACAAATGTTGCATAGAGAGGAGATTGCCATTCGCACATTGTTCTACAATTATTCTGAGTGTTGCTATTTGGTTAACACAAGATCTCTCTTTTTTGGCCTGTTCTTCCCTAAGGTATTCATCACTTGCCTTCTTTTATTCTGTTAAGCAGGATTCTGCTGAAAATCTTGCTTGGTGCTGACAACAATGTGATGCCTCGCCATTTCTCACTTTCCTTCCATGTTTGTGTGTAGTGTTGGTCCTATATTTAGATCTGGTGGATTTTGGGTCTATTGAGAACTTCTTGAAAATATTCTTTCCATCTTTTAAACATTGGGTAAAGAAAAATATTAACAAAATTCTATAATCTTAACCAAACAATTCTTGTATATATCCACTGGATCTTAATATACATAAATATATTTATGCATAAATTTTATTTGAAATCAACTCTGATGATTTTCTTAAAGATTTCAAGGTAGGCCTATATGTATATAAATAAGAAAAAAAAAAGAAAGAAAGGAAAAAAAAACTTGAGCCACTTACATCACTAGGCTTACAGCAGTACACTAAAATATTTTTTTGCAAACATGAACAACTTTTAATGAATCATTAGACCTAATTAAACATATGTGCACCCTCTTAATATGCTCTACTAGCCTTGTCAACGGTGTAAAAGCCACCTACATGGCCCTCCACAATTAAAATGTAAACCATATAAAACACTTAAAACACAATAATATTATCATACATCAGCATTTTTTTTTCTTCCATAGTTCCATAATATATCAATCTACTTTGATTGGTTGTAAAAGTCTGTGCATTATTTAGTACAATATAAAAAGGATGAATATCTATGAATTGCATTGTAATACTTGAATGGTACAATCATTTTGTGGGACAGTAAGGGAGGAGTACATGGAAGCAGGTTTCTGTCCTGCCTTTAGGTGCTCAGCAAACATAACTCTGCTCCAGTTGGGATTAAAACACTTTGAATGCTTTCACCAATGATGTTGAACTCTTCAACATAAGGTGGCAATACTGCACTAAAAACAGTGATGCTGTTGTGAATGCGGTATGGACAGGACAGAGGGGCATATTATAGTCAAACAATTTTGCTGTGCAGGGCACGTATCTCATATTGGATGCACGTATGCCAAAGGCATAAAGGGTTATTGGTATAACAGAGATGCCCAACGAAAATGCTTCTTTAGAATACTAACACATTGTTTTGTTACAAAGTGCATGTTTTACCCTATAACCTAGAAATTTTGCATCACTTGATGTTTCGTACTAACGCCATAATGAATAAACTAATTGCAATATTAAATGTCTGAATGTAAAGTAACACTGCAAAGACTTTCTTCCATGCCAGTAAAAGTAAAATGAGACGCAGTGAGTTGCAGTTTTTGTAGATTGTAGGGGCACTTAAGAGTCTTTCTGTTCTGATCCCCATTTAGAACTAAAAGAACACAAAAGCAGTCTGGTAGTCTTAACCCGATTGCTCATTTTTGTCTTTACAAAAAAAGTTTCTAAAATGACTTTGGATAAATATTGTAACATTTCACACTATCCAGGCTCTCTGCAGACTGCACCACACGATACCACCAACTTAATGAACTTAGCAACTCCAAGCTCCAAAATAATGTAACAGTTTATTGTTCAATAAATTACAGCCAATACTGTACCATTGGCAACACGTAACACTGACAGTACAAATATTTCTCCATTAACAACTGTACCACCGTATTAACTCTTGCACTGGCCTTGTTCCTAACTTGTACTGAGTTCAACTGTTCAGCGCTGACGTCACACACTGGGCTTGTTGTGTCATACTCAAGCCCAGAATAAGATCAAGACACTGTCTCATACTAGCGAGGTTTCTTGACTGTACTTGACAGTGCTCTGCACCAAACCTAGATATGTGAAGTGGTCTACCATGTTAAGAGATGATCTTTGCAGCTGAGTAGTTTTATTGGGTGACTTCTGAAGCATGACTTCTGTTTTCCTGAGGTTTATAGATAAACTGAAAGAGGCTGCAGCATATGCAAATTCGTTGACCGAGATCAGGAGATCATGTTCCTTTTGAGCTAACAGGGCATAAAGAAGCTCTGTTAAGACTATTTCTTTGTTGTTTTTTTTATGGTACAGAAGATGTCGAAAAGTGAATACATTGCTGTGTGACTGAAACCTTCATGAAATTGCTGCCTCACTTGACCCAGCATTATGCCAAAGAGTAGGAGCAAGTACACAGCCCTGCTTCATACCATTTTCTATTGGGAAGTGATCAGACAGGTCACCATTGTGTCTAATATGGTCTTGCTCTACTGATTAACCCACTCTTTAGTGGACAAGGTGTTTTCTAAGCCAAAGTGGCTTTAGAGCTGGAAGAGGTACATCTGACATGATATTTGTTCTGCAGCAATTACAAGAAAAATCCAGAGAGCAGAACCTAAATCTTTATGTTGCCTTTGTGGAGCTCACCAAGGCTTTTGACACTGTCACTCAAAAAAGTCACAATCATTATAAAACTTAACTTAGACTAGGCCAACTAATGTGGGGTCAACTTGGACCACTTTGCTTCATAATTTCACAGAAAATAAGGCTACATATCAAGCTTATAAAAAAACATTAAATAAATGTTCAAACTAAGAACTTAACTCACAATTCTCCAAAAATTGAATTCAAAGAAAGCTGTTGCATAAAATTTGTTTGTATTATTTTGTTATTTTTATCAAGTTTCAAATAAAAATTTTGCATTAATTTTTAAACTCAAGGCTACTTTTCAGTTTCTTGAGGTCCTTAAACAGTTTTTTTTTTGTGTTTTTTATGAATGAATCTTAGTTAACCTGAAATTTTTATAGATGTCTTAAACCATTAATTACACAGGAATACTCAGCCACATCCTGTAGAGTCTTTTCTGTTTGGAGCCTCAGCAAGAACTATTGCTGGAATAGTGGTTTTGCCTTTCACTGTTATTAAAACTAGATATGAGGTAAGCTTTACCTTTTCTTTTATATTCTATGATCTGGTCATTTTGACATATTAATATTTAGAAATTTTTATGTCTTGGGAGTTAATGGTTTCATCCAAATGAATGACTGATGCTGATTACTTCTTATTTGGGAGCAGAATCTGCCATGGCTCATTAGACCAATACCAAAAGCTGCAAACTTTACCACAGTTTGTGCATGAACATGATTCTGTCTTAGTATGATGAACACGCCGAGGATTGTATTAACATGCTTTATAACTCAAATGAACTGAAGAAAGAAACATCTCTGTATTTTCTCCAAACTTCTTTAATTCTACTTCTCCAACTTTCTTATACAAAAGACTTTTTAATTCAAATCTTAATACATTCAAAACTGTACTCATGAGGTCTCGTTTTATTACATCTATGTAACGGAGGTGGGGGCGACCAGTTTTTCTTGAGCCAGTCGTAAGTTGTCCATAGAGGATGACTTTTGGGATGCTTTTGTCCTCCATCCCACGAACATGTCCAAGCCAGCGCAGGTGGCGTTGTCTGAGGGCTGTATTGCTATGGACAGCAAAAGAACAGGCTGTGTAGTCTTGTACAAATATATTTTTAGTTACAATAATTTTTTTTTTAGGAATTAAATAATACAAAATAATTTATTAAACAAAATATATTTACAGAGTGGAGATTTCAAGTATAATGGTATTATCCATGCAATCAAATTTACCTATGCTAAAGAAGGTGTTCAAGGTAAAATTATATTATAGACCTAATATTAAATTATTATGTATTACAGTAAATGTTATTGCTTCCTCTGGCCCCTGTTTTTGAAACTCTTACACCTATGTTGCTAGTTGACAGAAAGAAGGGATATTGAAAGCCATGTCATAATAAGGTTTGTCTTGAGTCCAAAGAATAGTGAGGAATGCAGTATTTCCTGTGGCTCTGACCTACATTCTTCTTCTTCGTTCTCATTGTTATGTTGGAGGGTTCAGATCACTACACAATATCTGAGATGAACTGCGCAGTGGTTTCCAAGTCAGGGAGCTCTCCATATAGTTTTCTTTCTATTGGGGTGTTTTGGGGCCAGTGTCTTAGATGGGCCTCTTGATAAAGAGCGCAGTCTTGGAGGATGTGGTCGGCATTCTCTGATGACACTCCACATGTGCAGATATCACTGGTTCCAATTTTGAGCTTCCGGTACATGTATTGTCGCATTCTGTTGTGTCCGGTCCTAAGTCGAAAGATTACACGTTGATCTTGACGGGATAGCTTATAGTAAGCATCATCTTTCTTGTGATTTGGATGTGAGCTTGTCCATTTCTCATTTATTTTATTTATAATTTATTTCTTCAGGGTAGAGTGCAGAGTTAATTTGTGAGCCACTTCTTCCACCCTTGGCGAGTGTGTCAGCCTTCTCGTTTCCCTCTAGTTGAATATGAGCTGGCACCCACTGAACGACAGTTTCTGCTGTTGTTGTTGAGTTTTGTCAAGGCTGCTCTGAGGTTTTCAACACAAGAGAAACCAGAGTTCTGCAAGCCTTGGAGGGTTGTCTTCGCATCGGTCAGCAAGACAATCTGACTATGTGGGGAACTTGGATGATTAGCTAGTGTTAGTGCTTCCCTTTCTGCTCTGTAGCTGTCAGAAAGCTCTCCAGTTGCAATGGATATTTCTAGTTTTTCTCCATCTGGCCATTCGATGAGAATTCCAGCTCCTCCATTTGTGGTGGCTTTATGCAGACATGCCTACCGTCCCGCATTATGCGGAACCGTCCCACAAAATCATCAAAAAAGCTCACGTGTCCCGCTGTTCCGCATCTGCGATCTTTTGTTCCGCCAAGTCTGAATCTCGACAAAAAGAAAAAGAAATGCTTACCATAGTCTTTGGAGTTGAAAATTTCCATTATTATGTTATGGATGTCAAATAACAGTTAAAACAATCCAATCTATTGAAAGTTATCATCAAAACTCCTTGGTCTTCTACACTCCAAGACTTCAGAGAAATTTTCTTCATCTTTTGAAGCAAGAAATTCTGCTGAAATATAAGCCAGGCAAAGAAATGTCAATTCCAGATACACTTTTGCCACCAATGAAATATCAACAAGAAATTTAAAATTCTACAAGAACTATGAAGGGGTGTGGTGATTGAGTGGTTAAGCACTTGGCTTCCAAATCAGGTAAGATTATAGTTATGGAATCTAGCTGTGCAGTAAGTAATGAACACTAGAAATCCTAGCAAAAGGTGTCATTGTTATCACATAATAACCTCTACTTCCCTGGGAAAAGATTACAACTGACTTTTTTGAGCATTTGGTAAGAACATTTTACTTCTTGTCTACTATAGTAGATTTTGTTGAGATTCATCTAATCACAACACTGAAAGCTTCTGATGTGATTACTTCAATGAAAATCACTATTTGCTCACCATGACTTTCCAAAGGAAATAACTAGTGACTATGGTCCTCAATCTAGTTGTGAAGAGTTTCTCAAATTCTTTCAGAGCTAGTGTTTTTTACATATTACTTCAAGTCCCAGTATTCACAGTCAAATGGATGGCTGAATGAGCAATCAAACAGAAAATTATTAAGAAAGCTAAAACAACGGGTCAAGACCCATATTTAGCCATGCTGCAGTTCAGATATGCTCCAAGTTCAGATGGCACTTCACCTGCTCATCCAAGATTTAATCTTCCTACTACTGATGCCTATCTCAGACCTCAAGTTCTAAACCAATGGCCAATTTATGGAAAAAGAGAAAAAAATTATGACAGAATGGAGATGCACTGATCAGCAACAATTTTAACCTGGAACCAGGTTTTTTATACACAAGAATACTAGAAAACCATGAAAGCCAGCCAGCAGTTGTCATCTCAGAAGTTTCAACACCAAGATCACAGCACAGATGAATTGAATGGGACTATTATAATACAGCCCATGATAGAGGCTGTGACTGCAAATCTTAGACCAGCACCAGTTGTAACACAATATGCAACAGCACCAGTGGTAACACAAAAATGGCAAACAAGTAAGACCAACAATATGTTTCCCCAATAGATCTATCTACACATTTATTGTTTTAAAATGCAGTTTAGTAATTTTATATAAATATTTCAACCTAACTGTAATTATTACATGAAGCTTATAATAACTGCAATGATAGAAATTTTTTAATGTGTACCTTCAGCCTGTTGCTTATCATTATACATTGATATTCTTATTCATTATGTATGTTAACTCTTTCTTTCCTAACTGACAATACCAATGTTGGTTCCACCAGAATGTGGTAAATAATTACGTAGAGAAAGAGTTAAATATGGATTTAGTAAATATTTTTGTATTGAGACATAAAAATAACTTTTATAGATGATTTATTGAATGTCAGCAAGAATGGAGATGTTTTAGCCCAGTAAATGCTGCTGATATAATATAGGCCCACTAAACCTCCAGATGCTGCCCAGGCCTGAACAAGCGTTTATAGAATAGAGCAGGGCAGACAACTGTCTTGTTGGTTTCTATTTTACATGGCTCATGCCAAACTCTCTAAAAAACTAAAGCTAATTTTATGAGGGAGAAGGAAGAAAAAAAAACGACCATGATAATGTTTTTTTTTTGTAAAAAATAATGTTATTAAAAAAATCTCAAGTAATCATGTATTAAATACTTATTTTGAGGTCAGCACTTTTTGACATTTTTAAATATCTGATAGGTTCTTAAGACTTTTTGTTAATCCAAAAGTATTCTTAGTTGTCATAAAAAAGATAAGTAGACATTTAGATACATTATTAATTTTTTTTCTCAAAGCCTGTCATCTAAAAATTGGCATAGTTTACATTTGTTTTGCTTTGGAAAAGAATATAAAATACTTAACTATATTTTTTACTTTTTTTTTTCTAAGCTTATTCTTAATGTGTACTTGTAATATTAACCAAATCTTCACTCCTCAGAAAATGTAGTCTACAGGCAGCTTCATTTTTTTTAAATGACAGAGAATTGTATGACTACTTGAGCCATGCTCAGCTTGCTCTCTGGTCTAATCTCTTCTGTGGAGGAAGATCTGTTAGATTTCTATGTTGGCACTACACAAAAGCTCCATATTATTATTTTTAGAGAACTGGTTTGACAATTTTAGATTGTACTTTTTTTAATTATTGCATTTGATGTAATATGTATGGCTTTACTTTTTTTTCATTTTTTTGTTCTTTTTAAGGTTTATACAGCGGACTAGCTCCAACATTATTAAGAGATGTTCCATTTTCTGGCATTTATCTTATGTTTTATACTCAGTTAAAAGCTCTTTCTGCAAGTGATGGTATGTATTTACATTTAAAATTTAACAAATTGTTGTAACTCCGCCCCTAAGCCACACAGAGCACCATTCAACACAAGTAGTATAAGACATGTTTATACTAGGAGGAAGGACTGTTGTAGATCTAGCTGAAGTTATAGGAGTCTGAACAGTCTGGAGCTGAGTGCTGTCTTGTGTGATACTAGGGAACTGTTTGGGAGACCTGGAGTGACACTAGGAAGTGTGTTGGTGGTCTGTTCTAGTATTAAGTAGGACTCTTAGAGCTTAAGATATTACTCCCTGTGACTTGATAGTGGAAGTCTAACTATTTGTTGATGGCTTATAATAAATACATCGTTTATTTTTACCTCCTACCTTTTGTTGAGTGCCTGCCTTAGATTTACAACAATTTGTGTCAGAAGTGGGATTTGGGCAGCTCAACGAAAGGAAAAAATGACAATGCTGAGGAAACTAGATGAACTGAGCTGCAAACAATTAAAGGAGGAGCTCCGAGTCGGAGAGCTGAAGATTGTTTTGGTCAAAGATGAGAGCACGTCTTTGACAGGACCTGGTTAATGAAGGGGAGGATCCCAAGACCTATTTGTTTGAGGTAGAGCCAGATATTGATGAGCTCCTGATAACCATGCAGGGACCTGTTACGAGAACAAGGTGAAAAAATGTGTACCTTGCAGGATTGGATGAATCATTCGATGGACAAACTGATACATAAAATGCAAGGGCAGATCAAACCTTTAAGAGAAAAGAGTCCAACATTATTTATTATTTCCAGCCTGAATGGTTTCTGCAGGAATACCATCTCCTCTGTGTGCAAGCATGCCAATGGCTGTGCTCAGTTCCTTTACAGAGGGTGTTTAGTCTAATTCGCTCAAAACTGAAAGTGGTGGGAAGTTAGTTGGCGAGATGACATTTTCAATCTGGTAGAGTTCTGCATAGTGCTATACCCATCGCTCCATTTGCAGTGCTCGATCACTGATGATACAACCATCTTTTGAATTGAGCGTGGCACACTTGCTGATGTGAGGTCCAAAGGCTTTTTTCATGCCCTCATATAGTCCTCTAATGTTACCACAGTTGGCACAAGATTGGATGTTTTCACAGAGGTCCTGCCAGTATTTGTTAGCATACTGTCTTGCTGTTCTTTGGGCATCGTTCCGAGTAGATCTGAGCACTTGTAGGTTTCTTGAGGTGACTCCTTCATATAGTTTAGCATAGCTACTCTCTTATACAGGCATATCACTTCTTAGCATAGTTGGGAAGGCTTATGCCAGAGTAATACTGAAGCAGCTGCAGATCTTGGCAGAACAAGTTTACCCAGAATTGCAGTGTGTTTTTAGGGCCGGTAGATCCACAACAGATGTTATTTTTTCTCTTTGGCAGCTACAGGAGAAAAGCAGAACAAAAGCAATCCCTCTTTATAGCTTTTATTGACTTGACCAAGGGTTTGACCTTGTCCATCAGAACCGGCTTGTTTGCCGTATTAGAGAGAAACGGCTGTCCAAACAAGCTACAGAAACTATTGTCAGCTTTTCATGAAAATTTGCAGGGCACCATACAGTTTGACAGTTCCTCCTTTTGGCCATTCTCCATCAAGAGCGGAGTAAAACAAGGATGTGTTCAGGCTCCAACACTGTTCGGCATCTTCTTTTCAGTTGTACTCACCAGCGCTTTTCAATCCCTGGAAAATGGAGTATATATCTGATGGAAAGCTATTTAACCTGGCACGCCTTAAAACCAAAACATAGATATGGCGTATCTGCTGTTCGCCGATGATGCCGCACTCATATCCCATTCACAAAAAGGATTGCAGAGGCTTGTGAATGCTCTGGCAGCTGCTTGTCAAGAGTTTTGCCTTACAATTAGCTTCTCCAAGACTGAAATCCTGGCACAGGATGTCGCAGAAATACCAGTGATACATATTGGAAATCACACAAGGTAGTGCAGGAATTCACAGATTTGATAACAACAATAGCCAGCAACCCAGATTTAGAATTTAGACACTGAGCTGACAAAAAGAATAGGAAAGGTTTCTGCAGCAATGGCAAAACTCTCCAAGTGTGTGGGGGAAAATACCACATTGACTACATTAACAAAAATCCTAGTCTATGATGCCTGCATTCTGAGCACACTTCTGTATGGCTGGGCAACTTACATGCATCAAGATCACATATTAAATTGTTTCTAACTACGCTGCCTGTGACGCATAATGTGCATCTCAGGGAGGGATCATGTCACCAACCAGGAAGTTTTGAAAGGGGCCAATATGCACAGCATCTATGCTCTTCTCACACAGAGAAGACTATGCTGGCTCGGTCTTGAAGACTACTGTTATGACACAAGACTCTTCAACATAATAACACACTCTCAGGGTTTTTCTCAATAGATACTTTAGTAATATAACACATTTTGAAAACATAACCATTTCATCTCTCATCCTGTCAGTTTCTCCCCACTTCCTCTTTTCCCTTCTTTTCAATACACAAATTCACACCTTTTTCCCATTCGCACCATGCTGCACTACGACCGTATCACCCCCCTTGTTTTTTCGTTACACTTTGTAGTAATAGTAATACCTCCATAGACAGGAATTAGATACAGATATAATGTAGGTCTTGCCTTTTTCGTTGTGCGCCACTTGTTATGACACAAGACTCTTCAACATAATAACACACTCTTAGAGTTTTTCTCTATAGATACTTTAATAATATAACACATTCTGAAAACATAACCGTTTCATCTCTCATCCTGTCAGTTTCCCTTGACTTCCTCATTTTAACATCCCTTCCTTTCAATACACAAATTTGCAACTTTTTCCCATTCGCACCATGCTGCGCTACGACCGTAACAACTACACTGGCTTGGTCATGTAACTTGCATGCCAGATGGAAGAATCCCTAAAGACATCCTATACACTGAGCTTGCAGAGGGAGTCCAACCCAAGAGCTGACCAAGACTAACCTACAGAGATGTCTGCAAGTGAGACATGAGAGTCACAGGCATCGACCAATTAGGTGGGAGAAGATAGCCCAAGACCAGACTGCATGGAGACAGACTGTATGTGCTGGTATGAACTTCATCGAGTGCAAAAGAAACGAAGCTGCTTCAGCCAAGAGAAAGAAAAAAGAAAGCTGCCCTTTCAGCTAGCCCTAGGACAGATGCTTATACATGCATGAACTCTGGCAAACTCTGCCGCTCCAGAATTGGCCTGTAACTAATCTGGGCGCATCCATTGTCTTCCGAGACAGAAGGAGCCTTATATAACTGATCAGCCACAGCGCCTCCATATAATAAAAACATTGTTTATTACCTCATACCTTTCATTGAGTGCCAACTACACTAGATTTTCAACATTTCTTTTTTACATTTGTACAAACTACAAAATGTTGATAATTTGAATCTTTTTTATTTTCAGTTGACACTTCCTCGTTAATCAATTTCACCAATGGTATTATTGCTGGAACTTTCACATCTTTCATCACACAACCTGCTGATGTCATCAAAACAAACATGCAACTCTACCCACTAAAGTATGGCAGATTAAAAACAGTCATTCCATACATATACAGTGTAAAGACTTCATTTGTTCTATCTCTCTAATTAAATATTTAAAAAAATATAAGATAGAAACTATTCTCTTTTTTTTGTGGGGTGGATGTGTGGCTGAGAGGCTTAAATTGCTTGGCTACATATCAAGGGAAGTCGGCTACCTTTCAATGGGGCTGAGTTCAGAGCAGAGTTATGTTTCCCTATTGCCAAAAGACAGCACAAAAAAACTTTTTCCAGATACTCCACTGGTCTTCAAAATAGATTAGACTGAACATGTTTTTAAACATAAAAGTTGTGCTATACAACAGCAATTTTAAAAAAATATTTGTCATTTAAAATTTAAGAGTACCAGTGTAACTGAATGGGACAAATAGGGTCACTCAGTCCACACAACTGCAGGCCTTTTGCTAGAGAGGATTTCAGGTTCCCATGTGAACGTTGCAATAGATTTAATGATGATGATGAATTTAGGATTTTAGGACATCTTGAGTCCATTCAACTCTTGATTGTTACCAAAGAAATTACAGACTTATGACACTCCTGTTAGCCATACTTTTAAATAATCTGCTTACATACTAGTTAATGTAGAATTATTTTTAAACATATACTATATTCTCCACCATGATCTAAAAAACTTTGATTGACAAGTTTTATCAAGATTGGTCAAACAGTTATGATTTTTATTTGGGACATACACACATACACCTAACTTTCTGCTTTATATTATAGATCTTATTTAACAGAAATAGTTAACATTTTAATTTTACAGACATAATTTTGTTTTTCTTGTTTTGTCTTGTTAATGTTTTTTATGACAATTTTTTATTTGATAAATAGAAGTGTGGTCTTATTGGCTTCTGGAGAGGCATTATCCCTAGATCTTTGAGACGAACATTAATGTCAGCTTTGTCTTGGACTGTTTATGAAGAGGTAGAATTTAGATGCAAATTTGTCAGTAATTATTTTATTTAATTTTCATTTCTATTCAATACAACATGCATTTTTAATTTATTTGCAGGTAATGAAAGTCTGTGATGTTAAAACTTAAATGAACTTCAAACTCTGAAGAAGTTTTATTCATTTGTATTATACTTGTTGATATGATAATTACTCTATGAACAGAATGAATAATAATAATAATAAAAGTATATGTTATGCTTATACCTCATATATTCATTTTTGTGAAGAACATTGTCTTATTACTATTTTAATAAACTATTACAAGCATTCTTATGCAAAGAAAAATTAGTTCTACAAAGATGCTATTTTCAGAACAAATTCACATTAATAAATTGAAATACTGGTACTTTATAAGCAGATAGACAAATAGCTATGTTTAACTTTTTATAATTACCAAATACAAAAATTATGAACAGTTTGAACCTGTGTTAATGCTTCAGAATTTATTTGCAGTGAAGCAGCACAAGTTATAAATTATTTACAAATTATTATTTATTTATTTCCTATTTACTTAAAGTAAGAATGATTCATTTTTTTAAATAGTGATCAGCTGCAATGTTATTTTAAAATATTAGCAGATTAAACTACTTCATGGAAAAAATTTTTAAAAATGTTAAACATAAGGTCTTGACTACTGGCTATTGTTACTAATTAATAAACAAGATTACAAAGAGAGTTTTTGTAATCACACAAACTCAAAGGTGGCCTAGGCTCTGAACCTGGGACCATCGAGATAATCAGTCCAGCATGCTAACTGCACGACCAGGCATGGCTGTTAAATTAATATGGCAAACTAATAGCCTATTATTGATATAGATATATATTACACATTATAGCGTTACAACTACCGGATATCTACAACATGTCAGACGAGCGATCTTAGATAATCTTTTGGTATTGATTTGCAATTAAAAAAGAAAGCAAGTATCTATCTTGTATGTCTGTAACGTCTGCGCAATGTCTCAGCACAGTTACCTACAGAGCTATTGGCATTTTCACTTAAATGGAACTAGAATAAAGATTTAGATCTACCTAAACTAAATTTCTGATTTAGCACTCTTAAGATCTATATATCTACTAGATCTAGATTTAAATATAAATTTGGAATAATGTAGATGTAATTTAGATAAGATTATGAACAAAAAAAAAGCCTAGATAATTTATCAATAGACTGAATGCAACATTAAATTTAAAAATAGTAGTTTGCTTTTTTCTAATATTGCAATATTGACCTAGAAAAATCTACACTTTAAGTCAAGAAATTGAAATAATAGATCTTGATCTAGTCTATATCATTCTAAACTAGATCTAGAAATTCTAGATATAGAATCTACAGTGATTTTAATTAGAATAATCTACTAATCTAGTTTAAAAAATCTAGATCTAGTGTAAAAAATCTAGCTCTAGTGTAAAAAAAAAAGTTCCCTTTTCAGACCTTAATTTTGTGCTCTATAGGGCAGATGTTGTAGGGTCATCTGATTCTGTGGCCTACGATTAACGAGGGTGTCATGTGGCCAGCACAACGACCAACCGCCTTTACTTTTCCCCAATTAATTTCGGGTACCCATTAAAGCTGCGTGGACTCAGAGGCGCCCGAAGATCCGAAATTAAAAATCTCAGTCTTCACCAGGATTCGGACCCCGGTTCGGAAGTCAAGCGCTTTACCGCTCAGACACCGCGCCTCGAGAATCCAGATCAGAGCTAAATATAGAAGCTAGGTACTGAAACAAATGTAATACATACATATTAAACATAAATGAAAAAGCAAAAGAAGGTAGTGAATACTATGGATTCCCTGTAATCAAACCAACCAGAAGAAAGAAAAGACTTTATAGGAAGTTGAGTTCTAATGTAGGACTGTCAATAGAACTGCAATTCAAAAGTTTTGCGACAGAAGT
>JADKLZ010003886.1:28193173-28224331 GCA_021533235.1 Biomphalaria straminea
ATATATATATATATATATATATATATATATATATATATATCATTTATAGTTTATTTATTTATATATACCTCCTATGTAAGCTATGTGTAGCAACAGGTTCCAAAGGGCTGTCAATGCCGGGGGTGAAAGTGGGGATAAGCTCCCACTTTCCAAGAAATGCTCCCATGGCTTGCGTCTCTAAATGCCTCTGACGGTCAAATCCAGCTCCTGGCCTTCACATGTGATTTTACAAAAATCCGGCGGAACCTGTTCTTACAAACTGACAGGAGAAGGGGTGAAAGGCGTAACACTGGCGCCTCAAAACCAGTTTTAGCTTCGTGATGATGGGGCACGTCAGCCTGAATAACGCAACCCATCTAGGAGAAGGAAAACTCTGACTCCAAACCTCCACTTTGTGGCGACTTCCCCGTGTGGGTATCGGGGCTTGGAAATGACCAAGAGTAAATAATAACCCCACTGCCTTTCCACTCTTGCATTTCATTTCACTAGGACGAATAATAGTGGAGCTTCCCCCCCCTCTAGGTGCTTTTTGACGGAGGTCTGGACTGCACTATTCCAGACAGAGGTCTATGTCCCATCACACTCTACTACTGGATATAAACCCATCATTTAAGTTTTTTTCTGGAACTGGTGAATGTGATAGCGTGAAGGGGCCTGGATCCAGGATGTGACGATTCCACAGGGCATACCCAGAGCACAGTCCACCTTAAGCTTCTCTTTTACAAAATAGTCTCAATTGGAGAGCCCCTGGATGGCGGAGAATGGACCATTGGCCAATCCCACCTTGTCCCATGAATATTCCAGTTTTATACAGTTTCAAACCAGATGTCCTTTTAGTTCGGTAGTGGAGCAGATTTAGCCAGGACTGAAAACTCCCTTAAAAAGCGGGGAAAATATATAAAAAGCATGAGGGAACACCCAGCCTACATCAAATGCCAAGAAAAATTAAGAAAAATTCATACGAGCTCAGACGTCGCCTCGTAAAAGGTCTGCGCATGGCAGTTTCTTCCGGGACAGCCTGCGATAAGTCAGCTACCGGAAATAAAAAACAGACAAACAGCAAACATTTAAACCTCTTGCAACTCAACATCTTAGGCCTACAAAACAAGATAACAGAACTCCAACACATACTCAAGAAACAAGATATTCACATAGCGATACTACAAGAAACACTACTGCCCAAGAAAAAAATAAATATTACAGGCTACACACAGTACAGATGCCTCTGCACCAAATGTCAGGGAATTATGACTCTCATTAGAAACGACACCCAAGCAACAGTAAAACATGTACAGAACAATACCGACATAGACATGCAAGAAATACTTCTTTGGAGAGGAGGAACCAAATATACTATCAAAAACTTCTACTGCCCACCATCGTCAACAGCAGAAATAGACATAAAACTACCACACTACACAAAGACAATAATAGCTGGTGACTTTAACGCACACACACCATCCCTAGGCTACCCACACTACAACAAACGTGACAAAGAAATAGAGGATGTAACAAATGCCTCTAACCTCCAACTTCTGCAAAATAAAACATCACCTCCAACATTCCTTCATAGAGCACACAAAACAACTAGCAGACCTGACCTAACCTTTATCTCTACAGATATTATCAATTCTTCTAAACTTACAGTTCTTGAAGACATAGGTAGTGACCACAGGCCTATACTCCTCAATATTGGAACACCAGGTAGATACCAACACAGAAAAACAACTAGATGGAACTATAAAAAAGCAAACTGGGCAGCTTTTTCACAAGAAACAGACTCAAGACTATCAAGCATAATCGAGACAGATGTCAACTCAACCTATGCAACTATAGTCTCTAACATCTTAGCAGCAGCAAAAAAACACATTCCTCGAGGTCAAGTCAGAAAATACAAACCTTTTTGGACACCAGAACTGAACAATTTAGTAAAAGAGAGAAACAAGGCCAGGAAGACTGTAGAAATAAACCCCACTAGAGAGAACAAGACAATGTACAATAAATTAACAGGTCTAATTAGATACAAAATTAAAATAGAAAAAAAGAAAAACTGGACCCAAACATGTGAAAAACTAGACCTAAACAAGGATGGTCGAAAGGCCTGGACCCTTCTGCATCGGCTAGCAGGAAAAAAGCAAATTACTAACCCCCAACCATTAAAAGACGCTGATGACTTAATTACAGAAAATCTAAAAAAGGCAGAAACCTTCAATAAATACTTTGCTAGCATCAATAAGTCGAAACCAAGAAAACAACTGGACCAGGCTTTTAGCAATATCCTAAAAAGAGAAGAACAAGCTCCAACTGTAAGCTGTCATATCTTTGACGCTCCCTTCACTCTATATGAGCTCAAAACTGCCCAAAAGAACCTTAGGTTAAGAAAATCCCCTGGACCAGATAAAATAACAAATGAAATGATCCGGGGACTAGGATGGCAGGCCCAAAACTGCATACTCAATCTTATCAACTATACATGGAGAACAGGAGACATACCAATGGAATGGAGAACTGCAAACATAATACCCATCCTAAAGAAAAATAAGCCACCAGGAGACCCTAAAAGCTATAGACCAATATCTCTAACATCAAACATTGGCAAAATGGCAGAAAAAATGATTAATAACAGACTTTATTGGTGGCTAGAAAGTACTTGCTCACTCCACAACGCACAAGCTGGCTTCAGGAAAGCAAGTAGAACAGAAGACCAACTCTTTCGTTTCATCCAGGACACAATAGAAGGGTTCCACGAAAACAAACACACTACAGCAGTATTTATAGATTTGCAACAAGCCTATGATAGAGTGTGGAGAAAAGGTCTATTTTTGAAGATGAAAAAAATGGGCATCCATGGAAAAATGTACAGCTGGATCAGGGCTTTCCTAAGAAACAGAACCATCCAAACCCGATTTGAAGGCGCCATCTCTAGTAAAAAAAAGTTTGGAAGAAGGCCTACCGCAAGGTTCAGCCCTTAGCTGTACACTCTTTCTAATCTTCATGAATGACCTCCCAGACCTCATTTCAGTCAATAAGGCACTTTACGCAGATGATCTCCTAATTTGGACAACAGGTAAATATCCAGTGCTGACTAGATCCAAATTAAACAGAGCCCTCACAACTATCTCCACGTTTTCAAAATTATGGAAAATGGAAATAAACAAAGAAAAGTCAGTTTATTCAATCTTTAGCCACAGCAACAAAATAGCAAAAAGAAACTACATCCTAAAAATAGACTCACAGCCAATAAATAAAGAAGAAAATCCAACTTATCTTGGCGTAAAATTAGACCAAAGACTGTCTCTAAAACACTTTATGGCTGATTTAAAAGAAAAGGCATCTCAGAGATTAAACATAATGAAACACCTTGCAGGAACATCCTGGGGAGCTGAAAAGAAAACCTTAAGACAGTTATACACTGGATACGTCAGATCTGTCATGGATAACTGTCTCTCCATACAAGTAGCTGCCAACAAAACCTATCAGTCAGCTTTAGACGCAGTCCAAAACCAAGCCTTGCGTCTGATCAGTGGAGGTATGAGAACCACTCCCACAGCTGCCTGTGAAATAGACTCAAATATTGAACCTCTTAAGTTAAGGCGCAACAGAGCAGCTTTAGAAGCCATTGAGAGATACAGAAGGTTGGAGGATGACCATCCAAATAAATTATTAACACAGAGAAATAGGAAAAACAATAAAAAAAAAAGCAAAGAACACTGATTCAACTTACTGACGAACTAGCCTTAAAACACCATCTACCCAATAACAGAGAAAAAATTACCAGATTCCCAAACATAACTCCTGGACTTAACTATAAGCAACCAACAATTAAAACACACCTAATAAATAATACTCTGACAAAAGAATCAAATCCACTGGAGCTCAAAGTAGGCACGCTTGAAACAATTGAAAGCTATCCAAAAACAACCATCCATATATACACTGACGGATCAGCCTTCAAAGCCACCATCAATGCCGGTCTTGGTGCCTTCCTGGTCTTCCCCAAAAATATACACTTTGAAATAAGTGCACCCTGTGGCGACTACTGTTCAAACTTCCAAGCTGAAATTGAGGCAATTACCATAGCCTTGCAGACAGTCGAAAATAAATTACATGAAGGAATACAAGCACCATCAGATATTGTTGTCTTTACAGACTCACAATCCACTCTTCAAGCACTTAACAGCAGCACCTCAAAAAGCCCAAGAGAGTTGACAACACTAAAAATGATAATACACCAGATGATGACCAATTTAAACATCAACATCATATTACAGTGGATCCCTGGACACATTGGTGTCATGGGAAATGAAAGGGCAGATAAGCTCTCAAAGGCAGGATCATCTATGGAACAACCAGATAGACCTGTCAACTACCTCACCCTAAGGTCAATGCTAATCAACAACTACAAAGAGGAGTGGCTTAACCAATGGGCAACAGGAAACACAGGCAGAGCCATGTACAAAGAAATGAACATGCCTAACAAACTGGACAGTATTAACTTCCTCCCCCGCAAAGAGCAATGTACAATCTTCCAACTAAGAACAGGACATACCACATTTAAATTATCATCTCAATAAAATAAATCCCACACAACTCCCACTTTGTAGACACTGCTCCCACCCTTATGAAACTGTAAACCATAGGGGCCTATCCTTTTTGAATGCCCCCTCCTAATCCACCTTAGGCAGACCCTACTACCACTACAGCCCAACATAACCAACACCCTTTATGGCATTGCTGAGCAACTGAAAAAAACAGCACAGTATTTTTCCTTGGCACAGTCTGCAAAAGAGCTGACAGCTCAGCAGTAAAAAGCTGGTTAGAAGAAGAAGAAGAAGAATGTGTAGCAACAGACAGAAATAAATCTCTATTATATGGATTTTAGATCTAGACATTAATTATTATAATTAGATGCTTATAATTCTTTTCATGACTCTCCCCCCTTCCCCCCGCTGCCTGTTTGATAGGTTGTGACACTACATGCTCACCTGGGGTGATCCCCTGCAGTAGGCATGGTCTCTGGCTTCAAATTAGCAGCCCTCACTTTTTCTTTCACTCGTAAATTATATATTCTAGATATCTTGATCTAGGTCATGTTTATTCATTGAAAAAATCATAGATTTATTAATCCCAATAATATTTCTTATTACGATTTTACCGTGTGCACTATAGGAGAATGTGTTAAATTCATCATTATTGATGAAACACCCCCTTTTTAAAATTTTATTTAACAGCTAAAAGTATAAATGTGATTGGAATGTCTTTCTCAAGATGTTTGGAAGCTTATTTTGATATATCCATCAGCCTACGATCAAATAGGCTCATAATATAGCCTTCATCCCTTATATGGGTATGAATTGCCGGGGGAGGTTAAAACAACAGCTTTACATACATGGTTTCTGAGAATCTCTAAAACTGCCCTCTACTTTGGAAAAGCGGAACAAAAATACAGGAGCTTATCTAAAATTGGACATGCGCAGTCCCGAAACGTCGTTTTTAGCTCCAAACATAAAAACAAATGAATTATAAACAAAAAAAGCAACCTGTTTACTGAACAAGAATCGGATGAGGTGTGCCTTATACAAGACTCTACTATACTTACAGTAATATAGACTCTCTCTCTCTCTCTCTCTCTCTCTCTCTCTATATATATATATATATATATATATATATATATATTATATTATATATATATAATATATATATTATAAAAGGGAAAGAAAGGCGT
Organism: Biomphalaria straminea; assembly: GCA_021533235.1. Taxonomy (NCBI): domain Eukaryota; kingdom Metazoa; phylum Mollusca; class Gastropoda; family Planorbidae; genus Biomphalaria; species Biomphalaria straminea. Next base: position 28,198,899 of record JADKLZ010003886.1, read on the forward strand.
ATCGGCGTATGTATTTATATAATAATGTGGCTATATATGTATGTATGCATGTATGAGCCGAATGGAAATCAAAACCGTTTGACCAATCTTGAAAAAACTTGGCAGAAATTTCCTTGGGTACTAACTTGGACGCAGTGTATGTATTGTAGCCCTAAATCAAACTTAAGACCCTAAAAAAAAGGTAATAGTAATACACATGTATCATTTGCCTGATTTGAGAGGCGTGGTCCAATATATTAAAAAAATGGTAGTATCAGTTAGTAGTTAGATAGATTTGATAGATAATTAGATCTAATCTGTAGAGGGACTAAAGCCTAGTAAAGCTCTTCAACTATAGATTCTACTATTAGATCTAGATTCTAAATCTACATTAATTTCATTAATACAAATTATAGATCTAGTTATTATAGTATAAGTATATTAATTTAGAAATTTAGACTAGTGACAGTTAAACATTACATATTTGAATTAAGTTATATACCAGTATCTATCCACAATGTCCACATAAAAAAGGTTTATTTAACTTTTTTTTTTCTTTTACACCAGGACAATTAGAAATAGGATCTAGTCTAATAGTTGAAGAGCTTTAGTCCCTCTACAGATTATATCTACCTAACTACTAACTGATACTACCTTTTTTCAATATATGGGACCACGCCTCCCAAATGATACATTACCAAAAAAAAAATAAAGTTGACCAACTCTATTACAGCTATGGAATTTTATGGATCTAGGCTTTGTTTACAATGTTGACATGAGAAAAGATTGAAAGGATTTAGATCTAGATTTAGATTTAATTTTATTAACTACACTTTGCACTTATAGTTTTTTACTTTGATACTTGAAAATACAAAACAGATTTCCATACGAACAATCTTTCATTAGACAGTATTGTAATGTTACAAATCTTTCCAATACTAGGTCTAAAACTCTAATTCAACTCTACGATGATATATCTCCTCTTCGCAAAGATAGTTTTATGCTATAACACATGAACATACTAATTATAGTCTATTCATTGCATATTTTAATCAAATTAACATTTAAAGTTTGTTTTTCTAAAGAATTTTTCATACATTGGTTTGCTAAAGCTGCGAAGCGGTGTTAAGATATATAATATTCAAATAGTATCATTCATGAATGGGGTACATCTAATTAAAAAAAAAGGTCACGCATGCGCAGAGCAAATGAACTCTAGCCTCTAGATTAGTCTAACTCAAGATCTGCTTAATAAATATACATTTACACATGAACATACAAAATTAAGCCTATTTATTTCAAATTTTAATCAAATATATGTAGGTCTACAAGCAGCAAATGTTTTTATTTGAAATAATGGATTTAAGTCGATTAGCTATTTTGATAGCTTCATTCATACAATGTTTACATTAAAACATTCGCTTTACTTATAACATTATTATTTCGTTTAATAGTTTCCAAAACACTCTCAAAAACTATATCGACAGTTATACGGCAAAAAAAACAAAAAAAAACAGCGGGCCGCGGGTAAAATATGTCTAGTATATATATATATATATATATATAGAGTAATGTATAATGCCTTCCGAACAAATTAAGCGCTGCCACCGGGATTTTTGCATTTGAATTTTTATAGCTCTGTAATGGTTAATCCTAGGAAAAAACTACAAACATCTATAAACTCGTCATCCATTTGCACATAAACATAGCTATATTGTTTTATTACGCTACGCATAGTTACAATAAAATATGATGTTGAAGAGGGTCAGGTAATGAGGTCCAGCGTAAACATGTAACGAACACCATACTCATCTCTGTACACTAACGAACTTTGCTGTACACTAACGAACACCTCTTGTTTATTGTATTTAAAAATAATATTATCATTTTTTTAAATTTTAATATTAATTTCTTTTTAAACCAACTCAAGACTGACAGATTAGTGTTACTTTTCCTCTTTTAATTGGTTCCTTCTCTGCTAAGCCCTCAACTTTACAAAGGACCATACCTAGATCATCTTGTAGGTCTAGAATCTAGTTGACCCAAAAAACAAACAAAATGCGCGACTCCCGCGACCCCGCGCGTTTAGCCCGCTCACTCCAGTCTGTGATTGTGACCTAATTTGGTACCAGATTGATCAATAACTGTCCCTCCCTGTAACAAGTTTAGTTCGACCTTTTGATAGTTCCAGAAGCCAGGTCAAGTCAGTGCGCTGTCCAGCGTAAACAAGTTAATTTTAGAATAGCCAATCATAGAAAGGGGTTAAGGGAAAAAATTACACACGTCATCTTCCGGAAGGTCAAAGTTATTAAAATAAGTATCAGAGAATGTTCTATGCTTCTGGAAGATACGATTTGAAAAAGTATAAATATGAGGGAAAAGAGTTAGTCGGGTCCTTGCACAGTAACGGTATTTGAAGAGCAATAATCCTCGCATAGTAGTAGTTTTATGTAGCCATGGTCCGTTGTTCAATCTTCTCTTTATAAAGAAATAATAGTAGATGTCTGTTATTAAGAAGTTGTTTATATAAGTGAAGTTTTATTTATATTAAAGTAAAGATTCAGGAAGTGTTTGTTCAAGAAAGTAGAAGCTGTATTAAAATTTGTTGAAGAAAACATAAGAGTTTCTTTCTTCATTGAATTTGAATTATCAAGTCAATAATAATATCAATCCCCGGCATGTGATGATATACAGAATTTCACATCATTGACAAAACAAATTCGTCACACTCCCGCTACTTTTTTTTTTCTTTGTGGTACCATGCTAGGTGCTTAATTAAGAAAGAGAGTCTGAGAGAGAGAGAGAGGCAGGATTGTGCACTCATAAAAACATTTTTTTTTTCATTCACATTATATCTAAGTCATTAGTACTTGATTTAGCGATATTCCCTTACTTTTTACTCATTCACATCACACTTGGTTTAACACCTAAAAGAAATCAACATTAAGTAAGAAAATGTTAGACCTACGACCTATACTAGACCGAAAAATATTCTTAATCCCTGACTTACCCTCCTTCTGTCCTAGAAGAAAAAAAAATGGCATCGTCCTTCCAGTGCCCTTTGAACCAGTTTAAAACCCTTGTTTTTCAGAGTAAATGAAACTATCTGTGTCTGAACTATAAAGAAATGGAGTATAAATAAAAACAATAGACTGGTTTCGTCTTAGTTATTAAAATAAAGGCTCATTTTAACAAAGATTGTGGGCTGTTTGTTAATATCAGGAAATAGGGGATGTTCATTAGACTATATATATAAATCGTAAATATAATAAGGGGACACCCCATCATTGCCATCAAATTCTCCCTTTGGCTTTAGTGACCCTCTTCTTGTTTTCATAATTTGGATGTTTGTTTTGTTACACCTTGTTACCACCCCCATTCCATCCCATAGATGATTATAATTTTTTTTCATCTTCTCCACTGCCTGTTTGATAGGTTGTGACATTACACGCTTAGTATACTATACCTCTCCTCACCGCCAGCTCACCTGGCGTGATCACCTGCAATGGACATGGTCTCTGGCTTTTAATTAGCAGCCCGCACTTTTTTCTTTCATTCGTAAATTATATTTTCTAGATATCTCGATCTAGGTCATGTTTATTCATTGAACAAATCATAGATTTATTAATCCCAATAATATTCCTTATAATAAATTACGATTTTGCCCATCAACCTACAATCAAACAGGGTCATAATATAGCCCTCATTCCTTATATGAGTGTGAATGGCCGGGTAGGTTGAAGCAATAGCATTACATACATGGAACAGAGAATCTAAAAAACTGCCATCTGCTTTGGAAAAACGGAACAAAAATACCCGAACTTATCTAAAATTGGAGATGCGCAGTCCCAAAACGTTGATTTTTGTTCCAAACATAAAAACAAATAAATGAATTACAAACAAAAAAAAGTGACATGTTCAGAGAAGGAGAATTTGATGGGGTGTACCTAAATTCTAGATCTAAATCTATAATTAATATCATCTGGATATTAACTAGATTTTAGATCATGATAGATCAGGATCTCTAGATTATGTATATTATCTAGAGTAAAGTGCGAAGGTCAAGAGAATTAAGCTCGCTGGCAGCCGTTATAAATTTTCACATTTGGATTTTTATAGCACTTCAACAGTCTGACTGATGGTATCTCTGAATTCCTCATCCTTTTTTCTATGAAAATAGTTATGAATATGATTTAATGTATGACTTACTTAAAATTAAATATATGGGGTCAAAGAGGTGTAAGGTGATTATCGTCAAGCATACTTTTCTCGATAAAATTTCCCCCCTAGTTAGTAAGCTTGATCTGGCTAATGAAAGGCTTGAGCAGATCAAAGAATATATATATCCAAGACATATTTTAATATTTAATTTTCACTACGAAGTCATTTTCTTTTTACTTCAGCGCAAGAACACCATCCATCGCCACCTTTCCAGCGCTCCACAACTTCATTAGTGGCTTGTAACTGTTGACATCAAACCAAAGTCGACTTGGACAACATAGATAATCTAGTTTAACTGGCTGTGCTAGAAAAAAGAATGCCTCTGTCGCAAGAATAATTTAGAAGGGGAAGGAGTGATAGGTGATATACTCTTTCCCACTCAGAGCATTTCCACACTTCTAACATTGGAAAAAATGGGGAGGGGGGGTTTAGATGAACACAGCCGTTCAGTCCAGCCCAAAAAAAAGTCAATTTTTTGTTTGTCCCACTTTGCCTTGAATCGATGTCAGGGCATCCTATTTTCTATTTAAAACCCTCTTGTACTCCAACGTGTTATGCCGTGACCTAAACTTAAAATTTTACAATGAAAATGCTGTAACTTTTTAACCCTGAGAGATAAGTGAATGAATTTTTTATCAGCAATGCATGAATATGCCCTGATATTTATTCTTATTTCAAAAATGTTATAGACAGGAACAATTGTTTTTTAAATTTCAAGTCGTGTTACAGAAATGATCGACAAATAAGTACTAAAAGACTTTAACTTATGAACCATAAATAAGAGATAACTAGTTGACTGGCAGCATAGCATAAGCCGCTATTCTGCATGGCCGGTCTTAGGACACTGCAACCTATGCGACCGCAGTGGACCCACACTTTTATAGGACCTGCGTTAATTCAAGGTCTATAAATTATAAGATTAAACCATTTTATAACTTAAAACAGATTTACCAGGAGCTCCTGGAAAACTCCTGAAATTGCAAAATATACGAAAAAGTCCTTAAAATATATGGAAATATAGAGAAGAAAATTGTCATTTTAAGTTGTCATTCAATATGGAAAACGCCAATCCTACGCATGATAAATAAAAACGGCATTATGAATTAGCTGTAATTGTGTAATTAGGTGAAAGAAGCTTATCGTGCCTCAAACTAATGAAGAAATTACTTGAGGTCAACAATTCTCAAAGATAGATTGAAACATTTGGTAATTCTTGCTATTGAGTAGGATCTATGTAGGAAACAGAATTATTATGATATACTGTGTATGACTTTGCTACACGCAAGGCTCGTAAAGTAATTCTGTATGTAGTAAAGAATTAATAAAATGCATAGATGAATTTATTTTCTAATACAAACTCTTAAATTTCACTTAATGTCCGCTTAAAATTCCCTACCTAAACTTGGCCCCATGAAATCCGTTTTGAATATGGCCCCACAATACTTAAGTCTGGCCCTGCTATTTAGTGTTCGTAAAATATTTGTTTGTCAAATGCTTTACATGTTTCGGATGTTCCTTCAGAGTTGAAGATAGTTTACTTTTTAGTCCAAACCTCCCACAAGATGAAGGGGGATGGGAGAGTGATCTTTCCTTTACTCCTTACTACTCAAGAAAACTCTTGAGGGAAGAAGAGAATTATATATATAGATTGAATACAATTTTCAACAGAAACGCCTGATCATCTGTTGATACTTTTTAAAAAAAAAAACCATAGATAGAAGGAAGTTTAAAGGAATTTTGTTTTATGTACAAAAGAAGGACTAACTAAAAAAAAAAAAGTACAGAAAAAGTAGTGTTTTTCATTATTAAAAGGCTTCTTAACTTTTTGAGATTTATAAATCAAATTTTAAACAGAAATGCATATTTCTTTTTTTAAATTTTGAAACTTGATTTAGAAGGTAAACATTTTTTTAATTTGTTAAAGTGATGTTTCATATCAAAAAATGACATGCATACAAATTTTAATGCTTCAAGTGCTGTGACTTTTTAAGCTTATGTAAAATTCTCAACAGAAATCCATAATTATGTGTTGATACTTATTATTAAACCTGAGATGCACAGTGCTAATTTGTGCCCTATCAACTAACTAGCCAATCTGTGGTGATATGTGTCACCAGGTCAAGGAAAAATCATTTTCTATTATGAATATTTTTGCTTGCGTTCCATGTCCGTGATGTTGTTATATTTGTAAAATTACTTGTTGCTGCCACATCAGTGTGCATGACAATTATGTCACATCTATTCAAGCTACATCATCGCAAGTCATGCCCAACTCCAATGTTCTCTGCGTGAAAACAAAAAGTTAAATTTTAGCCATGATTGAAAGTATGATTTAACATTATATCAAATATCAGCAGCACCACAGATTAAATAGAATATTTAAAAGCCTTGAACCAAAAAATAAAAAAAAGCTATGTATATAATGTTTGTTTACTAAGAAATCCTATAGTTATAATAATTTTAGTTAGTTTTGATTGACTGATCTCAAATTTGGTCTAACTCTAGATCTAATAATAACTTCAATACACTATTGTGTTTATGTACTTCTATTTATCTTCTAGATTTGCCTAGAATGGCTAGATTTACTTCAGAATATTTAAAAAATCAAAATAATTTAAAATGAATCTAGATATCTTTGTGGAAAAAAATTTACAATAATACTATTACTAAAAATTGGATCTAGGTTTATAGTTATTTTTTAATTACCATTATCACAAGAATAAATATGATTGTTTCAATAAATATCCATTAAAAACGTAAATAAACAGTTAATATCCTCATAACATTGTTATTTGTTGAGTTTTAAGTAATTGATTGATCAAAGAAAAGGATAGATTCTGGTGAATTTAAAAAGAAAATGTAAAGTAAAAAAAAAAGATGCAGCCATTGCAGTTTTTTTATGAGGGCCGGTTTCGCTTAAAAAAAAGACCCGGTCCATGGCGTCGGCATTGCCATTAGTGCCAAGGACTTAGTGCGCTAAAATTTTTAATGAAAATAATTAGATTTAATGCTTATGTAAATGAATCAACAAAACAAAAATACAATCACGCTTAATAAAAAATTGAGTGGTCAACTTACCAGTATGTTCACTATGTATTGTGTATATTTTTTTTTTGGTAATTTTTTTTTCTTTCTGTGTATTTAAGATTTCTGAAATTCTCAAAAAGCCTGAAAAATTAAGAACTATAGCTGATAAAGTTTTTGTCAGCAAAAATCCTGAGATAGTAAAAACTTCTGAAAAAAATGCAAGACAGTTGAAAGCAAAAAAAGAAAGGATGCTTGAGGCAAGTATATTTAGAAAAAATATAATTGACTACAAATTACATATACTGTATAAATTCTTCACAGTGGATAAACATGTTGCCGTACAAACTCTGCATTGTAACCAGACTGTACTGGCCTTACTAGATTCTTCTGTACCAGACCAACTTAATACTAGACACACTGTACTGGGCTGAATCTGAATTGTCTTGACTCTTTGACATCTTAGCTCTTTATATTGGATACCTGAAGGCTTTTTGGAAAATGATTGAGCGTCATGAATTCCTTCCAGATGATGACATCACCATATGAAGGGTTAATTGCATGAGTAGTGTTTAGATTCTAGTAGTTTCTTGAAGCATTGCCACAGTGGACTACTTGCCTAGTGCTTGCCTATGTCATCTGTGTTGACAGATTACACAAACTGTTACACCTACCTCCTTCACCACCACAGTTATAACAGTATCTATAGGAACAAAAGAGTATTAATTGTTTAACAGATTGTCTTGATTTCAATTATCAGCTTGATTTCCTTTTTCAGATTGAGGATGAACCAGGATTATTCAACTTAAAATGTGTGCAATTAGCAGAACTTATCAAGTCTTCCAAATATATTGTTGTCTATACTGGTGCTGGAATAAGTACGGTAAAGAATAACTCATTTGGATTCTACTAGAATATAATTTGTACATAGTACTTCAAATTTAGCTTTTTTATTTGTCATTTTTATCTATATTCTAAAACTCTTTATTAAAATTTTATTTCAAATATGTGCATATAATTGGTTTACTTACATACCGGTATAAAAACAGAACGGTGCTTTTTCAGAAGTACATAAATATCTTTTGTACATGTGTTACTCAGTAGCAGAGCTGTAACTTTTTCCAATAGGATACAATATAATAATTTAAATCTTTTGTAAAAATGGTACATATTAATTTTTAAACCAAAGTAGTTGGCCTTTTGGGGGAACAGTTCAGTTTGCAGTGTGCATAAAATAATCATTTTAAAACCAAAAGGGTTTGCTTTCAGACATACAACAAGCAAAATATAAAAAATGTATTTTAAACTAAGGGGAAGACTTCCACATTTTCAACCTAATCTCAATGTCACACCTCTGTGCTGACACTCACGTCCCAGTTGACACCTCATTGTTCACAAGATGAGTACAGTTTTACCTAGGTCAAACCAGGTCACGGTTGAGATGTCACGGTTCTTTATTCTAAGGAAAGATATAAAAGGAGGAGTAGTAGCTTGGGAGGAGATAGACAGACTTAGAGAGAGCTAAAAAGTTAGACTTAAACGTCGCTAGTTTTTAAAGTAAATACTTACCCATTTTATTGATCATTTTACTGAATCCTGTATCTGTTTTATATATCATTTGTACATACAATTATTGTTTCAAGTTCAAGTTTATATAATTAAAACTCAAGAAAACATATCAGCACTTAGTTACTATATTGCTTATTAAAGTGTTTGAATAAATACTCAAGGCATCTCCGAACCCGCATATGTCACAAGTTTATCATATCAAAATCTTCAAGGCAAACAAACAAAATAAACATGTGACACTCAATAATGTAGAATTTATTTATTTTGATATCATACAAAATAATTACAATTAATTAATTGATTCATGTTTTTTTAGATTCAATAATAATAGTGGAAAGTTTCCATTTGATCTGAGAATGAGAGAAAAAATATTTACCAGACAGAGTTGATACAAGCTTTGTAAAAATAGCTATTGTACCTGTAAAATCATCATGAAGGTGAAATCAGAATTTGAGTTGTGTTAGTGTTTATGGTGACGGTGGGAAGAGGCTAGGGATTGGTTGTGAATAATGCAACAAAGGTGGTGTTGGTCTTAGAGGAGATGACTTCAGAATGTGAGACTGAAAGGTTGTGTTATTGTAGTGAGTTAGATTTCATTTAAAATATTATTACTAAAGTCTACTACATCTATTTCATTTATCACAATTAGATTTTGATTTTGTCTGTATTATAAATTAAGTTGTACTTTCACAAGGAAGTTATTCAAGTTATTTAAAATTTTGTTAGTTTAGAATATTAGATAATATTATGTCTACAATGGTTTAGTTGTCTACCAGCAATTTTGTGCTACAATTAATGACTGATAACAACATGGATACTGCATTTTTTTTAAAGTTTAAAAGTGGGGGGGGGGGCCCCGAATTGTGGCTTCTTCCTATCGGGCTTGGCCATCAAAAAAACATTTTACAATTTTATTTTGAAGTTGTCTTAAACTTAAAAAAATATTTTTCTATTGTAATCTCAGCAAAGAAAAAAGATGATAAATGATTAAAAATTGATATTTATAAATATATAAACACCATTTTCCTAATTACTTGTGTTCATAAGTCTGATAACCAAGCAAGTTGCACCTTTGAAAATTATATATAATATAAAAATTCAGATATCTTTGCATAAACATATTAAATGATTGCTGTATAAAGCATGCAATCTATAGTCCACTTTCTAGTTTTACCAAATCATCTTATTTCATTATAAACACTTCTTTGTGTTAAATAATGAATTCCACCAGAGCATTTATTAGTCACTTGATACTGGAATGCTGAAATGGGTTCAGGTCAAAAACCATATTATTACATTTGTATACAGAACCTGACAATAATATGATTCATAGACATTAAACTATTGTTTACTTGGTACATAGATGATCTCTAAAATTACATGAGAGATCATAGCTGAAACATAATGAGGGAGTTTTGCTGTTAGGTGTAATTTCCTCTATGATGGGTAATGCACATTTAGGACCTTCTGATGATTTATGTAATGAAACAACAAATACCAATAACATGGCTTTATTCCACAAAATTAGACTACAGTAAACAGTAGATGAGACCAGCACGTCTCACACATAAAACGGATGCCGTAATATCAACACATACGCACTGGACATGAAACACACACACACACAAAGCCATGACCTTCCGTCACGCTGGACGCACGCAGAAAGCGAACAACTCAGTTACACTACAGTTTAGGACCAAATATGTTGATGGATACTTATTCAAGTGGCAATTTATAGCTTCTTTTGTTTTTTTGTTTTTTTTTTAAATGAGGCTTTGTGTTATGACCTCTAGGATTAAGTTGTTGACAAGGTTTGCATCATTCTGAATTTCTGGTCAAAAGAAATTTTGAGTGATTCTTTGAAATATTCTTCTACTTCCAGTATGAGCAGCATGTAGTTTTTGTGGTTTAGCTTTTTCAGTAACAAAAAGTTTTGTGGACATTATGTATTTTACATTGGATTCTTTTGTTACAACTTTGTGATATCAGTTCATATTACTTGAATAAGGTTTGTAATCAAATGACACCATTGTGATTTTCACTGGTAGTTTGTACCTGGCCATTGAAATATTGGATTGTAACAAAGCTACAAAGGATTGACTAGGTGATAAATGACAATCAACTTTCTAAAACACTTCTCAACATAGAGACAACTTCATCTGAAGAACCAAAAGTCTGCTTGAACAAACTTTTAGAGCAAGGCTGGAAAAAGTCCAATAGTAAAAACAAATCACTGTACCACTGTGAACACACAAAAGATTTCATTTAAAATATTATTACTACTACATCTAATTTATTTATCACAATTAGATTCTGATTTTGTCTGTATTATAAATAAGTTGTACTTTCACAAGGAAGTTATTCAAGTTATTTAAAATTTTGTTAGTTTAGAACAGTGTTCTTCAACGGGGGCGATATCGCCCCCTTGGGGGCAATTTCGAGATTTTGGGGGGCGCTGGGAGTCAAAGGGGCGGTACGGGGGCGATTGGCACAAAAGTGGGCGGTAAGGGGGCGCTGGACACATAAGGGGCAATCGGTGGCGCAGAGAAGAAACAAAAGAAAAAAATGAAAAACGTTTTCAACGTAGCACATATTCTGCAAAGCGGCACTGGCGAAGTATATATAGACAAATAATCATTCTATTTTTAGAGTTCGGGAATTCCTTGTTTCTATTATTTATAAAACCAATTGCTATTTTTATTTTTACTGCAGCAGGAAGTGTGTATTGTTGCTCATAGTTTTAAGCGCGTAAAACAGTTTGTAGATTGATAATTAAGCAAGTAAATAAGCTTTTAAAATTATAGTTTATTATATCTACAGTAACATAGTTATATAATTAATAATATTAAACAATGTTTTTGCTATTTGGTTTAAATAATAAAGTTAGCGTTAAAATAAATGAGTGTAATGTTCATTTTACAGTAAAAGCATTGACAATGTCGACCAAGAAAAAAACTCGGTAATACTTTCAAAACCTGATTGGGATCTTGATGTATCACTGTGGAAATGACTTTTCTTAAAGCTGGGATGATCAATTTTTCACCAACGTTTTGTGACTTTTGATCTTTTGCAATTAACTCTGCAATTTTGTAAGAGGCCATCAAACCGTCTTCAGCTTTGCTATTGTTTTTTATTAAATATTACCGATAAGTGACACTTCGATTCAAAGACGTATTGATGAAATGGCCAGTGATGTGAAGCAACAAATTTTAAGGAAACTTCAAACTAGAAAATTTTCATTGCAAATAGATGAGTCAACATTGATTGATAATTCTTCATTATTACTTGGTTATGTGCGATATTTTGATGATGATTTCAGTGTTAATGAGGAGCTTATCTTTTCTGAAAAACTTACCGTGACACAAAAAGGGAGTCTGTTTTTACCTTAGTAAAGACATTTTTTTGCAAATAATGAAATACCTTTGCAAAAATTTGTTGATTGTGCAAGTGATGGAGCACCATCAATGGTTGGACGCCGCAAAGGCTATATACGTTTTATGAAAAAAGAAAATCCAGAAATGTGTATTATTCACTGTGTGATTCACAGGCAACATCTTGTTGCTAAACAACTTAGCCCACAACTTCATTCATCTTTAAATCTGATTATAAAAACTGTAAATAAATTAAAAAAAAAAAAAAAACCATGCCAAAAATGAGCGCATCTTTCAACAGCTGTGTGAAACAAATTTTGAGCAACATGTTAAACTTTTATTATACACTGAGGTTCGCTGGCTTTCCAAAGGGAATTGTCTTGCTCGTTTTGCTGAACTTTTTCAATACAATTTTTAAATTTTTCAAGCAACAGGAAGATTTTTCTGTTTGCAATGACTTGAAGAAGGTTAAAAAAGATTTATTTTACATGGCAGGGATCTATCGTAAAATGAATGAAATGAACTTGCAGCTGCAAGGAAAGAAGTTAACCCTTATCGATACAAAGCAGATCATTGTCTCTTTTATTGAGAAATTGAATCTCTTTTACCATAATATTTCCAGAAAGGAATTTTACAATCTCCCAGAACTCGCTTTGTTGACTAATGAATTACTGCCTGAGGACACTGACGTCTATGCTACTCACCTGAAAATGCTCAAGGAAGAAATGGCAACTCGCTTCCAGGATGTCATAAATTTAAAAATTGAAACATGGATGATTAATCCTTTTGAAACATCTGTCACCGATGTTCAAGTTGATTTGCAGGAAGAAATGGTAGAGTTACAAAATGATATCACCAGTCAAATGAATTTCAAAAGAGGAGGGACAGAAGAGATGTGGCTGCAGCGATTTTTTCCTGTCAAATACCCAAAATTTTGGTCAAAATGTAATTGCTATTTTTAGCTTTTCATTCAACTTATATGGCTGAAACTGGATTTAGTGCCGTTACAAACATAATGAGTAAACAAAGAAATAGATTTGATGTAGCCACTAGAGGAGACCTACGCCTTGCTTTGATTAATTTAAAGCCTGACATTTCTAACATTGTTAAACTGCATGAGGCACAAGGTTCCCATTAGTTCAAGCTTAATTATGTGTGATGAATTGTTTTTTTTTTATTATATATAAGACTAAATGTAAAATTTTAATGTAAAAAAAAGAGTAGTGTTCTATAATTTAAAATTCACCCATCCATACTAGTTGCGCTACAGCCCATGGAGGGCTTTGACCTGCTTCAACACATCTCTCCATTCAGATCTCTCCTGAGCCTTTCGTCTCCACGCCCTGATCCCAAGCTGTTGCAGATCTGCCTCCACATCATCAATCCATCGCTTTCAGAGTCTGGCTTTGGGTCGCCTGCCTTTTGGTTTTCGCCTGTATAAAATATTCTTTCCTCTGTTATCTGGCATTCTTTCAAGGTGACCTGCCCAACGTAGTCTGTTCTTTTTTTTTTCTGTCACTATCGGTGGGTATTCTTACAACTAAAATATATAATATGGTTAGTGCGTGTCCTCCACCCTGTTTCATCTTGTATAGCAGTATAGATTTTCTTAAGAATTGTTCGTTACCAAGTATTTAGTAGATTTTTGGCTGTCTTTGTTATAGTCTGGGTTTCACTTGCATACTTGCTGCTGGTTTCATTATGCTTCTGTATATTATTTTCTTGGTTTTCCTTAATATTGACATTTTCCATATAACAAAAAAAAAGTTAAAGACAATCAGTTTAACTTTTTGTATTCATATACAGTAAGCTATTTTTATTTTTACTTTTTACTAATAATTAAAGATTAATTAACAATATGTAAGTTACAATGCCAATATAAATCAATACATGTTCTTTTAGTACAATTTACCTCCTGGTTCCATTTTTAAAAAATTTACTATTATATGTCCGTTAGGGGGGCGCTGGAGATTTTTTAAAGAGAAAATATACGAAAAGGGGGCGCTGGGTTAAAAAAGGTTGAAGACCACTGGTTTAGAATATTAGATAATATTGCTACGACCCTATTGGCGACGCAATATGGTTAATTGTGTGTTAGCAGCGGACACATGTGACACAGGCCAATAGAACAGTTTAGTGTGCTATATAGAAGGGGAAGGAACTATACTGGCATGAACTTTGCACGCAAATGTGACCACTGTTATGGTCAGCTGATCATAAGCCTGTGTCTACGGCAGACCAGAGACAGAGTGTGTAGGCAGAGCAGTTCAAGATAGGACACGGAGGAGACCAGGTCTGTGAGTCTGGCTATGAAGTCGGTCCTGGTCGAGTCCTCAAGTGTTGTGTACGAGTCCAAGTAGAGATAGAGACAGTAGAGTTTTGTACTGTGATGTACAGAGTAACATTTTAGTTGTAGTGCTTTATTGTTTTGCCAATTATGTGATATTGGCTGTTTTATTTGACCAGTATTAAAGTACCAGATTAATTTGGAGCTCTTGTTGTCAAGTTCTTGATGTGTTGTGTTATGTGTTTAGCAGTGTTTACGGAAGCCTGAGATAGGATAGAGAGAGAGAAACGTAACAATATTATGTCTACAATGGTTTAGTTGTCTACCAGCAATTTTGTGCTACAAGTTAATGACACACCAATTACCATCCACTAAAGCATGCATTTGACAATTATATATTATTTATATATAAGACATCATATTATTATTTTTTTCTTTCTTTTTTTAAGGCAGCCTCTATTCCTGATTACAGGGGGCCAAATGGTGTCTGGACTTTGCTGAAAAAAGGACAGGATATGTGGTAAGTAAATAAAGAAGAGCATCGTTGAAGTAATAAAACTAATCTCAAAAACACATCAATTCATTATTTTCTTAATATGTATATAAATAAAATAGAAGGGTAATATGAAATTAAAAAAAACAAAACTTTTTGTACATTATATATTTCATTCAATAGCATGCTCAGTAGGTTAAGTTTCAAGCTCTTTTGTGGAGAGTGGAGGGTGCCGTTTCTATGCTGCCTTTGCTCAGCCAACACAACTTGAGTCTGGATTCAAACTTGAGCCACCCTGATAACTGGTTTATGCCACTCAGTCCCAGATCCCACCAAAGCAACTAAAGTTCTCTGACCTATACTTTACTTACATTATCCTGTGAACTTCAAAGTGCCACAACCACACATTTCCACCAAACTTTGTTCTGAGCAGCAATTATTATGTATTATTTTTTTTTATAGTAGTCCTGAAAACTGATTAGGACCCTAAGCTGCCTGCCAGATTTTGTGAAAATGTCATGTTACTTATATGTACTGTTTGCTTAACCTTCTTAAGACCACGCGGCCGATATATCGGCCCAAGGCTATTTGGCGAAAAAGACGATCCGGACGATAAAACCACAGGATTGGCTAGCCAGTGTTTGTATCAGCCAATCAGATTAGTTCTTACTATTTGTACACATTAATAGACTTTAATGGCGGCTTCCTTTGCTGTTTCGACGCAATAATTAATTTTTAATGACTTTTGAAGTTAGCTAGTGAGAGGTAAAAAATTGAAAATGTCCGCCGTTATTATTGATGAAAGCAAACTCCCTGACTCTGATTTTATATAAACCTTAATAGCCCTAATAAAAATAAGAGCAGTATTGAGGAAAGCTTTAGATCTAAGTATTTGTTGACGATCTCTATTCTTGGTAACATGGTGTAGAGGTAAGGGGGGGTAGCTGGATAGAGAAGACCCATTTGAGAACCAAGGGATTTGCACCCAATATGCTGTTTTATGCTCTTTTTTACTATCAATTTAGTTCAAACATTTGTCAGGGAGACTTATAAATATGATGCCAACTTTCTGATCAACAAACAGCTAAAAAACTCTAATCTTTATAATTCTGTTCTGTTTTGAAAAAACATTTTTGAAATTTTATGTGCATAAATTATGCAAATTAGCTTGGCTTATTTTAATAAATGTTAATATTTGAGATAAATTCCATAAGATTAAATTATTTCATTCATTTCTCTTTAATAATATTTATAGTTTTGTGTATGTAAAGTAATTAGTTTATTTGTTAGATTTTTTTTGTAAGAGAAGTGTTAAGGCTGGAAATAGGGCTCCGTCTTTTTGGCACAAGACATGCCAAAATGCTCTGTCTTGAGAGGGTTAACCCACGAAGTGTCTTGAGTAACTTTCTGTGTTGCATTTTTTATGCATGTTAGAAAATGGCCTAAAAATGCCATAAAAAGAGGTTGATATACATATAAGAATATATATTCTGAAATATAATTGGACAACGAACACTATAGATCATATATTGATCACCTGAAATCAATTACTTGACCTTGACCCTGACCTAATTAGCAAAGTTATTTTTTTTAATCAACAAAAAAGCTTGTTTGCTGACCTCTGTGAGTAACTTTTTAGAGCTATAACAAAATTTTTCCTTTATAAATGTATATATTTTATTAATAATAATGAAGTATTAGATTAAAATATTTTTTTTTTGTGAATTGGGTATCCTTTTAATACAAGGAAACTGTGAAGAAAAAAAATAGACAAAAATCTTTTTTTTTTTGGTTAAGTTAAAAGCATTTAAAAATTGAAGAAAGAGTATAATTAAAGCATTAAGAAATAAATAATATCATTTAGATGCTTCAATCTAGAGTCTGTCTTAAAATGTCTCAAATTTCACTAAATTTTGACTAAATCTAAATGTAGATCTAGTCCGGTCTCTAGTCTAGATATAGACTTTAGATCTACGGACATTGATGCATCACCCACTTGATCAATCGATCTAGCAGCTCTAATATGTAAAATATTCTAATTATTCCTAGATCTAAATCTAACTGATATTTAAAAAGAACAACTAAAAGTATTTGAAACTTTATGTTTTGTAACATCTCATGGACCAGGGCTAGCATCGGATGTTGCATGATTGAAAAAATCGCTGGTAAACAACTAGCATGTAAACACAATAAAAGGGGTGAAAATGAGCTTTTTTTGGTATTGACAAGAAGAAGAATGTTTAAATAGCTCTGAATTTTAAAAATGGTCGCTTAAAAACGATGATTGGAATAAAAAATCAGCAAAGTCGGCCGATTATATGGGCCGGGATGCCACAGAAACAAAATGGTGGCCGATTTAATCGGCTGATGACGCTTCGTGGGTTAAGAATACAACCTAAGATAAACTGCATTTGAATAAATGAAAATTTTTACCACATGAACATAAATTGATTAACACAGACTGTACAGTACAGAAAGTAATTTACCTTATAAGACAGACTTCTGAAAAGTACTTAATGAAGGCTGAAGCTACCTATAGTGAAAATTAACTGCAGAAAAAAGAAACTAGCTACCAGTTGGCTGTGCCAGGTTGTGGCTGAGTTTTTGAGAGCTAAATTTCCTGAACTTAACTGTAATAGTTAAAAACTTTCATTGTATGGACCAAACTTCTGCTTTTGCCAACTTGGCTTGTGACGCAGTGTGTAATGTAACCTTTTAATACAGCTTTCATTTGAAATTAAAGTAGTGTTTTGTATTCTACTTTTAATTAATATTGTCTTTTTTTTTTTAAAGCCCACAGGATCTTAGTGATGCAGAACCAACTTTAACACACATGTCTCTGACTGGACTATACAAATATGGGAAGGTAAAGAAATATTTCTGTACTGTTATCTCTACTATTAAATTACTTTGAAATACAAAAAATTAGCACAATTAAAAAATAATTTATATTGACAAAATCAACAAATATTTTTATATCCAAGTGACAGTTATATAAACAGCTTCAGCCAAGGCTGAAATTAAACACTCCCATTTTGTTAAACAGTATCATTGCATTGTAGTTGTTGTACATTAGCTGTATTTAAAATATTCACCATACATACATGGCATTTAATTATTTATTACTAGGCCTTTAATATAAAAGATTATATTAAATTTGTTCTAACCTAACTTGTTGACATATGAAGCTTTCATTTGTTTACAGTTATGACCATAAAGTATTCTTTGCAGGTAAAGCATGTGGTTTCCCAAAATTGTGATGGTCTCCATTTACGAAGTGGTTTCCCTAGATCAGCTTTATCTGAAGTGCATGGAAATATGTATATAGAGGTAGCCATATTGAAGTTTATGCCACACTTGTATATTTATGTATTATTAAACAATGACCTTTATATACCATAATATTAGTTCACATATTGAATGCTACAGATAGAAATTGATCATCATTTAGGTACATAAACAGATTGTTCTTTTGTTGCAAACCAGTTCACAAAAAATAAATATTCCTTGTTTAATAAATTTAGAAAATATTAAGAAAAAAAAATATGACCATTATTACATATACACTAGCATGTCCCAATAACCCTTAGAGCTTTACAGGCAGGAGCTCATCACTCATGGCAGGTACTACCAAGCCAGACATGTCTGTTAGGAAAGGGGCCAGGTAAAAGTGCTTCACCCTCCCCGGGCCAAAGGGATTGTGCAAAAGGAAAAAAAATTTACAGAAACCATAGCAAAAACACTAACACTTAACATAGTCAGAGCCTCAAGTAGAGCTCCACAAAGTAGACTGATGATGTGGTACTGGGATAGTCCTGTAAGGCAATAAAAAACCAATAAAAAAGAAAAAATTCTTCTCAAGAAGGGGCATTTAGGGCAGAAAATTAGAAGACTAGCAAGAGACTTGTGGAGCTAGGTTTTGTTTTGACTGTTTCCCTATGATCTATTAGAAACACAAAGGACACACGATAATAAGATCATTAGGGCTACAGGTTTTGCTTTTAGAAAATGAAATGATAAAGATATCTCAAGGATTAGTGTTAACAAATGAAGAATTTTATTATATTCATTTAGATATTGGTGGCGATATAATTTAGAGCAATTTTTAAAGGTAATGTTTATATTTTTTGTAGTGTTGCTATTCCTGTGTTCCACACAAAGAATACATCCGATTATTTGATGTTACTGAACGCACATCAATTCACCGTCATGCAACTGCTAGAGCTTGTCACATATGTGGAGGAAACCTGAAGGACACTATAGTTCATTTTGGTGAAAAAGGCAAACTTACATCTCCTTATAGATGGAAAGAAGCTATTCGAGCTGCCAAAAAAACTGATTTGATTATCTGTCTTGGTTCCAGTTTGAAGGTAGCTTTAGTAAAATTACATTTAATTGAAATGCATTAAACAAGAGGGCTATTATGTTAAAAAATAATATTTCTATTATTTAAACAGGTACTTAAAAAATATTCAGCGCTATGGAGTATGGATAAAAAGCCTATGTACAGACCTAAACTAGTGATTGTTAATTTACAGTGGACTCCAAAAGACGATGTTGCAACTTTGAAAATAAATGGTTTGTACATATATTTAATATCTTTTACTATGTTTTGCCTAAATCTTTAAAGAACTTGTCTTTAAGCCTACAGACTTTATTCTCATCTAGATATATAAACAGAAAGGGTCCTCATTCAATCACCTATCATTAATTCTCCTACATGGTTGATGAAAAAGTATGAAAACTTGCCTTAGGTCTAGAACAACTAAGCCATTTTGATGATTTAACATTTTGATGTTAAATTTTCCAAAAATGGTTGTTTAAAAATGCTCCCCTCCCCCTATTTATTACAGACTAGGTGTGTGAAACACACAGGATAACATCCTTTTTTTTTTTGTTGGAGATATGAAAAATTGCAGCTTTTTTTTTTTCTATCATTGTTTCATTTTGTTTTTGGACAAAATCAAAACCCAAACACCATTATGATGTTAATGTTACACACACAAAAATACATTTTATCATGCACATATAAAACATAAATATGTTTCTTTTTTTAAAAGGACATAGTAATTTAACATGTATAATGTGTTTAAAACCTTTAGGGCCAATATGTCTGATGCCATATATATGTTCTGTTTCCCACAAG
This sequence comes from Biomphalaria straminea, assembly GCA_021533235.1. NCBI lineage: Eukaryota > Metazoa > Mollusca > Gastropoda > Planorbidae > Biomphalaria > Biomphalaria straminea. The sequence continues at coordinate 28,218,989 of JADKLZ010003886.1, forward strand.
CAGAGAAATAACGAAACCGCTGTTAAATTAATAAAAAAAAAAAAGTAACTGTTGCAGGACATTCTCTTAAAAAAGCATAGGAAAACTGAAAATATTCATTACAGCAAAACCAACAGATATTAAAATGGAACCTATTTCTGCTTACCAGACAATCTTGAATTAGCACATTGATTAGTAATTCCCCACCAAAATAGAATAAACACTTTTAATTTCAAGTGATACATTGTGTGTACATTGCTCGTTGACCACATGCCTCAGCCATCAAATGGTTTTCGTAATAATATATATAGATGTATAAAAGAGCTCACGACTATATGTTACAAATGAAGAAAAAAAAAAACATTTTAGATTTCTTTTCCTCTCAGATTTGTGAAATTTTCTTTTAATAAATTATTTATTTGATTTTTTAAAAATTATTTCAAGTAAAGGGGATTCCATTTTTTAAATAAAAAGTATATAGAGACTGCCTCCTTTTTTTTAAACAATTACTCTATACCTTGCAAATTCATAGGGTCAAAAAACAGCTTTAACAATTTTCCCAGAAATTCGACATTTGATGTATATTTTTTGGGAAAAGAATTACTAGCTTTTTGGCCATACCTGAGAAACTCCAGATTGACTGTTAAAATTTTTCTAATATTTTTCTAATATTTGTTATAAACAAATATTCACATTTGATTAAAGCAGAGTTGCCTACAAGTACGAATCTTGCATAATTAGTACGCAAATGGACACCAAAATATGTGTGTACGGTTTGGCATCAGAAAATACTCATTTTCCCCTCTGAAGCATAAAAAAAAATGATTATATAAATCAGTACGTCAATGCGGAATTGACTATTATTAGATCTACCACGAAATTGTATCACTTTTTTTTTCGCGCACGTGAATGCGCTCGAATATTTAAATGTTTACTAGGGTCGGCCTTAAAATCCCAAAATAAAATTCAAAACCCAGTTTTTTCCTTACAGTGTGTCAATTTATATGAAGTCTTCAAACTGATTGGGAATTGATTGATTAGTTCTAATTCATCTAGACTTGATCTAGAGCTAGAGATATTATACGATGTCAGGCACCTATAATAGAATTTACATAAATCTAGATTTAGAATTCAAATCTAGATGTAAATAGATCTAGATTATTCTAGATTTAGATCTCGATATAGATCAAATTCAAATTCTAGTTTATATTATCATAGAACAATTTCAAGCATCAGAAACCAGAACACATAGCTTTATCTTAGCAGCTACTCAGAAAACTAAATAGCCTCAGCTTTTATATTAGAAAAAAATTCAGTGACTAATTAGGATTATATGCCTGGAAATTTTTTTTTTAAATGTTTGTTATTAGTGACTGCCATAAGTTTCATTGCTAACTCTGCAAAGATTGGTCTGAAAGAAGAAAACTTGAAAGCTAAGCAAACCATTACATCTGGTGTAACTCTTATTTCACTTGTAACAAAAATTCCTTCTTTTTTTAATGAAATTTTGTTGCCACTATTATGGAATGTGGAATACACTACAGGCATTATGATCATAAAATCATTGCAAAGTGATAAGAACGGCATTATTCTAACGTTTTCTAGAGATGTCCATGATAAAAGTGTACACATTTTGACAAATGTACAAAATGTTTTAATTTATATAACCTAAGGTGTGTCAACTGTCACCTGATGCACATACCTTGCCGTGGTGTGACAGCTTGAGTGCCTCAATGATCCTCGGAGCTATACCGGCAGGAGCTCATCACCCCTAGCAGGTACTACCTAGCGGAACAGGTCCGTTAGGAAAGAGGCCAGACAAAAGTGTGCATCCCCCTCCCCGGGATATAGGGGTTGTGCGATAGGCTAACAACCTGTCCACAGAAAAAAAATTTTGTTATAGTATGGGCACCCATGGACTAGGCACCATAAATGAAAATGGATAAATATTTGCAGACTTCTGCACATTTAATGAATTGGTGATAGGAGGCAGCATTTCCCCCCACAAAAAATGCCACAAAGTGACATGGGTGTCACCAGACAATAAGACACAACTGGCGGAACTGGAGAAGCACATTACTAGATGTACGAAACAGAAGAGGAGCAGATGTTGGCTCAGACCACCACCTAGTTGTTGCCAAAATAAAAATGAAGCTGGCCAGCAATAAAACAGGAATATACAAAAGGAAAAGATTTGATCTAGATAAGATCCACAACACCCAGATTAATAAGGAGTTCCAACTATCCCTTCAAAATAGATTTTCTGTGCTACAACTAGATGAGGCCAAACAAAGTGTTGATAAATCTTGGCAAAACTTCAAAGAAATTATTACTGAAACAAGCAATGAAGTACTAAGCCTTAACCCTAAGAAAAAAAAACAATGGATTAGTGATGAGGCATGGAAATTAATCGAAGAGAGGAAATGCGCTAAACAGGCAGTTAACCTAGCAAAAACAAAAAACCACTAGCAGCAATCCAAACAAGACTACCAAGCAGTTTCACAAAAAGTCACCAAAATGCTCAGGCATGACAAACAATCATTTTAAAATAATCTTGCTGAACAGGCAGAAGCAGCAGCAGGTTAAGGAGATATAAAACAACTGTACAAAATCACCAAACTTCTCAGTACCAAAAAAGTCCAAGACAAAAATGGAAAACTACTTTCTTCAATAAATGAACAACTTGAAAGATGGAAAGAATATTTTCAAGAAGTGCTCAATAGACCCAAACCATTAAATCCACCAGATCTAAATGTAGGATCAACACTAGACATAAATATAGAAGAAGTAACAAAAGAAGAAATAAGGAATACATTCAAATAAATGAAGACAGGTAAAGCATGGACATGACAACATACCACCTGAAGTTCTAAAAGAAGTAGCAAGTGAAATAGTTGACCAACTACACAAACTATTCAACAAAATTTGGTTAACTGAAACACCTCACGGTGAGAAGAAAAAGGGCTTATTAGCAATAAAACTACCAAAGAGTGGAGATCTATCACAATGTGAGAAATGGCGAAGCATCTTTTTGTTGTCAGTACCAAGCAAGATTTTCAGCAGAATCCTACAGAATAAAGGGAGCATGTGATGAACACCTGGTTCATTGCTTTCCTCATTATGTAGTCGTCAATGAACCAGACTGCCTTTGGTATTCCATGGTGTGAACAAAACCGAATGACGGACTTGGACTTCGCCGATGACGTTGCACTACTCGGGGCGACAAATAAAAGTATACAAGAAATGACGGAGAGCCTAGATAGAGAGGCACCCAAAATTGGCCTCCGCATAAACTTGGATAAGACAAAAATTTTGCAAGTGGGATATAAGGCAAAGGGTGCCCCTGTCAGACTTGGCGAGTCAACGCTTGAAGAGTTGGACAAGTTCACTTACCTTGGCAGCATCATAACAAATGATGGGGATGCATACCATGATGTAGTGTGCCGAATAGGAAAGGCAGGGAGCATTTTCCAAAGGCTGCAGCCTATTTGGACAAGCCAAGCCATTGGACTCGAGACAAAAATACACCTTCTCAACACAATTGTCATTCCAACTGCAACATATGCATGTGAGACATGGAAGTCATCTGTCAAAATTGAGAAGAGACTAAATGTGGCTCAACAAAAATGGCTGAGACGGATTCTGAGAGTCAGTTACACAGATCGGGTCTCAAACAAGGAAATCCTATGCCGAACTGGGAGTCGAACACTCAGTGAGGTTGTGACAGAACGTCGCATGAGGTTTGCGGGACATGTTCTACGACAAAATGAACTACGCATACCAAGAATTGCGATGACATGGAGGCCAATACGAGGAAAACGCAAACAGGGACGTCCTCGTATAACTTGGCGTCATACCTTCATGGAGGACCTCAAAACAGTGGACACCAGATGGGAGGAGGCTTCAGACATTGCCAATGACAGATCATTATGGAGACAGCTTGCCGCCCAATGCGCCGAACGGCGCGGGAGGACCTAAGTCTAAGTCTAAGATGAACACCTAAGGGAAGAACAGGCCGGATTCAGAAAAGGGAGAATAATTGTAGAACAATGTGTTGAATGGCAATCTCCTCTCTATGCAACATTTGTTGACTTTGAAAAAGACTGATATTATTGACAGAGAATCTATCTAGAATGTAATGAGACATTACAGGATCCCAAATGAAATAATAACCATAATCAAAAACTTTAAGATGGTTTCACCTGCCAAGTAACCCACTGTGGCAAGCTGTCAGAGGAATTTCCAGTCACAACAGATGTCAAACAGGGATGTCTTCTTTCACCAATCCTGTTTCTTCTAGTATTGGATTGGGTCACAAAAGAAGCCTACTCTAATTCAGGGAAAGGAATCCAATGGACTCTCACACAAAAGCTGGAAGATCTGGAATTTGCTGACAACATAGCCTTATTATTACACAGACTACAGGATATGCAAGAAAAGATCACAGCTTTAAGTGAAGTAGGAAAAAGAGTTGGCCTCAAAATAAACCACCAAAAAACAAAAGTACTTAAAGTAAACAACAAACAAATTGGAGACATAGAACTGGATTCTCAGACCATAGACCAAGTAGAAAATTTTATATACCTTTGGAGTGTAGTCAGTGTATCAGGTGGAACTGATGAAGACATTAAAGGTCATATAAATCTAGTGCGTCAAACATTTACATAGCTAAAACCAACCTGGAAATCTCCACACATCGCAAACAAGACTTAACTAAGAATCTTTAACTCTAATGTCATGGCTGTCCTACTGTATGGTTCTGAAACATAGAGATCAACTGAAACGACAACAAAAAAGTACAGACCTTCATCAACAGATGCCTGAGAAATATCCTAAAAATAAAGTGGTATGACAAAGTAGAAAATACCAAACTTGGGAGGTGAGTGGGCAGAAAAATATAGAGGTGCAGATCTTGGAGAGGAAGTGGAGATGGATTGGTCACACCCTTAGAAAATATACCAGCAACAGAGCTAGGCAGGCCTTAGAGTGGAACCCCCAGGTAACAAGATGTAGAGGAAGACCAAAAAGAACATGGCGACACAGTATACAGGAGGAAGCCAAGAGAACCGGAATGAGCTGGGAAGCCATAAAAAAACTTGCAAGAGACCGTGGAGAGTGGCATGTTTTTGTCGAGGCCCTATGTTCCACGAGGAACACAAAGGAACAATGATGATGATGATGATGTGTTAACATTAGGATTGCTGCATTTCATGTATATGCTTAGATGATTCTTAGTCTTTCCTGAATATATTTTTAATATTTAGGGAAAATACGAATTTTCCACCCAAAATACTCATTTCCATGTGGACAGGTAGGCATCTCTGTTAAAGCAGTGTTTCCCAAACTGTGTTCTAGAATGTTCAT
>JADKLZ010003886.1:28224431-28263144 GCA_021533235.1 Biomphalaria straminea
AAAATATAAAAAAAAATTCTTTTTGTAGGCCTATGCACAAAATAAATAATAACTCTATCACAATTAAGTATTCAATTAGTGACTTTATTTTGTGCATACTTCAGAAACACATCAAATACATTGTAAAAATAATGGAAACAGTTTTTTACATTGAAAAAGTGGGTGTGTTGACGGAAGTTGTAACATAATAATAATTTTTATTGTCCGTATGGAAATTTGTCTTACAATTTATGCATTATACAAAACAAAACATTATAACTTAAAAATAACAAATTTACATTCACACCAGACTCACAGTATACATGTGAAAAGTTTACATTAGATTGTTTCTATTTAATGATTTGATTGCCAGAGGAACAAAAGAGTTTTTGTGTCTGTTTGTCTTTGCTATATGTCTTTTATCTCTTTTGTGGTGGTAAAATAACAAAATCCTGACCCAAAGGCTGATTTTTTTATTTCTAGAATCTTTTTAGACTTTGTAAGGATGTTTGTCTCAAACAGTTGCCCAAATGGGGTTTGTTTTTTGCCAATGACTTTACCAGCAGTATTTAGGATTCTTTGGAGTTTATTTTTATTCTTAGTGCTTAGATTACCATACCAGGCAGTGATATTAAAATGTAAAATATTGCCGCTATGAGCGTGATAAAACATAGCCAAGGCCTTTTCGCTAACAGGACAGTTTTCTCAGTAATCGTAATCTTTGCTATTTTTTTTCTGATATAATCAGTATTTACTGTAAAATTTAATTTATCGTCTACGATAGTACCAAGATATTTAATTAAAAGTTTGCACTATTTCAATGGTCTCTCCAGCTACAATAACAATATCATTTTCCTTCTTTTCCCTACAAAAATCAACTATCATTTCTTTGTTTTAATTTAATTTAATAATAAAAAATTATCTTTATAGTACTTTTCAAAGTGTTCTATTTCTCTGAAATACTCGTTTACATCTGAACTCGCTGACCTCATTCATTAGTTGTGAGGTTACTGTATCTTAAACATGTGCCTTTCCAAGTTTGATAGGAGTCGCTTCCTACTATGTCTTTCCAGTCTCCTTGTACCACAAGGATGTCCTTTTTCAGGACCTTATTGACCTGTTCCTGTAATTGCTCATAAAACTCTTCTACTGCCTCATCATCATATGTTGATGTGGGAGCGTATACTTGAATGATGGTGATATTGAAGGGTGATGCCTTTAAACATACGGAGATCAGTCGACTGGATATAGGGTAACAGTAACAACGCATTTGCTGTAGTTCCTGTGTACAAGAAATCCTACTCCCTGTTCGTGAACATCTTGTAGTTCACTGAAGTACAATTTGTGGCCCTCTTCTGTTGTTGTTTCACCTATGTTTTTCCAGCGCATTTCAGAGAGTCCTATGATGTTGAAATAGAGTCAGTTAAGTTCATGTGCGAGTTCTTTAACTTTTCCTTCTTCTCTTAGTGATCTCACATTCCATGTTCCTATGGTGATTTTATTTCTGGTATTTATTTTATTTTTGCATGGACTAGTAATATACTTTTCGCCTACGCCCTGATCTGTGGCGGTAGGCGTGGCCCTTGGTAACTTGGGCCACAACCAAGCCAGTATGGATTTATTTATGGTCATTGTCTCCAACCTTGTTTTTTTAAATTATATTTTCATTTAAAGATCATCTTAGCATTTATCCAATAGTTGTTCTTTATTCATATTATACTTTCTTAGTTTCCCTTTATAGGGAAAAAGCTTCTTTAATTCTGGGCTGCCATTTGTTTTTTTCATGTTAATTAAATACTGGTATAGAAAAATGCTTTTGAAAATTTCACAATCCACTGTACCAGGATTGAAATAAGCTTCTTTGGTCTTGAATTTTACAACTTAAACATATACTAACCCTCAGTATAAAAAAAAGGTAGAAGTTGTTATGGGGGCGCGGTGGTCGAATGGTTAAGTGCTTGGCTTCTGAACGCGAGGTCCTGGGTTCGAATCCCTGTGAAGTCTGGGATTTTAAATTTGGGGAATTTTAGGACGCCCCTGAGTCCACCCAACTCTAATGGGTGCCTGACTTTAGTTGGGGAAAATAAAGGCAGTTGGTCGTTGTGCTGGCCACATAATACCCTGCTCGTTAACCATTGGCCAAAGAAACAGATGACCTTAACATTATCTTCCCCATAGATCGCAAGGTCTGAAAGGGACACTTTACTTTTACTTTTTTAGAAGTTGTTATATGTTACTGCTGTATAAAAAGTAAAAAAAAGTCACACAGTGTATAAGTCTTAATTCACAGGAGAACAGACCACTGACACACTTCCCAGTGTCACTTCAGGTCTCATTCTCAAACAGTTTCTTAGAATCACACAGGACACCACTTGGCACCAGACTGTTCAGACTTTCTAGCCATTCAGTTTTTCTTTCTGTCTAAATATGTCCTGTACTAATAGTGTTTAGTAGTGCCCTCAAATGCGCACCATGCGGGAACAGAGTTACAATAGTATACATATATATATATATAAAAATTAAATGTGAAGTGCAACTGCTAATTCCAATTACATGCGCTTTTGTTTTTAAAAACAAAGTGTACCGGTATATTGAATGCACATAATACAACATTTTCACTTCAAATAGAATTTTTACCAATATAAATGTATGCACCCAGACATTAGGTCAGCTTGACATAGTTATTGTTTGTCTGAAAAAATTAAATAATATTTAGAAAAGTCACTGTGTAATCCATATCTTTCTTATTTAGTGATTAAATAGTCTTTCAAAAAATTACTATCACACTTTTTGCACTAGGGACTAGCTTTGTCAGCATCACATTATACTTAAGCATTGTTATCAAGAAACAGATTATCATTGTGCTATTTTAATTGTACATATCTTCAGGAAAATGTGACAATGTGATGTCTAAAGTTATGGAGATTCTCTCTTACAAAATTCCTGTGTATATAAGGTAAGCACTTGTATTACTTGTTTCCCAGAAATTAATCATTAGCACACAGATTTTAAAAATTATTATTGCCTGTTCATTTCAAAGCAAACACAGCTTAAAAAATCTGATTTCTTTATATCAAAGAAGTTCTGAAAACAAATACTGTACTATGCAATAACCTACTATATAATACAGTCAAATATCATCAGTTCATCGTTATGAAAATAAAATACATTTGATTTTCATTCTAGTGTCATGTTTAACATTTTTGGTTTAACTACAGTATCTGAGATAATATAGGAAATTGACAGCTAATAGACTTTTGTGTTTTTTTCTTGTATTATTATATATTACACTTTGGTTAACAAATTTGTAAAGACTTGATTTGCATGTATATGCTGGTATTTCATAATACATAAAATATTTTTTTTTAAACTTACTAATTATGCTTATCATATTGTAACAAATCTCACTATCCAGGCTCTCAGTAAACTGCACCACACACCACCAACTTAAAGTACTTGACAACTTAGGGCTCCAAAGTAACGTTACACTTTAATGGTCGAATAAGTTACAACCAATACTGTACAATAGGCAACACGTACACTGTACAAATATCTCTCCAATAATATCTCTCCAATAACACTGTATCACCGTATCACAAGGCAAACGACACTAGCTCCAGCTGGAATTACCTGCCCAGAGTGCGGCCGAACATTCAGGGCTCGCATAGGTCTCACCAGCCACATGAGGAGGCACAAAACCCCAGTGCAAAACCCTCAGCCCACTGGATGACAAAGTGGTCATCATCTAACCACGATGGACGAACTACATCACTGTATCAACTCTTGCACTGGCCTCTCCATTTCGTTCTGGGCTTTCACTGGGTTCAGCATCTCAGGGATGACTTCGCACACTGGACTCGTTGTGTCGGACTCGTTCGCAGACCAAGATCAAGACGCCAGTCGTCTTGACTGTACTTGACAGTACTCTGCACTGGACCGTCGTAATGCTCCGCACAGAACCACACCCCTGAACTGTGCTGTAGTCAACCGGGCTGTAGTGAACCTTCTGTCATGAACCGTCTTGACTGTGACACATCGGCTCTTTATATAGGGTCCCCAATGGCCTTCTAGAACGGGACAGAATGTCGCTCGACCATTCTGGGTGGTCACATGACTACAAATCTTGTGATGCTCCTGAGCTCTGTTCACGACACCGATCCTTCCCAAAAATAACAGCCGGCCATAGGATGTCACCTCAATCTGGGTCCCCTCCCATGTGGGCATTGAGGGAAATGAAGCCGCAGACAGAGAAGCAAAGAGAGCCCTAAATCAAGCGGTGTCAGGAACTCAAATTCCCTGCTAGGACCTGAGACAAAGTATTGCCTCTGCCACCTATCGAGAGTGGTAGGACCAATGGTTGGCTGAGACTCACAACAAACTCAGGCAAATTGTGGCGGATTTCAAGTGGCAGCCCACATCCATGTCCAGACTTAGGATTGGCCACACCTGCATACCTAAACACTCTTTTGTGCTTAAGAGAGAGGAGCCCCCACTTTGTGAGAACTGTGACTCCTGCCTCACTGTGGAACATATCCTCATTGATTACCCCAGATACCAGGATGTCAGGGAGAAATTTATTTAGAGCATACAACTTAAAAACACTGTTAGAAAAAGTCGACCCTGGGAAGGTACTGGGATTTGTCTGGGAGGTGGGCTTGTCTACGAAGATCTGATTTATGAAATTGTGAACATATAATATTTACATAAGATTTTTACCAAATTATTATATTTTTATTACCTTTACTATTTTAACTGTGAATAGATCTTGTTTTTAATGATTTAATTGTATAGAACTTAGCCCTTGTTATATAAAGGCAGTGATTCTTGAAGGATTATGGGCACGACATGGCCTAAATTGTGCAGATGTGCCTAAACTCAAACCCGATATTTCCCGAACCATTATGTTGACACTCTTCTCGTAACTCGTCATGGTTGACCGCTCGTCTAGCGCTGGCTTTGTTGATTTGCGTCTGCTGACTACACACACACCTCTACCCCCACCTGTGCCACCACCAGGTTTATTACAATATATTCCTTAGACATGACTTTTTAGTATCATACATTTTCTTCCAATAGTACTTAAGTGAAAAAACAACCTTCATTGGGTAATGTTATTCTCATCTTTATTTTATCTGGATGTGACTTGAAGTCAATTAGATCAACTTGACAGCAAGAAGTTTAATGAGAAAGCCCCTTATTATAATTATTCTAAACATCATTTCTCTTTCTTAATATAGATCACAGGTTTATTGAAAAATTCAATATCAAGACCAGTAAAGTTATTGTATACTGGTACAAACTCTTTTCAATGTCAAAATCTGTGTAAATATTTAAGATGAATAGTATTGAAGCCTTGTTTAACTTAATAATATCTTGTGTTTTACACTATCATAACAACTGAAGGTTTGACCAGCTTATCAATCAAGATCTAGTTAAGTGGCTCTTTCTTAGTAGTCATATTTACCTTGATCACATATTCTTTTCTTATTTCTCTCATAAGACACAATAGGAAGCTTATTTTGTATCAGCAATTTACCTTGTATACACACTTAGACAATCATAATTAAATAAACTCCATGCTTAAAAAACACCAATTTATTTAGATTACCTGCAAACGGAAATATTCTTCCAAGAAACTTGTATTATTAATAAAATACTTAAATCAACATTTCACAATTTGCCTAAAGCAGTTCTATTCATTCTATAATGCCTTGGCAAAGTAAAACATGGAGAACTCATTTCCTTAATTGCCTAAAATATTCAGGCATTCTATAGAAAGCCATATTTCACATTTTGACAGTAGCATGTATAAATCAGAACACAGTCCAACAGTGGGCACAAAGTAATTGTGTTCTAGGTTCTGATGAATGCCCATATGAACAATACAGACAAACTAAGTGTTTATTTCTTTTTGTTGTGCCACAATACAGTGAGCTAATTACCTACATTCTTTGATAATTGTTACTGAACGTTAAAAGACTGTCGATTCTTTCTAACATTTTATCATTAGCTTTTGCATAGTTTAAAATTATAGATTTTAAATAAGAATAATATTGAACATCATCTGAATATGCTTTTCTTAGTAGACTTTAAAGAGCTCCTAACAGAAACAGATAAACATTGTAGTGCTAGTTTAGTAGTGATGACAAATTTATTAATCTGTATAAAATAATAATTACGATTCTTTTTATCATTATTATTAAGCTTAGCATTTAAAAGCGTGCATGAACTTTAACTTATAAATAATCTTAAAGTGAATATCTTTTGAGATTTCATCTTCATTAGACAGAAATGCCTGATTTGAAATTCAAGTCTCAAAGTTCTTAATTCCGTTTTGAAAAGCTTCTTTTAAAAGACACCATGTTGACAAACAAATGCAAGAAGCTGTCAAAGGGCTGGTAAAGGTTCCTTAAGTCCCACCTGTAGTCCATTTGAATTGTAAAATACAAGTACTTCGCCACTGGTCATATTGGGATTATATTTCCACAATTTCAAGACCATTTTTGTTGATTCAATTTAGACTCATCTTCAATTTCCCAATGCCACATTTTGTTTGCAAGAAACTTTGTGTTGTCAAGTTTCTGTGCAAGATGTTCTCATTTTTTCTCCTTTAGGTTGAGCATAGCTATGACTTCCTTGTTAATTGTTCTTTTTTTTTTTTTGTATTCTGGTTGCCAAAGATTTCTAGATCTTAAAGCCTGATAAAGGTTCTCCAATCTTCTTGTGGGGGACACAACAACTCGTTCACTGACATTTCGTTCACCGACAAATCGTTCTAGACTTTTCGTACACGCGACTATTTGTTCACCAGACATTTCGTTCACGCGACTATTGGTTCACCAGACATTTCATTCACACGACTATTCGTTCACGCGACATATCGCTCACGGACTATTCGCTCACAGACAACTTGTTCACCAACAGTTGGTTCATGACAAATCGTCCACGCGACAAATCGTTCACTAACAATTCGTTCACAGACTAATCGTTCACTCGATATTTCAAAAAAAAAAATGCTAGAGATCGGGCGTAATCCGAAATTCTTTGTTAATTTTTTGTTGTTGTTAATATTTTGTTTATGAGGACAGTATCTGATCAAATTATACTTAAAAATAAAAAGAATGAGATCTTACAAGCAAGCTGCAAAATTTAAATGGGCCGTTACTTTACTATAGGTAACATTTTTACTTTCACCTTTAATATACCTTTACACCCTCCTCTTTTTTTTCATCTACCGGGAATCTACCCATTCATCTGGAAAATCTTGTTAACTCCTAGTTGAGTGCTGGACAGAGTGGCTCCTCTGGAGGTTACATAACAGTATTGGACATTGCCTATACATTTTAGTTAATTTGTTTCTATATGTAACCACCCACTCGTAGACTAATTTGATTGCTTGTACTTCAATAACAAATTTATTGAAACAATTTAGATAATTTTTTTTTGGATATGGAACCAAAATATTCCTGGTGTTGTATATGTAATTAGTTTTTCTTTTTTTTATCTTAGATGTCTTAATTGATAAGTATTAACCTTAGATCTGTATCTATAGTATGTGACGTTCAGAGTTGAAAAGTTTAAAAGATGACAATCAAAAAAAACCTTCACCAATGTTTGCAAATGCGAAGATGTATGTAAAAAACAATGACTTGTCATTGAATCATCTTTTCTTTTATAAGTAATGGTTCCTTGTCCGATAAAGTTATATTACACATAGAGCCGCCATTCTGTTTAGCACTCAACTAGGTGTTAATTAGAGTATCCAGCGAATGGGTAGATAAAAAAAAAGTGGGGGTTAGAGGAAGGCTCTAAAGAGGGTTAATCATAACGGCATGATGAAATTGGTATGTTAATTAAACATCTGGATCGCTATTAAGAAGAAAAGCAAATATGGGTAGGGCGTACAAGACCACATGACGGACATGAGTGTTGAGGCCTATACATGTTGAAAGTAAAAATGTTACCTATAGTATAATAAGTGAGGGCCCGTTAAAAATTTTCAGCTTGCTTTTAAGATCTCTTTTTTTTCTTTTAAGTATAATTTTTATCACATACTTTCCTCTTTAACAAAATATTAACAAACAAACAAAAATTAACAAAGAATTTTGGATTAGGCCCGATCTCTAGCAATTTTTTGTTTTTGGAAATATCGAGTAAACGATTTGTCTGTGAACGAATTGTTATTGAACGATTTGTCGCGTGAACGATTTGTCGTGAACCAACTGTCTGTGAACAAGTTGTCTGTGAGCGAATAGTCCGTGAGCGATATGTCATGTGAACGAATAGTCGCGTGAACGAAATGTCTGGTGAACCAATAGTCGCGTGAACGAAAAGTCGTGAACGATTTGTCAGTGAACGAAATGTCAGTGAACGAGTTGTCGTGGAACCCTTCTTATCTCATTTCTAACATGTCAAAACAATAAAAATGTATTGAATTTTACAAAAAAATTTAAAAAATCTTATACAGGTACTATTGAATCTTTTTACTGTCACATTTTTAAGTGGCCTGTTTTTTTTTCTTCAAAAGTGCAGTTTTACCACTTGGGTGTCACCCTTCTGTTGGGTGTCACCCTTCTGTTGGGTGTCACCCGGTGCCATCTGCACCCCCTAGAGACGCCACTGAGTACAGATTCTTATTGTTCAACAATTATGCTGGGTGACATTGCCCTGTTATTTTATTATTATATGGCATTAAGGTTTTATTTTTTTTTAAAACTTGTCTTCTTTCGGCTTTGTCATTCTATATTATGACAATTACTAATAAATACCTTTTTAAAATTTACTAAATAACTATTAATGTGAATCAAAGCATGATAAAAGTTGGTGGACAAAGAATTCACAATAAATAGCTTATATGTTAAAATGAACACATTTTTATTTCTATCCCCAGGGAACAAGATCCTATATTTAGTCATCATACTCCATTGCTAGCGACTGAACTTCAAACTACATCTAAAAAAATTCTCAGTGTTCCATTGCAATTAATAAAAATCAAGCCACCTAGGAAGAATGCACGTTTGAAGATGAGGAAGATTGAGAAGAAAAATTCAGAAGATAAAGTAAACAATGTAGACATTTCTCATCAAGAAATAGAACAGTTGACTACCTCCATTCAAAATAAAAATGTTCACATTTCAAATCCCCCTCAGAATTATCCAGTGATAAGAAATTTACTACAAAACAGTAAAACTGTTTCTAATTCTGAATATTCTGGTGGAATCTCACTTTTAAATTCTTCATGCACACATTTCTGTTGTAATAACCAGTTACCACTGACTGATCCAACTAATGAACTACCACATTGTCACAGAAATCTTCAGCTAAAAAAATTTGATGACGTATTTTGTATAGAAAGAAAGGCTCAAAGTCAGCAGTCCAAATCTGAATTGCACAATCTGAATAATGAAGTCAACTTTCATCATGAATTCAGTATGACACACTTTCCAGAGGTGGTAGTAATAGATTTAGAAAAGAGTAGTGTGCTGCCCAACAGACACATTAATGAACAACAGTTTAAGATGATTCCTAATGCAGAAAATCTAAACCCAAATGGTGCTTTATCTCATGAAAATGATATTTTTTTCTTGTGAAAAAAATAATGTTGATCACTCATATAAAGAAAGTACTGACAGTTGTGTGCTTTTCAATTGTGTAGAAAGTGAGAGTTTATGGCCAAAGTTGACACCTATATTACAGATGCCAATTGAACAGTTAACTATGTATCTTGTTTCCAATGAAATACAAACAAATTCTGATGCCCATCTGACTATATTTTCTGACAATTTTTTAAACTTCTGTGATAGCACCTTATTTCAAGATCATAATATAAGTGATGCATTTGTATCTAATTATGTTGTAAAGGAAAGAGTTAGTCTAGATCACAGTTATTGTCAAAAACAATTTGATGATGTAAAAAAACAAATTCATCAACATACATTTGATGAACATGTTATGCTAAGTAATTCTTTAATCCTAGATAATTGCTTTTCCATTCAGTCTGAACTCTTAGATAAGGTTAAGAAACAGGACCCAGCCAGAACAAATTGTATGCAGTCTGAGGAATCAATAATACTTTCTAAAGAGGATGAAAACATTCTAGAGAGGAATGATTGTGACATTTTGAATCAAGCTCATATGAAGTATAGCTCAACGTTTTGTGATAAGGCAACATCTTTGAGAGACTCTTTTCATCTTATCACTAAAGAAAGTGGGGCTTGTTTTTATCAAAACTCTTCCAATCTAGAATGTCCCCAGTTTAGGCCTGCACTCTGTGGAGACACTTGTAGAAGAGGGCAGTTGAAACATTCACTGTTTCAGAAAAAAACTAATAACGTAGTAGAAAGTCAACATTTAACAAATGTACAAACAAATTGTTTATCTCCTTCCATTTCTGTTGCAAAGGAAACAAATGGCAGCACAAGTAACAAACGAAAGCTAAGCTTTTCTTCATTACCAGGCTGGTATGGCAAAGGGCTTGGCATAAAAAGAAAAAGACGCTAATTCAATAAACCTGAATGAGTTAGGAATGTTTTACAAATTCATCCTTATGTCATGTCAGCCCTTGCTTTATTACCGGTATCTGGTATATGTGTACATTTGATACATTTATTTTTGTATAAATCAAAAAATTCTTAAATCTGAAAAAGAAAATATTTAACTACCGGTACCTAGTAAAAATGAACATTTTTACTTGAATGTTTCTTTTGACTTGAGACAAAGTGGCCAAGAGTAGGCTGCCTATATCTTTGAACCCAGGAATGTTACTAATTTATTTCTGCTCATTTTAACATGTACATGATCACCTGATTCCTTTGTTGTTAGTACAACATTTACATGCCAAGTACGATATTAAGACAAATAAAATTATTTCATTTTTATTACTGATTTTGTTTTTGAATTGAACTTTCTTGGGAACTATTATCACATTTACACCTGGACAGTGCCTATCTCTATCTATGTCTTCAGGTACTGGAGTAAGTTCACCCTCTTGGGTGAATGATGTGAAAGCCTACGACCCCCAACCTGCGCTCTCGGCTTTTGTACGGATAGTGAGGGAATAAAGCCGCTGCGAGGGTTGTGGCCGACTAAATGTGAAAAAATTTGCTGCCTTAATGTTTATTTCTAGACAATTATAAATTTATATTTTTGCTGTTTATTACTGGTATTGAGATGCAGTATGTTAATGTGCATGTCTAAACATATGAACACTTTATGATTGAATTAGTCTTAATAGAAGTTTTCAAAGAATAAAACATCTTTACAAAGATCTATCAACTCTGTGTGTCAGGCCAAATGTTTGTACACCATATTTCTCCGACACTAATCTCGGATCAATCTTCAATTTCATTTCTATTATTTGGCAACACAAGAATCAATAAATAAAAACAACTAACCAATCAGTTACATAAACTATTGGTAATAAATTACTTTGGTATCTCAAACAAGAGAAAGAAATAGTACTTGGCGGAAGTACTTGGTACAAGCTGAATTAGTCCCTCTTTATATATAAATATATATAAGTATCAGGCTGCCGTCTAAGGCTAAATGAACACAAACTTGAAATAGAAACAATAGGCTAGATCAGGGGTGGGCAACCTTTTTCTGCTCAGGGCCGCATTTACAAAAATTTGGAGTCCGGTGGCCACATAAATATATATGTGTGTGTGTGTGCATTGCCAATTAGGGAATTACATAATTATAGTTAGCTATTTCCTGAACTAATTTTACGATTGCATTTCCTTCTTTATTTACATCAAAATATTTTACCACAATTGTGTTTTATTTAATGTGAATTATATAACTGTTTAGTCTCGTGCATAATTTTACGAATTGTGAAACTAGCTTACTTGCTTTTTTTGTTGTTGTTTTTTTCTTATGCCTGCTGTTTCAAATACAGTCAATAAGAACCGACCTGTTATAATTATAAAAAAAAAAAGCTTTGTTCAAAGATGAATGTGGTGCCAATTCATGTGAAAGTTTAGCAGAAAATTTTGTAAGTGCTGATATACAGCTTCTGAAACTCTTCATTAGTAATATTAGTAACAAGATAACAGACAATGTCCTTCTAGGAACCTAACAATTACTACAATGAGATTCTATATTCTTCTAATGCTAGACCAGCAGATACTACTAACATTGGAATGTTTTATTTCCAAATCTTCAATTTATTTTCAAAACTGCCAGTCAGGGCCTTTCTTTGATAATTGGAGGTCCTAGTCGAAGTGATTTTGGTGGCCCCAAATAAAATAGAAAAATAAAAATTTAACAGCGAAAAAACTAACTATATGCAGTTTATTAAAAACCTAGTCTACTTCAACATAAACACTGAGGACGAGTTTCGCTGTTCCTTCTATAAATTATTAACATATATACCCAGTGCGAGGCTCTCTCTAATTGGAAGGCTCAAGGCAGCCTCGTGTCTCACCTATAAACAAGGTCAGTCTCATGTAGGTTTTAATCCCATTGTCGTTGCAGAAATATCTGCTGTTCAATGCAGCTTTAAGTAAATTTTCCCGCAATGAGTTTATGGTTAGGATATTGCTCTTTATTTCATTACAAAAACATGTTTTTCCTAGTTAAAGCATGGTCTCTAGGAGTTATTACCCTTGCCATCTTGTACAAGTCATCCCGACAATTTCAACACAGTTTAGAGACAATGTTTCTTTAGCCTCTTCATTTAGTCATTATAATTGATAAGAATCAAAAGTTTCAATAAATGCTGTAGATATGTACAATTATTTATTTTAATATATTTACATTTTTATATGTGTAATGTGTGTGCAAACCTGATTTCTTTAGGTGTTCGCGGGCCGCATAAAACACTTAGGCGGGCCGCATGTGGCCCGCGGGTCGTAATTTGCCCACCCCTGGGCTAGATAATTAAACAATTTTCCATGTTCACAGACTTTTCTGTTTTTGCTTGCAGAGTGGTTACCGCGTTGGCTTGAAAAGCCAAGTCGTTCCCCTTAAAAAAAAAAATAAACAAACTATCCCCCAGCTACCCCGATCTATCCCTTTCCAACTGGTCCAGCCAAGCGATAGAATCATAACGTATTGAGCACGTTAAGAACAAGTGAATTAAGCTAAATAAAAAAAATGTTTTAAACAAATATTTCTAACCGCACAATTATTGTTATCTAGGTCTATTATAAATTTAATTATATGACTGATCCAAACTAACTGATACACATTAATATAAGCTTTTTTTTTTTTAATATTAAAGAACAAGTGAATTACGCTAACTAAAAAAAAATTGTTTTAAAAAAAATATTTCTAACCGTACAGACTAATTATTGTTATCTAGGTCTATTACAAATTTAATTATATGACTGATCCAAACTAATTGGTACTGGTACACAATTAATATAAGCTTTGTTTTTTTTAAAATTTTGTTTGTTTGGATTGTAGGCCTAACCATAGCATGATGCAAATTCCCAGTCTGCTAGGAGGTGGTGTTAGCTCTCCCTGGTGGGCCAAAAGGTCGGCAATGGTGTTGCTAGTCACCAGTCACACTTACATTGTTGCAGGGGTGCCATAGCGTTGATGTATGTTGTGTGAAGCTATGATGATATTGGGGGGGGGGGGGGCAGACATGATCCAGGGCTTTGCAAAGGATGTTGTGCAGGTATTGAGTCAGTGACCACAACAATCTGTCTTGCCTTCAAAAGCCCCTTGAGAGTCAAGGACTTTTAAGTCTTCACAGACTGCAATGACTTCCGCATCAAAACTGCAAACACTTCCACGTGGACCAAAAACTTTGACCGAGTCAGAGCCTAGAGACTCGATGTAGGCTCTATAAACTAGGACTTGTTACTCAATATTTCCTGGCATCTTTATGATACCATTTACCATGTCAGCTTTTAACGACATTTTTGGTTTCGAAATACCGTTCAGCTTTGGTAAAGACAATATCTTTTGAGCTGGACATTCTAATCGGCTATCAATGTTGAACTGTTTACCTTGGCATCAAACCATTGAAAATCATTTCCTAAATATAGGCCTACTGTTATTTAGTCCAAAAAAAGGTGAGAGGGTGTGGGAGGAGGATTCCTTGTTTCCTACTGTGACTTAGCTCCTAGAGTTATTTCGGCATCCAGTTAGTTTGTCGATGACGTATTCATCTCCCCCCCCCCCCGGCTTCTGTGCTTATACATCGGGTGACCGTGTTTCAGTATTTAAAAAAAAAGGGGAATGTATTTTTTTCATTAAAAAGTCGGATCTGCGAAAGCCAATGGGCCACTTTGTTCTTATAACAAAATCTAATGACAGTATTTTTTTCCCTAGTAAGTAAGTTATTTGGCACGATAGCTGCTAGATGCCAAATAGCAAACGAAATGATGCGGCGACTGGAAACGTGGTAACAATAATCAGCTGCACGAGGTTTCTGTAAATCTCAAATCTCGTTAAAATGTTTGTAAAATGTATTAAATGTTTCAGATGTTCCTTCACAGTTGAAGATAATCTACTTCGTAATTCAAATGGTTCCCATGACAACGGGGGATGGCAGTGAGCAGGGACCCGGGACCATCAAGACGATCGAACAACAAGCGCGCATACCGCTCGGCCATGCAGCCATCCATACTTAGAAGCAGGGCTTTTTTTGTCACGTACGCACCGGTACGGCGTACCCGCACTTTTTTCAATGTGTGGAAAATAATTATTATTAGTAGTAGTCTGTCCAAAGGCTGTGTGATGCGTCTAGTGTGGTAGCTAACTTGTTGCCACCGCTGGCTAGCATCTGTGAAAGGGGAGCAAGTCCTATGCAGTACCTCCTCGTGGTGGCAGATGGAAACTGAGGCTGCGAAGTCTCAGGCTAAACTGCAAGGGTCTCGGAGGAGGTTTGGCCCCAAGATGTGAGGCAGGCATGGCCCGTCGACGTGCTGACACGCCCTGCTGCCCACAAACCAAACTCCTAGCTATCGGTCAATAGCCGCACTGCCTTGTGTGTGTCCCAGTAAGGTCTAAGGCTAAGGGAGTAAACCCTAACAGAAAATCCGGTCCTGGAGCCCCGTAGGCGGGGGGACAGTAGTAAGACTACTGCCCTCTCGCAAACTCCTGCAGCCACCTGTCCCCCAAACTGTGATGGCTTGCCATCCCTTTGGACTAGAGATGGGAATCGAACCCAATTTTTAAAGTTCGGGTTCTGTTCGGTTCGGTCAGATTTAAGTTCGTGTTCGGTTCGATGACGAGTATAGTTCGGGTTCGGTTCGGTCTAAAGTTCGGTTCGGTCAGGTCTGAAGTTCGGGTTCGGTTCGGTTCGATGTTATGAAATTATCTAATAACAAAATTAAGTTATAAGGTTTAATGCAATTTATTATCTAAAACACTTTCATTTGAATTTTTACATAAAACAAATTATTTGAAACATGTTAGCTATTGCAACTTCAAACTAAAAATTGCTTCAGTTATATACACAAAAATATAATAACAGTAAATGTGATGAATAACGATAGGATATTATATGCATATAATGGTATCAAAAATAGCCTAAGGTCAGTTAAGCAATTAGGGTTGCATGTTGTACGGTACTTGAGAAATGTCAGCATTTGTAATGTTTCTGGGTTAAGCCTAGACCTGCGATCACTCATTGTCACTCCACAAACTGAAAATACTCTTTCGCTGGCAGTACTTGTAGCGGGAATAGCCAACAACTTTTTAGCGATCGATGCCATCGTTGGAAGCTTATGTTCACAATAATTCTCTTTCCAAAATTTCAATGTGTTGCAGTCAGTCACTGGCAGTGCCAAATAGTTTTCAAGTTAATGTCTCGTGTTATTACTATCAGCATTAGTTAATGGAGTAACTGCTGTCTTAAAGTCTGACAGTAAATCAAACGACTCAGGGTCAACTTTTCTCTTTTTGATAAGAGGTGGTTGATCTGAATGACTGCATTCGCCACAACTGTCTATACATGCAACGTCTGAGTGCTTTGATTCCACCTGGTGCGTCTACCATTTTACGCATCTCCGAATAAACAGTTTCACGATCTTCTGCATTCACAAAAGTCAAGTATTTATAAGATGGCACAATAATAGTTGAAAGTTGGTACAGTGGGTGAATAATATATTTTTCCTCCAAGCTGGACAGAAAAGCTGCCTTCAAATCACGCATACTGTCACTGTCTGAACCATTGATCTTACAGAGTGACCGAAGATGAAATAGCATCGGTCATACATCAGGGGTTGTCGGCACATTGTCATGAGACAGTTGCACAGTAGCCTTGTGAAACGGATGCAAAAATTCAACAACGTCACTTAACATTTTTTCATTTACATTGTTTAGTTGCTCAAGTTTGTCAAAATGCTTTGCATCAACCAAAATGGACTTGACATGGTTTAACTGACATGACAATGGTCGCAAAAGAAAAAACTGACTATTCCACCGAGTCCAGCGTAAACAAGTTAATTTTAGAATAGCCAATCGTAGAAAGAGGTTAAGGGAAAAAATTATACACGTCAGCTTCCAGAAGGTCAACATTACTAAATTAGTTATCAGAGAATTTTCTATGCTTCTGGAAGATACGATTTGAAAAAGTATAAATAAGGGGAAAAGGAGTTAGTCGGGGTCCTCGCTTAGAAATGGTTATAGTGGAAGAAAAGTTCTTGTATTGTATTTAATAGAGCGATGGTCCTATGTTTAATCTTCTCTTAGAAATCTACTAGAGAGTAAAATGTTATACGAAGTGATATAGAATTTATTTATAAGTAAAGTTTTATTATTCAAGATTTAGATTGAATTGTTGTTCAAGAAAGCAGAAGAAGTCATTAAAGCTTGTTAGAGAAACTACAGAAGTATTTCTGTCTTCATTTATTGAGCTTATCAAATTATTATTTACAATCCTCGGCGTGTGACAGAGAGAAAGTAACGTCACAATATGTTATGCCTATAGTAGCTTTTTCATTCAGGGGTCCGTGGGCAAGTTATGACTGTACAAAGGGGTCCTCCGGTCAACAAAGTTTTAGAACCTCTGACTTAGCAGTGACTTGTACTAGATAAGTCTTACAAACAATTAATGATATATTTTGCAATTAGGCGTCAGGTCAACATTTTCTATAGACTACAGTTTGACACCGTAGTAAGTTAACTTAGAACAGGCGTCCTGCTAGACAGTTTGATCTGTTTCGACATATGACATAATCTTCTCAACAATCACCATTTGACTATGTCGTTATCAATACCCTCATATGTTTACGGTGACTTAACCTTTCATAATTATGTGACATCTAGTAAGCGCCTTACAGTGATTCAATTTAGAGTGCCTACCGCGCGATTTCTCCGACATAAACATCGGGAACCAAACCCCAGGCCTGCAATGCAAACAGTTTGTCTCTGCATCCCTCCCCCCATATTCCTCTCACTATGATTGGCTGCTCGCATTACGAGCTCTCTTAATGACACTAAACGCTGTATATAGTCATATGTAAACATTATTAGCTGTATCGCTAGATAGAGGGATAGACTCACGTCTGCTCTGGATGTCATCAGCTCTATGTTTAAAATAGAAATTATGGGATGGTAACTTACTCGGTAAACTCAAATAGTCCAATACATTTGTTTGTAAGGCAATAATTATGGTCAATGTAATGGACTGTAAAGGCCTGAAAAGAATGGTCCACCTTATATTGGTCCGGAAATAGGAACTGCGATAGACTAATGGTCATCTATCACGTGGGCGAAGTCTAATTCTCTAATTAGTGATAAAAGTCGCACCTTCAAATGTTACGACACGTGTTGACAGGAATAATCTTCTCCATTAAAGAGAAACGTGGGTTGGGGTGGAAAAAAGAATAAAGTATATACCAGCTCAGGTGGTGTCGACCTTGATAGTCGGGCATCCGGCGTGGCCGGCGCCTAAGGCCACTGTAGGTGACTGTTTATCTTTGCCCCGATCAAGGAAAGATAAGTGAAAAGTCGTGGCCTGGTTGGTGGACTTGGTCTTATTATTATTTAAAAAAGATATATTTTAGAAAGGATTGAACAAATTGCAAAATTAGTTCGGTTAAGAAAAGGAGGGTTCGTTCGGTTCGTACCAAGCAACTTTAAAGTTCGGGTTCGGTTCGTTCAAAAGTAGGGTTCGAGTTCGGTGTGTTCGGTTCGTTTCCCATCTCTACTTTGGACCCGGTCAGTATGGAAGAGAGGCGTGTGCTGACGTGTGGGCAGCCCAGCACTCGCAAATTTACCGCCCTGGCTTTCCCCCAGCAATGGAGAGGTCACTCCATCTCTGACAGAAATGTCTTTGAAAAATCGCCTGGTGACTACATATGCCCAACCTGCGATCGCAGCTGTGTATTAGTCACATAAGAGCTTGCAAGGGGAAAAGATAATCTCTCGAGACGTAAAATGCCACAGAGTAGTAGTTAAAAGAAAATCACTGAGTAAAGGCACCTACTTTTTTTTTTTACAATTAAAAAAAAAAGGAAAATAAACGCACTAAATATAAAGATACATTTCTTCTACGTTCTTATTTTGTATGTCGGAGGTATCAGATCAGTACCGGTAATCCTATATCTGAGATGAACCGGGCAGTGGTTTCCAGATCAGGCAGTTCTCCGTACAGTCTAAGAAATAAAATACATAGTTCAGAACTATATGAAACTAGCAGTACACACCAACATACTTTGTAGCCTGTGAAAAAGTGTATCCGTATCTGCTACTTGAAGAATGAAATTCAACGGCCCGTTCGGAAAGACCCGCTACATACACGCTCTCATATTTTGGGCCTGTGAATTCTAGTAAAGTTATTAAAGTTAGTCTTTGTACACATTCAAAAAGAGACCAGAAAATGAGTAGGTGGTAAGGGCATCTACAATACTATTTACATATAGAAGCTATTTTACGTCGCTTTAAACCAAAGATAAACTTCCAATATCCCATTAATTAATGTAAGTTATCCAATTGTTTCAGGTCAATTGTATTGACTTTTTCTACCTTTTATGTGGCCCGCAACATGAGTGTCTGAAAGGAAAATGGCCTGTATATCCAATTAGGTTGGGCATCAATGAACTAATGCAATTATTAAAGATACGTTCTTTAGCAAGCAACCGGTTAAACTATTTTAATGCTGAATGCAATAATGGTACAATTTACTTGAAACACTTTTTTTCTACCCATTAACCAAAGCAGCCAATACGCGTGTGAAAAGAACTTTGATAGCTTTCATCAAAATGAGAACAACCAACTTTTGTTCAAAATACACTCAGGAAAAATGAATTCATTTTCTACAGACATATTACATTCAATTTTCTATGTGTAATTAACAAGATATGTAAAAACATTGGCAATACTTTTAGTGTTTATTTTATTCAATATATGTTTGGACATTATCCAATGCATCCATAGAGAGTACATTTCTAAATGTAACTTTTACAAAAGCAGATTTACTAAGAAACACCAATTTTTTTATACAGTAAAAAAAAACTGTATCACAGTTAATTGTATGTATAACCCAACAGCAGACAATACTGCACTCAGTTGCTAGGCAATCTAAGTTATGTAGATTTATCATCAGCATTAAGAATGAGTGTATTAGGTAGAAAAAATAGTTATACATTTTGTTACTTATTTTTTATGTACTCTGTTCATGAAATGCTCTGTTATCACCAATAACTTCCATCTCATGGTCTTCAGATAACAATTTAAATAAAACAGGTGTTGTAGTGAGATTTGGATTGGATTTTTCAAGCCACCTAATCCATGTTTGAACACTTGATTTGGAGCATGTTCCTGTTATGCATAATGCTAAAATGGTACTGTCTTCTTGTTCATGAACACTCACTACAGGTTTAATACTTTTGTAATCTTCTTCAAAAAAATTGATCCATTCAAACATATCTGTTAGGGGAAAAAATACAACATATTTTGATAAACAGTATATTAATAATTATTAATAATAATTATTAATAATAATAATTAATAATAATTGTGTTTTGAGAGGATTAAGATAGTAAATGTACAAATTTGAATAAGCTAATAAATAAAAGGTTTCGGACGAATATTGTTAGGCGCCTCCACGGTAAGTCTTTTCCAGATACGCCAAGCGGAGGTAATACCCAAATATATATAAAAAAAAACAGGTGAAAGACAAACAATATAAAGGTATTGACGCTGATAAATGATGCCCAACAAGATGTTTAAACTAAATCTCCATGTCAGTAAAAATTTACCAATATTCATACAGTGGACATAATTCAATAATGTCAGTTCTGAAATACATTAACGTTTTTCTTTCAAATAAAAGAATTTGTTTTTAAAACAATAAACAATGACTATGCACCAAATATTTTTTAGTACAAAGACAAGGCGTGTAAATCTAAATAGAATAGAAATAAAACTGTACATTGTAAATTTGCATTACATACGTAGAATCGATGTCTGTCTGGCACATTCTTAAAGATTGTCTTGACCTTTGGGTGGTCGAGTAAACATGTAATATTCCCTAAGTAATGCTGATAATATGTCTAGATGTGCGGGTAGAGATGAGCAACCTCCACCTCCTTTTGTTTGTTTAGTCCATAACATTGAGATCACAGATGGGCAGTTGACCACATTAAGCCAGATGTCAATGTGTTGACACTGTCTAGACTAGTCTAGAGGTTTACTTGGAGAAGAATTTTTATTAGGGGGGGCAGGACTTCAAGCCATATTTCTATAAGGTTAATCTGGTATGAATTTGTTTATTATGAGATTGTCAATTGAGTCTGGACCACAAGCCACACCTTTTATACTATTGGCTGGGTAATAAGTTTGTTTACTGAGTTAAGTCTCAATTAGGCTGGATTTATAAGCCAAACAGACACTGACCAGGGGTATCTTTAAAGGGAGGGCTTATTTGTTTAATCCATGACAATATATTGATAGACATTGACAATTCTTAAGCTAGAATGGATTAATGCAAATTGTTAAAGACATATTGACACTGTCTAGAGGTCACTGATGATGACACTAAGTTTGTTTACTTGGAGAGAAATGTCAATTAGGCCGCTGAACTACAGGACACACCCCTACAAGTATCTTGTTACACAAGCCACGGGTATAAAAGTGGCTTGTAAGAGCCTTTAGTCAATTGAACAGTAATAATAATGGCTGATAAAAAGCCACCACTTATATGGCGTTACTTCAATGTCAAAACAGTGGACAACTCTAAAGCAGTTTGCAATGCTGTCCAGGCAAAGTTAAAGACTTCTCAACCACCACTATGATTAATCATCTACGCTCTTGTGTTATGTGTGTCTTGATTGAATTCTTAATATTAATTATATTAATTTAAGAGTGTCAAGTATTGGTATTACTAAAGATATAAACTTAGCCACTATCTGTATAAGGCACAAACCAGAAGCGGTTTGTGACCTTTAAAACACGAGCCTAATGACAAGTTGATGGTTTTAAATACATGAACACAAACATCTACCCACTATACAACTTAGATTGTACTTAAGAGGGAGTTACACTAAAACACCAAGGTTGAACTTTACCTTTTGAAAGATTTACAGTAGTTACAACCAAGTTTATATATTCTACATGAGCTATCACACATGCTACTTTATAATATACATACATATGTATGTACACACACATATAAATATATTGCATGAAAAATTATATATCCTTATATATTATAAGCATTGATGATAATGTCATCGATAAGACTGCAGAATGGGGTAAAATCAACAATGGCATTGTCGACTAAAAGAATAAGAGTTTAAAAAAATGGACACCAATAAATTAAACCTAGCCAAATTAAGGTCTCATACTGAAATTTATATTTAAAGTATCAGGTTCTCCCTCTCACTCACAAGCGTTTTTTTATTTTATTTATTATGTGTTTTATGTAAATCACAACTAGAACTGCATAGCCAGGTGGAATTTTGCATTCTTCCTTAATCTTAATCCTAACCCTTTTTACTCTCCAACTCACTGCCATTAAAATCAGTAAACCCCCCCTCCCCACTTTTTATAGTGATGAATTCTAAAAAAAACTAAGCAAGGGCTACCTAAAACCAGAAAACATGGCAAGGGGTCTATGAGACAAAAAAAAAGTTTGGGAACCACTGATCTAGATCAAGACTTTTAGACCTAGATTCTTGATCTAGATAAAACAAGATGGTTTTAAATTATTAACTATGTAAATAGACAGATAGCAGATGTGCGCATGTACAGAAAAAAAAGAAGAAAAATGACAATTCTCATTTTTGGAAAATTACCTTCACTGAATATGTTTTTCGCAATGTAATGCTTCTTTTCTTTCTCACAAAAGAGTAGTAATATTTCTTCCATTATATCATAATTTTGTTGACATCTGGTGGGTCAAGAAAACAGGCCTTCTACTAGAAGTCTTGTTGAAAACAATGATCTAACAAAGCCTATTAAAAGCATATATCGGCCTACACTAAATCTATCCTATTTTCAATCAACTTTATGTGGCCTATTTTTTATATTCTTATAGGAAAAAAAATGCACCTTCAGGCACCAGGACAATTATTGTAAAGCATAGAGTGAAAGAAAATATTTGGTACTGGGGGTTCCAACCTGGTTGAGATGCTCTTTTAGGGTATAGCCCAAAAAATGGTTGCAAATCAGAAATCCAATCTTGGTTGTTGGAATAAAAAAAATACCATACTAAGCAAAACTTACTTTTTTCTTTCTCTTCTTCTAGCTCTTGTTGCTTTTTCTGCCTTAAAATTTCGATGTTGGGTTCTGCTCGCAAGAGAAAGTAGTGTTTTTGAAGGTATCGAAGGTAAACTGGATATGGTCCTTCCACAAATAATGGCAGGTTACAGTTGTGTTTAGAAAGTAACTCCTGTTGTATGGGACTTTGTGCACTGACAATATATGTGTCTTCCTGTGTACTATTCTCTTCTAATTCTGTAGACTAAAAACATCAAATAAACTAAGTAAAAAATGGATTCTAATTGTTTCCTCTCTTTGTAAATAAAATAACACTGATAGCTACCTTTAAAACAGAGTACTTAGTTTCTTGATCCACACACATTCTTTTCAACATAAATAAAGCTATCTGGATGGGATCAGTAGGCAGAATGTAGGGTATTGGGTAGGGATTAATGTTCTTGAACTTTGGCAACCAGTACATCATACGGAGATATTTTCTTGTCACATGGGCTGTTGAACCAAAACGGTTTTTCAGGAGTACTCCAAATTCATCATCAGGAATAACACCTTAAAAAGTTCAAAAGTTTACAAATTAAATAAAAAATTGCATTTACTAATAGTCTAGCACTTGTATGCTTGTGGTATGTCACAAATCAGGACAAACAAGGATTTAGAAGCTACAAGATCGGGTCTATGAATGTGTAGATCATATTTCTCAATTCAATTGGTGTGGTTCTTCACAGAACTTATTCTATTTTTTGTAAACTATGAATGAATATTAAATTCTGAAAGTAATAACTTCAAGACCAGAAACAAAATATACAACATCTATTTGCATGATGATGTTGAAAATGCACAGAGCTTAAACATAAAAGGGGTTAAACAAATTATGACCATAACTCAGATTGATGTGTATGTGTTGTGTGGTCTTTCAGTATGGACTCATTTCATATGAAAAAAGCTACCCCAAAAGTTATGATAGGTCATGCTCATGTCTAAGACATTCACTTTGATTACCAAAAGAAAAAAAGATATTTCCTAAACAATTTTTAGGGCTTAGACATTTGATTAATTACATTATGAAGGGGTGAAACTCAAGTTTTGCCTCAAATAAGTAAGTAAAAAAAAAGTAAGGTGTCCCCTTCAGACTTTGCGATCTATGAGGCAGATGATGTTAAGGTCATCTGTTTCTCTGGCCAACAGTTAACGAGCAGGGTGTTATGTGGCCAGCACAACGACCAACCGCCTTTACTTTCCCCAACTAAAGTCAGGTACCCATTAGAGTTGGGTGGACTCAGGGACGCCCTAAAAATCCCAAAATTCAAAATCCCAGTCTTCACCGGGATTCGAACCCAGGACCTCAGGTTCAGAAGCCAAGCCCATTGGGCAAGTGATGTAATGTTCTAGGAAGGTTTTTTGTATAGCTGCTGAAGAAAGGGGCGGAGCTTGAATTTTCAGAGTATAATATTGTATTTCAAAACTAAGACAATCACAGACTCAAAAATAGGTGGTTATAAAGTTTTCCATATTAAAAAAATCTGAAGGAATCCCTTCAAAAGTTTGCCATCTGTAATAACCTCAAATAAGTTATAGAAAACAACAAGTTTTACCATTAACTTCCATTTGTTCCAGCATATCAATTCCACATTGCTGTTGTCTAGGATAGTGCATAAATTCAACTTGCCATATATTTCTTGGTATCATCTTCCCTTCTGGGAAAACCTAATATTGCACCAAATATATTTGTTATATTCAATTGTGCAATAATGTTTGGTTTACAAATTAAAGAGGACTGATAATAGATCTGTAACAGTACTACACTATACCGATCATGATTCTCATAAGGATGAATATGAATATGAGAGAATGGATTATTGCTCTGACTAAATGTAACAACAGAAATCCGAAACGTCACAAATTGAGGAAAGAAAAGAGAAGAAAGCAGGTGTGAACAACAGCAAAACAAGAGCAGTAAAATCATCCACTGTCTTCCAAGATAAGGAGAACTAAATAGAAACAATGGAGACAGAAGCAGCACTAAAACATATACTCTATCATCAAGAAGATATTTGGGAAAATTTGCAAAGCCAAGTATAGGACAAGAATGAAGAAGGACAGAAATAGAGGTAGATCATTTCCAGGAGATACTGAACAGACCAACTACTTCAAACTCACCAGAGATACTGCCAGTGGCAAAAGACCTACATTCATTGAGGGAGAGATCTGTTGCACACTCAAGAAACTGTAAGATGGCAAATCTGCAGGGCATGACAACACCCTGGTAGAAGCGCTCATGGTAGACATCAAGACCAGCATGAAGCTACTCTGATGACTTTCTGCAAGATATGGTAAAAAAAAAAGTACATGTGGAAGGAAGACTATTAAAATTCCCAAAAAGGTGACCCTAGTTCCAGCTTCAACTGCTTTCCAGGAAAAGTATTAAACCTCATCCTGCTGAACCAATAAACTGAATGAAAAATGACTAGGATACACAACTCCATGACCATGCTACTGAAAGGAGAAATCATGCTAAGATCCTGATGCTACCTATCATTCTGGAACAGTCCATAAAATAGAACCAACCCCTCAACATCAGTTTCATAGATAGACAATGAGAAGGCATTTGACAGAGTTGACATACAGACTGACTACTGAGACAATATGGAGTGCCAGACATATGAAAGGATGACATGTAGATTGTAGAGTAGATCATGGCAAACACATTTAAAGTATGCTGTATGCGTAATGCTTGTATTTTAAAATACAGGTCAAGAACTTTTGGTTACCCACACCTGTCGAGATAGAAATCAGCTAGCCTGGGGCAGTAGAAAAAGAATGCAACATGATTTCCTCTTCATCCCTGCAGTGAGGGCAGAGTGATCTAAGTTTCTTGAGACATAAAATGACACAGATGTCTTAAAATGACTTCATAAAGACAAAAGAAGACTGTAACCAAGCCAAACCTTTAAAAAAGTGCAGTGTTTAGGAGGATATTTCAGGAAATTTCAGTGACATTTTTAGGCATACATTAAGGTAATGAAGAATTACAGGAGTTAAATATATTGTTTGGAGTGCACCTCAGTTGTTTTTTTTTGCTTGAATCCAAATTACTGTGTGTTATGGAGTGTGTGTTTATATGGTGATGGTGGGAAGGGTGGAGTGATTGGATGTGAATAATGCAACATAGGTGGCATTGTCGTCCCCCCAGAATGTAAAGACCGAAAGGTTGTGTTGTTGTATTGAGTTAAGATATTGCTAAAGAATATTATTACTAAAGCCTATCACAGTTATTTCATCTCATTTCAACCCAATTTCATTTATATTAAAAAAACATTCTATCTAGTTTTTTTCAAAAAAGTTATTTAAGTTAGTTGAAGTTTTATTAGTTAAGATATTATGCTTACAATGGTTTAATTGTCTACCAGCAGTTTGGTGCTACAAGTCAATGACCAGTAACAAAATTGTGTTATTTAAGTGACAGCTTCTTAACTAGGCAAATTAACCACATACTGAATGCATACCTGCCTACCTAAAAAAGTCCAAATGTGTATTCCTGGGGGTCAAAATGTGTATTTTGGGACCTCAATGTGTAACACACACGCGAACGACCTTTTTTTACCGTATAAACTGAAATGATCTTAAAATTATATATATATATATTATAATTATATATATATAATGATATATATTGTTATAAACCTGGTGGGGGCACAGACGGGGCAATAGCGGTGTGTGTAGTCAGCCGACGCAAATCGCCCCAGGCCAGACGAGCAGTCAAGCGTGACGAGTTACTATGATCAGCCGCGACGCGTCTCGACGTTGAAGGTTCGGGAGAGTTCCGCAACGTGAACACAGCTCAGGAGCGGCACGAGAATTATAGTCATCTGACCACCTAGAAATGTCGAGGAGCGTTCTGTCCTGTTCGAGAAGGCCAGCAGGGACCCTATATAAAGAGCGGAGGTGTCGCAGTCAGGACGGTCGAGAAGGATCGGATCGGATTGGAACGGATCTACTATGGCTCGTCTGAAACCAGCAGACATTTGGCCCGCTGTTGAGACGACAGAGAGAAGTCCTGATGGTGGAGAAGAAAGCCGAATGGAGCCTGAAGCCAAAGACGAGGGACCTTTGCATGAGGAGTGTTACCAGACTGCCCCACCAGCAAGTCCTCCAGACAAGGCTGAAGATGATGACCTGTCCAACAAATTCCCTTCCTGTGGACTTGAAGCCCATCCCTGTCCTTCTTCGCAAAGCCCTATGAAGCCATCCCTTAGGCCAACGAACTTGATATCCCCTGCCCTTACATCCTATACCTCTCTATGTGTCAAGTGGCTGACCTCAGTAACCAACGACAAGAGAGCGATGCAACCACCACGTCACTGCAACAAGAGGGAGATCAACTGGAAGAAAAGAAGAAGGTGGCAGAACAGATCACCAGTAGCGGAGAGACCAGTGCAAGAGTTGATACGGCGATACGTGCTATCGGAGAGATATTTGTACAGTCTGTTACGTGCTGCCAATTGTACAATATTGGCTGTTCTTTATTTACATTAAACTTTTACGTTACTTTGGAGCCCGGAGTTGTCAAGTTCTTTCAGTTGGTGGTGTATGGTTCAGTTTGCAGAGAGCCTGAATAGTGAGATTCGTAACACTGGTGTCAGAAGTGGGATCCCGCTATGGCTACTACGAAAACGCTAGACCAACTCCTTCTGAAGGAACTAAAGATAGAGCTCGGTATTCGAGATCTGAAGAAGAGCGGAAATAAAGAAACCTTACAAGCACGCCTACGGGAGGAGTTGTTGAAGGAAGGAGCAGATCCGGACAAATATCTTTTTGAAGTCGAACCGGATTTGCGAGAACAGATGGCAGCTATGCAGGAAAAGATGGAGACAATGCAAGAACGTAACACCAGTAACATGCAGGAACAGATGGCCGCTATGCGAGAACTGATCAACAGTAGCGTGCAGGAACAGATGGCAGCTATGCAGGAAAAGATGGAATCTGTTCGTGAGGGGCAAGGATACACCAATGACAAGATAGACGCCATGGACTCGGGAATCAAAGAGGAGTTATTGACAATGAACCGACGCATACATGCTATGGAGGAGAGAATCACCACCATAGAGGAACAGTTGAACCAGAGGGTCTACGCTGTTGAGAGAACGATCGAAGAGATAAAGACTCAAGTTTATAGAGAATTGACCAAGATGCAGAAAGCTGATTTGATGCCATTTGTACCAGAAGTTCCCGTGAAGATGAAGCCTCCTGTGTTTGATGGATCCGTGTCCTGGTCCGTCTATAAGCGACAATTCGACGCCGCGGCAAAAGTGAACAAATGGAACAGTGATGAGGAAAAAGCGACAGCTCTTATATTATCTCTAAGAGGTAAAGCTTCCGAACTGCTCCAGTCCATTCCAAACCCGCAAGACTACGCCGCTCTCGTCAAAGCTATGGAGCTCCGTTACGGGGACGAGTTTCTGCCAGAATTGAATCGAGTCAAATTGAAGGCCCGAAGACAGCAACCAAACGAAACCCTACAAGAGCTGGAGACAGACATTGCACGCCTTGCTTATTTGGCTTACCCAACAGCCACGCAAGACCTTCTAGAAATAATCATCACTGATGCGTTTGCAGATGCTATTCTAGACCCTGAACTGAAGAAAGCTATAGAGTTTGTGACAAGCATAAAGCCAGCGAAGCCCTTGTGTACGCTCTGTTATATCAAGCTGCTAAAGACGGGCCCGAGAACATTTACCAGAACCAAAGGCAGGAGGTCAAAGATGAAGGTCTCAAGGAACCGAGAAAATTGAACGAGGTCCTCGAGGGACGTAGAACCACCCAGATACCACAAGGTCAACGTGGGATAAGGAAACGATGCTGGAACTGTGGTCAGTTTGGCCATCTACAAAGAAACTGTGCCAAAAGATCCTTTCGACAAGACGTGAGCCAACACAGATCGGGAACAGTATACAGACCCTGCAGAAAGGCTGAAGAAAAGAGGGTGGTCATGGATTGTCGTCGTCTTGAGTTGGAAGCTCCCTGGCCATGGTCAGACGAGGAAAGACAAGATGTCCAGCAGAAAGATGAAAATGTAGCCGCTCCCATGCTCCGATGGAAGGAAGCTCATAATTTATCCCGCAGAAACATCAAAAGCAGTAGCAATCAAGTAAAGGCAAGGAATGACAATGGGGCTAATGTCTCGAAGTTCCAGAAGAACGATTTGGTTTGGCTATACAACACTCAGAGAAGAAACGGAAGGTCTCATAAGCTTCAAGGAGATTGGGAAGGCCCTTACCACGTAGTTAAAAGGATCACAGATGTCGTTTATCGAATACAAGGAAGCCATCGGTCCAGGCGGAAGGTTGTTCACATCAATCGACTCTGCCCGTGTCATGAGGATGAATCTGTCCGGGACGGACAGATCTAAGGAGGGGGCAGTGTTATAAACCTGGTGGGGGCACAGACGGGGCAATAGCGGTGTGTGTAGTCAGCCGACGCAAATCGCCCCAGGCCAGACTAGCAGTCAAGCGTGACGAGTTACTATGATCAGCCGCGACGCGTCTCGACGTTGAAGGTTCGGGAGAGTTCCGCAACGTGAACACAGCTCAGGAGCGGCACGAGAATTATAGTCATCTGACCACCTAGAAATGTCGAGGAGCGTTCTGTCCTGTTCGAGAAGGCCAGCAGGGACCCTATATAAAGAGCGGAGGTGTCGCAGTCAGGACGGTCGAGAAACACGGTTCAGAAAGGAGTTCACGACAGAAAGTCCAGCGCACGGCCATCTACAGCACAGTTCAGCGGTGTGGTTCTGTACGGAGCATTACGACGGTTCAGTGCGGAGTACTGTCAAGTACAGTTGAGACGGCTGGCGTCTTGATCTTGATCTATGATCGAGTCTGGCACATCGAGCCCAAGTGTGTGAAGTCAGTCCTGAACCGTTGAACCCAGTGCAAGCCCGAAACGAGACGGAGAGACCAGTGCAAGAGTTGATACGGCGATACGTGCTATCGGAGAGATATTTGTACAGTCTGTTACGTGCTGCCAATTGTACAATATTGGCTGTTCTTTATTCACATTAAACTTTTACGTTACTTTGGAGCCCGGAGTTGTCAAGTTCTTTCAGTTGGTGGTGTATGGTTCAGTTTGCAGAGAGCCTGAATAGTGAGATTCGTAACAATATATATATATGTAATGATATATATATATATGTAATGATATATATATATATATGTAATGATATATATAATATATATTAATATAGACCTATGATGGATAGATAGATAGATAATTTAATTCTTTTAACTAGTAAATTTAGAAACTACAATTTTTAGTCTAAATAAATAAATAAAATAGTCTAGATCTAGATTAATCTAGAATCTACAGTGACTAGATTTTTGTCTCTCTACAGACTAGATCTACCTAACTGTTAGATTACAGTTAGATATATCGAGATCTAACTAATACTCCTATTTATTACTACATACATTTATATTAATAAATTTCTAATAGTTGGCCTATGCCTATAGACTTAGAATCTAGAAATAGTAATACTAATAGAGATCTACTAGACTTCTAGACCTAGTCAGTCATTGCATTTCTTTATCTTTAACCTAAATTAAAATTTAAATCTAAAAGTAAAATACGTAGACCAAGATCTAGGATAAGAATGTTGTAGAACTAGATTTTCTAGATAACTAGAGAATTTCAATCTATCTTTGACGGTAGCTAGGTAGTAGGTCTAGATCTACTGTATAGTAAGTATTATAATAAATAATATTAATAGATTCTATATATAAGTAGATATAGTCTGATATCTAAATCTAGATTCGTAGTCTTAGATCTAGAGGTCTATATAGAATATAGATTAGATCCAGATTATTCTAGATCTAGCTAAAATACGATGCTTTGATTCAATAGCGCTTCAATATTTTTTATTAAAATTAATACGGGAATTTTTTTTATTTTTTGCATTCGACTTTTTTTTAAAGCTCCAAATTAATTAATTTCTAATGAAAATAAAGTCACGTTGGTGACTGAATGATACCAACCCGCCTCTCCCAATCGCTCTTGCGTGGTACCAAACCACTCTTGCGTTCTTCATTTGTAGACTTGATTTAATTGCTTGATTCCAATCAACGTATATGATCTAGATCTGGGCTCAATGTGTCCACCCCACCTTTTCTGTCTTTTTCCCCACAGGACGGCTTAGCGCGTGACCTCTAGGTCAAAGTTGCCGCTTAGCGTGACCTCCGTGGCCGCTCGTAAGCTGGTTTAGAGAGGAAAAAAGAATGGTACGAAATGCGTAATGCGACGGGTCGAATTCGTATTTGCGTACTCGCTGTCATTTTGCGTAACGGTAGGCAGGTATGTGAATGTGACAGTCCATATTAGTAAATAAATTATGTATATTAAAATATTAGAAAGGCAGTGTATATTAACATCTTTAAAATCTGTTTAGTACCTGCAGCAAAGCTTTATATGTGGTAAGATCTCTATTTACACCAAAATTTTTCATTTCCTGCATTGCCGAATAAATGAACTCCACAGCACCTCTTCGATACAATGTTTCTTGTGAGATATATGTATTGATGGCATATAAAAAGGCTGCTTTATCTGTACCCCTACACAAAATAATAGAAATGATAAGTATTACTAAGTTGTTGTTTCTATTTAAAGCCATTCATTAACATTAATATTCAATATTTTTTTTTTTTACTTTTCATTGGCTATTTGTTTTAATAATGACTTGGCTTTGACTTCCAGTTTTCTACTTTCAGAAGTAATTCTTTGTGGATCATGATTCGGAAGGCTTGAATCAATAACCTATTTAAAAAAATGAATAGGAAAAAAAAAAAAAAAAAGATTTATTTTCAATTGTTTTCAATTACAATAACATATATGTAAGAATCAAAAGAAACATAGATGGTTTGAATAGGCTTTCAAGTGATCTTGCATGAATAAAGCACTGAAATTTCTTCCATTTTATGCCAAAACGTTACATATTGACTTAAGGCATGTGAGAACTAAATGTATATATACAAGAGGGGGCACAACCTAGTCAAAAAGAGAATTTTGATTTGCTTATCTGATATTATTGATTTTGTCTTTTAATTGAATACTTGTTTCTTTATTACTACCAGTGTTTTAATTTTTGAAGTTATTCTCAAAAAAGATGTTTGTAATATTGTTCTGAATTTCTATTACTGGAATTTTCAGTTCTTTATTTATTTTGAAGTCACATGCAATCCACTGGAATTCATTCATTTTTACAACTGAAACACATTCACTCAAAGTAAATAAAGAACTGAACATTCATTAGGGTCTTTCAAGAGTACACAAATAGAAAACTTTATAAGCTCTAGCTCAATTTCTTTTTTTACATCTATTGCTCAAAAAAAAAAAAATGTGTTAACTACATCACTCTCAACATCCTCCCAAAAATTCATTTTTTTTTACTTTAGTTCAATAAAGACTTTTGGTTTTATAGGATGTAATAAGTAGCATTTTTTAAAAAAGTTCTTGAATATTCAAACATTTTATTACAATCTGTAGGAGCTCATGGTATCTGAGGGTTTAAAGAGTCAATCCTATTTTTCATTGAAATAGATCTCATACTGTATCATATATGCTACAACTATAATGACATCAATATTAGTGATTCTAAAATCAGAGCATTTTGGTTGATATATTCAGGGTTTCAATTTTTCGTTACAGATAAATAATGCTGGATTTGCAAATGCTGAATTTTTTTTTCTTATTGAAATCAAAATTTCAATTTTCCCAGTTTTTTGTTACCTTGCATGATGAAAGTTACTGCTTACCTGATTGTTTAGATTCATCTGTCTAGGTTTATCAACACTTGATAATGTTGGCTCTTGTTTCATTTCAACTGATTTTTTGCCATTGACAGTTGAGTTGTTCAAATTCGTATCAGCTATTCCATTAGATTTTGAACTTAAAGTGCTGTAAATAAATATGGGGAATTTAAATGCATGCAATTTAATTAATCAAAATCAGAAATATGTTTACATTGGAGAGAAAATAGAATTTTCAATATCAACAATTTTTATACAGGTTATAGGTCAAATAAATATGAGATTTTATCCTTGGCCATACAACTTTTTATTTTTGACAAGAAACAAATATGAAACTTCACAATAAAAGCCAAAGCCTATGTACTGTATTCAAGGTTTTACAACTACAAACAATCCTAATGGCAGAAGTAGGTCTTTTTAAAAGCAAGACAGCAGGGTTTCTGTCCAGAGCTTTTGCAAGAGAGGATTTAATCCTCTCAAGCCCTCACTCAAATGGACTTTGATGAATGAATGAATGAATTGATGCATATATTTAAAACAGCATTGTCACACACCCCTCAAAAGAAAAAAAAGATTCTATAAAGGTTTTGACTATTTTCTGAAGAAATATTATGAACATTATTTTTTTTTAAAGACACAGTCTTACCTGAGAATATGATATTAAGATGCTTCAACTCCCAACTTCTATAAATTATAGAATGACATTAAATAGATACCCAAAGAAACTTAGAAAGGTAAGATTATAAATGCCTCATCTTACAACTCATTGTGACTAATTATCACAACAAGGCTGTGGTGTCATATTACTGCTTTGGTCAGATCTCCATGCACAGAAGATTTGGGGGAAGGGGGGATCTAAATCAAGGAAAACAAGGGTTAGAAGGTAAAGATACAAAATGTTAGAAATTTAGAAAATCAATAGTAATGTAATAAATTAGATTTTAAAATTAGAAATTATAAATTACTAGTGCCACAAAATTTTTTTTTTTAAATTCTGAAATTTACCCTTTTTAATGTACTTTTTAAAAAAACATTAAAGCCATGTAAAATAAATATATAGATCTAATAAATAAAAATAAATATTCAGAGGATGAGAATCTATCAAGACCAAAAAAAATGAATTAATTTTTGGATAATACTTTTAAGACATGTGATAAAAGAACAAGAGATCATGCATGTGATCCAAGAACAAGAGTCCATAAATCAGACAAAATTTAAATAATAATATCTAAGTTAAAGACCAACTGAAGAGGTTTTTTTCGAAATTGAGATAGCGATTGATTTAGATAGTACATAGCATTAAAGTTAGTTCCTAAAAATTTGAGATTTTAGAAAAGCGTATTTATATTAGAAAAAGTACTTTGAAAGTGTAAAAAATAACGAGATTTGAAAATCAGCTTCAATGGCCGAATCCGGAAGTGACGTATTGCGTTGGACTGAGAAAATGTAAATAAATAAAATAGACATGGCTGAATACGTTATTGATAGCGATTCAGATATCTATCTATAAATAATGATGGGATGCATCAAAATGCCCTGAACTCTTCTACTTTTTCAAAATATACAATAGAGAATAGAGCAGACTATTATAATTAATTAATTATACTACTTCTATTAGTATTATTATTTTATAGATATATTAATTATGATAGGACAGTGTTGAGTGTACTGTGTTAAGTGTAGAGTGTAGTCAACTGTCTACTACTAGATTCTAGATCTAGTACTAGTCTAGCAGCTAGCATAATAAGTATTAATATTGGACGTATAGAGATAGAGTCTATAGTATTTTATAACAGTATGAGTATATAACTACTCTAGTATAACTTATAAAAATAAGTTAGGTGTATTCTATTATAATTGAACCAAAACTAAATATCTAGATCTATCTATTCTAATATCTATCTCTCTAATTCTAGACTAGCCTAGCCTTAGAAGATGCTAAGTCTAAGCCCAGTGCCAACATGCATATTTTTATGTTTGAATTTGTATAAATCGGTAATAATATTTAGAATTTGATTTAGACCTAGTGAGTAGTCTAGTGTCCTAGATTAAAGTATGATAAAGATTATATATTCATAATCTATATACTAGTATATACTATATATATAATATAATCTATTAGTCAAGATCTAAATATGTAAGTCCTAAACTTAAAGCCTATAAGTTAAATCTATAATTCTGTATTGAATATATTTATAATAGATCTAATCCCAGCCCTTACTATACTTATTAATTAGGCTAGACTTTATATTTTAGATCTAAAAAAAAAAATAAGTCATCATTTATATTAATATTGGTAATATTAAATACAGATCTATACTAGGTGACATGTCCTTAAGACTTAAATTTAAATATATTAGATTGCAAACTAGATGTAGACAATTTTATTGTTATTAAGAACAATAATAGTTAGATGTTAATGTTTGATCAGTATAACATATTTATAATGTATAGATCTATAACCACTAGTGACTAGTTATATATATATATATATCATTATATGTATATATAAAGTAGTAAAGTGCCCCCTTCAGACCTTGCATGTGATCTATGGGACAGATAATGTTAAGGTCATCTGTTTCTTTGGCCAACGGTTAACGAGCAGGGTGTTATGTGGCCAGCACAACAACCAACCACCTTTACTTTCCCCAACTTAAGTCATGTACTCATTAGAGTTGGGTAGACTCAAGGGCACCCTAAAAATCCCAAGTCTTCAACGGGATTCGAACCAAGGACCTCAGGTTCGAAAGCCAAGCGCTTAACCATTCGACCACCGCGCCCCCAATATGTTTACATAATTAAGTATCAGTGTTAATAAATAAATTTTTAAAAATCTATTTTACAGAAAACATATATGACATGTGGCAAGTGGCGAACAGACAAGTTTACTAGATGGATCTTTCATCATTTTGGAAGAACAAGAAGAGTTAATATTCCCTGTTTCTATTGTGAAACAAATCACAGAAACATTCTACAATTTTATTTCATATAATAAATACCAATAAATGTAAATATATAAAATCACATTTTTATAGAGTTCTTTATTATACACACATTATTTTACTATCTTCTTTTTCACTTGCTAGGCTTAGACAAAGTTTTGAATCAGGATAGCACAAAACTCCAGTAGCATTTTAGTAATGGCTGCGGTCAATGTTTGAACCTGAGACCACAGAGAAGACAGTTTTGAGCGCAAACCACACAACTTTCTATATTATGAAACTTATTCAAATTTTGATAATCTCTATGTTATTGCAGATTTGAATGTCCATTGCAATGATGACTTAAATTGATCTGTAAAGGGGTTATATCCTTTTTATTAGAAATTGCAACGTGGAATACATATTAAAGGCCAAAAGAAAATCCACTGCCGAGGGTAGACATCCGAAAGATCATTTGATTCAACCACCAGCAGAAAATGGTTTTTAAATGTCTTCGCTGAACATGGCAAAATATGTAGTTTGCAGTTAGGGGTGCATAGCCACTGAAAATACTGCATTCCTCATTAATCTTTTGAGGCCAGTCTTAATTATTAAACACTTTAAATTATGAATAGCTCTACATTTTTAATAAAATATTTTTAAAAAATATAAATATATTCATTGATTATCATCATCATCATCAAACTCCATTTGAGTGAGGGCTTGAGAGGCTTAAATCCTCTCTTGCAAAAGCCCTGGACAGAAACCCTGCTGTCTTGCGTAGTGCGTAGGCGTCACCATACAGGTCGAGAAATTTTGGTTTCCCAGACCTGTCGAGACGGAGATCAGCAAGTCTGGGGCAGTCGAACAGAATATGAGACACGGTTTCCTCTTCTTCCCCGCAGCGGGGGCACCGTGAGTCAAAATTTGGCCATAACCGTGAAAAGTATGAGCCAACAGGACAGTGGCCTGTCCTGCACTGTGCTATAACAGCTTGCTCAGGCCTGGACAGCCTCCACCACGGGGAAGTGCGGTCAGGGCGCCTCATGCGCTCCCAGACTCCACGGGCTTTTTGGGACTTGTCCCAGCACTCAAACCACTTTTCCATTTCAGTTTTTTGAATTGTAGCCAGGGCATGGTGAAAACTTACAGCCTGTTCAGTTGGTGGAATTTGTCCTCCCTGGTGGGCCAAGGAGTCTGCAATAGTGTTACCAGTCACACCTATGTGACTCGGTACCCACTGCATTATCACAGGAATGCCATAGCGCTGCTTCATGTTGTGTGAGGCCATGATGACAGTGTCGATATTGGGGGGCCATGGTCCAGGGCTTTGCAAAGCCTGTAGTACAGGTTTTGAGTCAGTGACCACAACAATCCGTGTTGCCCTCAAATGTCCCTCGCCGAGATGTGAATCAATGACCTTTAGGGCTTCACAGACTGCCATGGTCTCCGCATCAAAACTGCAAACACTACCACATGGTCCAAAGATTTTAACTGAGTGGGAGCCAGGAAAGTCGATGTAGGCTCCATAGCCTGCTCTTTCGGAGTCCAACAATGCCGACCCATCAGTGTATGCAA
Source organism: Biomphalaria straminea (assembly GCA_021533235.1). NCBI lineage: Eukaryota > Metazoa > Mollusca > Gastropoda > Planorbidae > Biomphalaria > Biomphalaria straminea. Next base: position 28,261,327 of record JADKLZ010003886.1, read on the forward strand.
AAATAGCACAGGGTTTGAAAGCATTAATGGTCTCCAGTGCTATTATTTGGAGGTCGTTAGATGAACGATTTTGCTTGGTGGCGTTAGGATCTGCTAGTCTCAGTCGTACGTCTGGGGTCGTTGGGCGACACCAGGGGGGAAGGGGGTGAAAACGTTGGATGTTTTGTCGGTTGGTGGAGAGGCCAGCTTTATCAGATAGTCTAGTGGCATGGTGCATAAAAGACTGCATCTTGATACGTCTTCTGCATCTCCAACCATCCACTAGTTTTCTAGCTGGGAGGTTTTCGTCCAGCCTTTTATATCGCTCAAAGCAGGTCAGTACTGACCTTTCCCGCCTAAAGTTTAGTGGACCAACATTAGCCATTATTTCAGCCGCATTTACTGGACTTGTCCTAAAGGTACCACAGACAAATCTTAGTGCTTGGGACTGTATTTTATCAAGCTGTTCAAGAGCAGTCCTAGAGCCATAAATTTGCACAGGTAGGCTGTAGTCTATCTGTGATCGGACTGCTCCTAAATACAGGGATCGGAGCATGTCTGCTCGGGCTCCCCACTTCGTGGATGCCAGCTTCCGCACAATGCAAAGTTTCCCTGAGGCCTTTCTTGCAACATCCTGAATGTGCTCACACATTTTTAGTTTGCGATCTAAAGTTACACCAAGGTACTTGGGTAGCTTTTCCATGCTGAGAGCCACTCCGTTAAGGGAGAGCCGGAAAGGTTGTTCGAGAATGCCAGTCCCGAGCGTGAACAGGGAATAGACTGTCTTGGAGGTGTTTATTTCTAGCCTCCATTTTTGTGTGTATGAGCAGAGCGTATGGAGATCTTCTTGCAACACTTTTTGTATAGAGGCTGCGCTCCTTCCGGATTTCCAAAGGACAATATCATCAGCATATAGCAGCTTTTGGCATTTTAGCTGAGCCGGTAGGTCATTTATGAAGGCCGTGAAAAGGATGCATGACAGGACGGAGCCCTGGGGGAGGCCGTGCTCGAGGGTCATTTCCCCTGAGACTTCTCCGTACATCCTTGTTCTTATTGTACGCTCTTGTAGGAAGTCTCTAATCCAGTTATATATCCGTCCCCGCACCCCCACGGCTCTTATCTTATGAAGCAAACCAGGCCGCCATACTTTATCATATGCCTGTTTTAAGTCAATGAAGACTGCGTATGTGCTTTCGGTCCTTTGGAATCCATCTGCTACGCTCTGCACAAAGATGTTGACTTGGTCTATTGCGGACATTCCAGCCCTAAAACCAGCCTGTTCTGGAGCTATAAGACGGGCACTCTCAAGGTACCAAACCAGGCGCTCATTTACCATTTTTTCAGCCATCTTTCCCACGCAAGATGTGAGTGAGATGGGCCTGTAGCCCTCAGCAGTGGAAGCATCTTTTCCCTTTTTTGGTATAGGAATAATGGTGGCACGTTTCCAGGCCCTGGGCAGATGACCATCAGCCCAGGTTCTATTAACAAATGCCAAGAGCACGGCCCTTCCTTTCCCCCCTACATGTTTGAGCATTTCAGGGGTGATGCCATCCGGCCCGGGAGACTTTTTGAGCTGGCATTTCCTTATGGCAGCATTAAGCTCGCCTATCGAGAAGGGGGAGTTCATCGTTCCCTCAGCACTTTCGGTCTGTGGTTCCTTTCGGTCTTTTTTTTCATCAGCTTTGCGAGCTTTATCAATGGCTTTGGACATTGGGGACTTCTTGGCAGCCTTGTTGATCTTAGCAAAATATATATATTCATTGATTAACTGCCAATAATTGGGTTACTAAATTTTAATAAAGTGAATTCCATAACCACATTAACAGTAGTCTATGCATT